>JALIZF010001924.1:0-75000 GCA_029948255.1 Telmatactis stephensoni
AGTGTCAGTAGGTTGTTTTAAGTTTGTCAGTAGGTTGTTGGTAGGGCATCAGTAGGCTGTTGGTAGGTTGTCAGTAGGTTGTTGGTAGGGTGTCAGTAGGTTGTTGGTAGGTTGTCAGTAGGTTGTTGGTAGGTTGTTTGTAGGGTGTCAGTAGGTTGTTGGTAGGGTGTCAGTAGGTTGTTGGTAGGGTATCAGGAGGTTATTGGTAGGGTGTCAGTAGGTTGTTGTTAGTGTGTGTCAGTAGATTGTCAGTAGGTTGTTGGTAGGGTGCTAGTAGGTTGTTAGTAGGGAGTGTCAGTAGGTTGTTGGTAGGGTGTCAAAAGATTGTTGGTAGGGTGTCTGTAGGTTGTTGGTAGGGTGTCAGTAGGTTGTTAGTAGGGAGTGTCAGTAGGTTGTTGGTAGGGTATCAGGAGGTTATTGGTAGGGTGTCAGTAGGTTGTTGTTAGTGTGTGTCAGTAGATTGTCAGTAGGTTGTTGGTAGGGTGCTAGTAGGTTGTTAGTAGGGAGTGTCAGTAGGTTGTTGTAAGTGTGTCAGTAGGTTGTTGGTAGGGTGTCAAAAGATTGTTGGTAGGGTGTCTGTAGGTTGTTGGTAGGGTGTCAGTAGGTTGTTAGTAGGGAGTGTCAGTAGGTTGTTGGTAGGGTATCAGGAGGTTATTGGTAGGGTGTCAGTAGGTTGTTGTTAGTGTGTGTCAGTAGATTGTCAGTAGGTTTTTGGGAGGATGCTAGTAGGTTGTTAGTAGGGAGTGTCAGTAGGTTGTAAGTGTGTCAGTAGGTTGTTGGTAGGGTGTCAGGAGGTTATTGGTAGGGAGTGTCAGTTGGTTGGAAGGGTGTCAGTAGGTGGTTGGTAGGGTGTGTCAGTAGGTTTTTGGTAGGATGTCAGAAGAGTAGATTGTTGGTAGGGTGTGTTAGTAGGTTGGTAGTAGGGTGTCTCAGTAGGTTGTTGATAGGGTGTCAAGAGCTTGTTGGTAGGTTGTCAGTGGGTTGTTTGGTAGGGTGTCAGTAGGTTGTTGGTAGGTTGTCAGTAGGTTGTTGGTAGGGCATCAGTAGGTTATTGGTAGGGTGTCAATAGGTTTTTGGTAGGTTGTCAGTAGGTTATTGGAGGACATCAGTAGGTTGTTGGTAGGGAGTGTCAGGAGGTTATTGGTAGGGAGTGTCAGGAGATTTTTGGAAGAGTGTCAGTAGGTTGTTGGTAGAGTGTCAGTAGGTTGGTAGGGTGTCAGTAGGTTGTTGGTAGGGTGCTAGTAGGTTGTTGGTAGAGTGTCAGTAGGTTGTTTTAAGTTTGTCAGTAGGTTGTTGGTAGGGCATCAGTAGGCTGTTGGTAGGTTGTCAGTAGGTTGTTGGTAGGGTGTCAGTAGGTTGTTGGTAGGTTGTCAGTAGGTTGTTGGTAGGTTGTTTGTAGGGTGTCAGTAGGTTGTTGGTAGGGTGTCAGTAGGTTGTTTTAAGTTTGTCAGTAGGTTGTTGGTAGGGCATCAGTAGGCTGTTGGTAGGTTGTCAGTAGGTTGTTGGTAGGTTGTTGGTAGGGTGTCAGTAGGTTGTTGGTAGGGTATCAGGAGGTTATTGGTAGGGTGTCAGTAGGTTGTTGTTAGTGTGTGTCAGTAGATTGTCAGTAGGTTGTTGGTAGGGTGCTAGTAGGTTGTTAGTAGGGAGTGTCAGTAGGTTGTTGGTAGGGTGTCAAAAGATTGTTGTAGGGTGTCTGTAGGTTGTTGGTAGGGTGCTAGTAGGTTGTTAGTAGGGAGTGTCAGTAGGTTGTTGTAAGTGTGTCAGTAGGTTGTTGGTAGGGTGTCAGGAGGTTATTGGTAGGGAGTGTCAGTTGGTTGGAAGGGTGTCAGTAGGTTGTTGGTAGGGTGCGTCAGTAGGTTTTTGGTAGGATGTCAGAAGAGTAGATTGTTGGTAGGGTGTGTTAGTAGGTTGGTAGTAGGGTGTCTCAGTAGGTTGTTGATAGGGTGTCAAGAGCTTGTTGGTAGGTTGTCAGTGGGTTGTTTGGTAGGGTGTTAGAAGGTTATTGATAAGGTGTCAGTAGGTGGTTGGTAGGGTGTGTCAGTAGATTGTTGGTAGGGTGTGTCAGTAGGTTGTTGGTAGGGTTTTAGGAGATTATTGATAAGGTGTCAGTAGGTTTTTGGTAGGGTGTCAGGAGGTTATTGATAAGGTGTCAGTGGTTGGTTGGTAAGGTTTGTCAATAGATTGTTGGTAGGGTGTGTTGGTAGGATTTTAGTAGGTTGTTGGTGGGATGTGTCATTAGGTTTTTGGTAGGTGTGTTGGTGTTGGTGAGGTGTGTCAATGGGTTTATGTTAGGGTGTGTCAATAGGCTATTAGTAGGGTGTCATTAAGTGTTGGTAGGGCTTGTCATTAGGCTATTGGTAAGACATGTCAGTAGGTTGTTGGTAGGGTTGTTGGGTGTCACTAGTAAATTGGTAATGGTATTATAGTACGTTATTGGTAGAGTGACAATGGGCTGTTGTTATGGTGTTTGTAGGTTGTTGGTAAGATGTCAATAGGTTGTTGATAGGGTGTGTCAGTAGGTTGTTGGTAGGACATATTAGTAGTTTGTTGATAATTTGCATTTAATAGTAAGCTATTTGAAAGATGTGTCAGTAGGTTGTTGGTGGGATATCGGTAGGTTATTGTTAGGAGTCAGTTAGATGTTGGGTAGGTCATGTTTTTGCAATATCCATTGTGAATTGTTTTTTTCTAGGTAACTCAAATGTATTATCTCAAGATCACCTTTCAAAGTGGCACAAACTCACTCACAAGATAGAACAACTGAGCAAGCAACAGAAACATGCAGAAAATGCCCTTGCATTTCAATTTGTTGAAGGAACTCTTGTTAAAGCTATTCGTGATGGTGATTGGATCTTGCTTGATGAAATCAACCTTGCTACTCCTGAGACACTGGAGTGTTTGAGTGGTTTACTTGAGAGTAGTGCTGGCTCTGTAGTGCTACTAGAGAGAGGGTAAGGGTATTTTGTTCAGTGTTCTCCAGATATTCTAAAGTAGGTAGCCCCATAATGAAATTGCTCTTACCACTTGAGTGCCTGAATGAAATGAGCCTTGACTGCAAGATAAAAGGAAAAGCATTATATTTAGCATTAGTAGTTACTTGAGCTTACCATGTGCAAAACTACATGTCCCGCCAGACTAAAGTCTCGATTGGGAATTTGGTCAACAGGCTACCAAAAATCGAGACAGAGGCAGAGTTTTCTATACAATGTCTGTACACTTTGCTGGCTTCCCAGTAGCCTATTGACCAAATCCCAATCAAGACTTTTAGTCTGGCTGGACGCATAATTATGCACACGGTGGTAACACTGGTGCTTTAGATACCCTGTAGTTGATGAACCATGGGCTGCTGGCACTTCTGGAAAAGACTATCATGGTGTTGTTTACTGTATTTACATTTGAAATTTTACCATGTGCCATGCATGACTGTACCATTTTCATAGTCATACAAAAACTTCTCAAGCATGTTAATAGAAAGCTTAGTAACTCAACATTATATTTTCACAGGGATGTGGAAGCAATTGTACGACATGATAACTTTAGATTATTTGCTTGTATGAACCCTGCTACTGATGTTGGCAAAAAAGATCTGCCTCCAGGCATAAGAAATAGGTGAGAGTGCTCTTGAAATACAGTATAGAGTTTCATCCTATTGATCAATTTATGAAGTATATATACGGCATTTCCATTCTTGCAAGGGGTTCTTGCAGTAAAAAAGGGAATGATGGACCTATAGTATTGACTGGGAATAATCTTTGAGACAGTATGTTCCATGTAGTACTCAATCTATTGTCCTGTTCAAACAAAATGGAAGTCATTTTGAATTCATTAAATGTGTATTTTATAATTATGATGGCCACAGATGACAGCATTTATCATTATAGTGATAAAAATTGTTTTATTTCTAGGTTCACTGAAATCTTTGTGGATGAACTTGAAGATGTGAATGACTTGAAAACACTGGCTGTGAACTATCTTCAGGGTTTGTCCCCAACTGCAGCCATTGTGGATGGGATTGTTAGGTATGCCTTGTTGTAACATTTATGTAACAATTTGGTCCTAGTCATCATCATCATCATCACCAATATGATCATCATCAGTGTTTCTGGCCTTTCTATAGTGCTGGTCATTGCTGGCATCCATCCTTTGCTTCCTACAGCTTTTGGTGTGTATTGTGGATGGTAAGCTCGCAAAATTGTTAAATAAAATATATTGTATTAATTAAAATTGCTTTTCAGATTTTATTTGACTGCAAGACATGAAGCAAGTGATAAGCTAACTGATGGCACAGGACACAAACCACACTACAGGTGATATATTCAAACTGTATGATGGCATTTATAATACTCATAACACATAGCTCATGCACAGTGTATATTATTGTTGCAGTTTAAGGACACTTTGCAGAGCTTTAAGATATGCATCAAGCAATCCCCATGGAAATGTTTTGAGGTCTATCTATGAGGTATGTCAACACAGTACAATACAATATACATCAGTCCATGTTGAAATGGCATTGCCAAACACAAAAGGTTGATATGTGATCCTCGCTACATGTAAAGTCTGGCATTTCCATTGTCTATGAACCTTATAAGATAGATCTCCATTGTTGATTGATGCAATCTCTTCTAACAAGAAATAGACAAAGTAGAATTACTCTTGACTAACTTGTGTCAGGTGACACGTTTTAAAAGTTCCATTATTTGCATTTGCAGGGATTTTGTCTAAGTTTTTTGACCCAACTTGACCGTTCATCACATCCAGTTGTGCAATCCCTGATAAGGAAAAATGTCTTGGGTCATGTTAATGCCACCAGCCTACTCAATCAGCCTCTTCCTTGCCCTGATGATAACCATGAGAAGTTTGTGAACTTTGAGGGCTTCTGGATTCATGTTGGAAAGAGAGAGCCATTGGTGCCCTCTCATTATGTCTTAACAAGCTCAGTGAAAGCCAATTTGAGAGACCTTGCAAGAGTTGTCAGTGGAAGGTGAGAGTTCTTCCTATTTTATCTACACAAACACCAATAGAGTGATTGTTTACTGTGCAGTAAATGTAAGAAATGCATGTTCGAGAAGTACTGTACATGCAGTTGAATATTCCAGACATCAAGCAATCCCTCAAACAAACAGACATGCCAGTAGGCAACTTTAGCAGATAATGGATAGATCCTCAAACCTGTATCAGAATGTGTTATTGATGACACCATGAGATATCCTTCAGTGGCCAATGTCTCAAAGAGGGTTTTTAACATTTATGCTTTATTTATGAAGCTGCCCCTCAATGCAATTTTGGCTAGGCAACTGTGAAAGCTAGTAAATCAGAAATCAAATCGTGCAATTTATTGTTCCTACATGCTAATAAAAATGTTTTTCCAATGCTTGTTTTCAGAACATTCCCAGTTCTCATCCAGGGAGAGACTTCTGTTGGTAAAACAAGTCTTATTCAGTGGCTGGCCAGTGCATCAGGGAATCAGTGTGTTCGTATCAACAATCATGAGCATACAGATATACAGGAATATCTAGGATGTTATACATCAGATCATGATGGTAGACTTGTTTTCAAAGAAGGTGGGTTGATTTCCATCTATATATCGTGTCCCTCCAAAGAAATATTGGAGTGATTTGCTAGGATCCATTAGCTTCTGTCTAGTAGCCAGCATTTGTGTATTTACCAAAGGTGCATCAACGCAAGAACAGAATATGAAACAATGAAATTAGCACTTTCATTCATTGTGTGATTGCTATGGTGAAGTCATGATGCCAAGTTCAGGATGCTGTTTCACTTCTTTATGCTTCCTCTTCTTGATGTTGGCAACAACAAAAGTCATTTCAATCAATGATAATTCATCAGGTGGTGCATGCATGGAGTCCTCTTTCACAATGAGTCATGTTTGCTAAATCTGCCTATTAATAGTTCTTTACAGCTTCAAGTAAACTTGGGATTGGACGCTAACCCTCTGAATAATGACTTTGGGAATAGACTCATCTATAGCTACAAGTTGACTTCTTGATCTTTTTTTTATGTGTATTTCTTTAATCTGGTAGGAGTTCTTGTGGATGCCATGAGAAAAGGTTACTGGATAATATTAGATGAGTTGAATCTTGCTCCCACAGATGTTTTGGAGGCACTTAATAGGGTGAGGTCAAATTGTATTTTTATTATTTCAGATATGTCAGAATGGCCTTGGTGAACAAGTATAGATTAACTAGGGAGATGCCAAAAAGTTTGTTCTTTGATCTTATCTTTTGTTTCTAGTTGCTTGATGATAATCGAGAATTATTCATTGCTGAAACACAAGAGACAGTGAAAGCCCATCCCAACTTTATGCTGTTTGCAACACAGAACCCTCCAGGACAGTATGGTGGGCGAAAGGTATGTCATTAAAGTTGAAAGGGAAAACAAATGGGAAAAGGATGTTTTAGGGATGTAAAGCATGGAAAAAAGAAAATTGATGTAAATTTCAATTCCTATTTTCACTAGTCAGATAAAAGATACAGGCTAATTAAGCAAAGCAGAAATATAAATAAACAAACAATGTAATATTCAGATAAATGACTAAACAATCTGAAAAATTATGTATCGTCAGGTGCTATCCCGTGCTTTTCGAAATCGTTTTGTGGAGCTTCACTTTGATGAACTACCTAGTAAGGAACTCGAAAAGATCCTTCATCTTCGTGGTGACATCCCAATGTCTTATGCCAAGAA
Source organism: Telmatactis stephensoni (assembly GCA_029948255.1). Taxonomy (NCBI): domain Eukaryota; kingdom Metazoa; phylum Cnidaria; class Anthozoa; order Actiniaria; family Isophelliidae; genus Telmatactis; species Telmatactis stephensoni. Next base: position 6,703 of record JALIZF010001924.1, read on the forward strand.
GATGGTGGCAGTAATGCTTGATTTACAGGTATGGTTAATTAGTTTATGCATGTTTATAGATTCTCTTTTGCAGATTGAAGACCAGCTTCTGTTGCATGCATGCATGTAATAATAAAAAGCTCATCTGGTGCTTTGATCTTATTCATGTAGGCTCGGCGCCGTAGCACAAGTGTATTTGCTGGAAAACAGGGTTTTATAACTCTTCGTGACCTGTTCAGGTGGGCTGAACGATACAGCAAGAATCCTGATGTAGAGGGTGGATTCCATGACTGGGAACAACATTTGGCTGAAGATGGTCAGTAACCTATAATGTTGTACCTTTTGGATTGCCAATAATAATTATCATTATTATCACACCAAGTGTGATCATAATCAATGGTATTCTCATCTGCATTATTGGTCTCTCCCCTATAGAGCTTTCTTTTTTGTGTGCATCATTATTGGATATAGGGTAATATCATTCTCATGAAACGCAAACTGCACAGTTACATATTAAGCAATGTTTTCATCAAAAGGAAAAAAAAGCAAAGTTGCTGGGGCTTTAATTAGTCCAAATGGAAAATTGAAGTGTTATTTTAGCTACTAGAGGAAACATTTGCCTGAACAGTGCTGTTTTATTATCCACAGGATATATGTTGCTGGCAGGTCGATGCAGGAACCTAGATGAGTGCAAAGTCATTCAAGATGTACTTCAAATCCACTTCAAGAGGAAAATTGTCCCTGAGACTCTATTCACTAGTCCTTCTTCATTGTCCAAGACTCCATTCTCTTCTAGTGATATTCTTGAAAAAGCCATGAGCCAACATGTGGAAGGCTTCAGTCATGTTGTATGGACCAGGAGTATGAAGAGACTTGCTGTGTTGGTTGGAAGGGCTTTGCAGTTTGGTGAGCCAGTGTTACTTGTTGGTGAAACTGGGTAAAGCAAAACTTTTACTGATTGTTCCTCTCAATAGCTTTCCTGTCTGTCTGTCTCCTCTGACACTCTAAACTTTTTTTTGCCATTCTGATTGTTATAATCGTCAACATCTGCAATCTAAATAAAGTGCTTTGTTTCAGATGTGGAAAGACTACCATTTGCCAACTGTTTTCAGCACTTAAACATCAACATCTTTATTCAGTGAACTGTCATATGCATTCTGAGTCATCAGACTTTCTGGGTGGACTGCGCCCTGTGAGAAATCGTCATCATGATGAACAGGTATGCTAAAATAGTAGTACATTTCTCAACAGCTGCCAAGTGTTAATTTATTTGGTTGTCTCTAGCTTCGTTTTTTTGATGAAAAGTTTTAAGGAAGCTAGAGACAACCAAATAAATTATCATGAATAATCCTAGCTGCAAATTCAAAATAGCTGCCAAGTGTCTTCATTCTCTTAGTAAGTTCACTTAATTCCCTTCCAAACTGCAATCTGTAGGCCATGCTCAAGAGTAAAATGTAGACAGTGGAATTTCACAAATTATATCAAAAGGATATTAAAAAGTATTCTCCATTCTTGCCCCAACTCATACTTAACATGATCACTTTGCCCACTACTTTGTAAAGCCTAAGTGAGGTTCACAAATGAGGGACGTCTAATCAACTGAAGACTTTAGTTCACAAAGCAAGAAACAAGTTCAAGACCTTTACTCATTTGTTGATGTTGAAGTGATAACAAACTCCACTTGACGTGTTGTTTCCTACAGGATGGCAAACTGCAGAAGTTTTTCGAGTGGTGTGACGGGCCTCTCGTCATGGCCATGAAAGAAGGAGCCATGTTTCTTGTAGATGAGATCTCCCTAGCTGACGATTCTGTTCTGGAGAGATTAAACAGTGTACTCGAACCCGAGAGGAGCCTAGTGCTGGCCGAGAAGGGCTCTGAGGGAGGAGGGATGAATGACAAAGACGTGGACATCATTGTTGCTCATGAAGCTTTCAGAGTCGTAGCGACTATGAATCCTGGAGGTGACTTTGGCAAGAAAGAGGTTGGTTTGTGTTTGCACTTGAAAAATTAATGCATGTGTGTATTGTACCTTTCATTATCATATGTGAGTAACTTTTCTTGAATGAATTTGCTGTATGACAAACATAACTAATTATTCTACTGTATAGTGGCCAGATTGAAAGACATTTAAAATATGATGTTATTAATTCACTAATTAATTGATAAATTATGCTTATTGTCTGACTGAGTGATTTTACAGGCTGAGGCTCAACTTATAAACTAGCTAATGTGTTAATGGTTTGATTAATTATAAATTGATGCTAAATGTTTGCAATTGACCAAACATAGTGGTGTTTCAACAGACACATTTAAAATAATCCAAATTTACCTTTAACCATACAGCTTTCCCCAGCTTTGAGAAACCGATTCACAGAGATTTGGTGTCCATCATCAAACAGTGATCAAGACCTCATAGACATCATTGAACATAACTTAATTCCAGGCCTGTCATTCAAAACTATGCCAGATCATGATGGTAAGAAAATATTTAAAGTGAATGGATGTCAAAGTTACATGATAAACTGTGCTTCATATGATCAAATTACTGTTGAACACTGCAAAAATTCCGGTATTAACTAATTTATACTTTTCATGCGCCTGCAAAGGATGTGGCATCAAAATGGAAATATTGGGGATGAACTAAGAATTAAACTAAATTTTATTGTGCAATTGCCTTTTTTGTGTGCTGCTTTGACAATATACCCATGTCACGCAAGCATGACATATAAATTACTTGATTTATCGGAAAAGGAATTCACTATCAAATTTGTCACATTGAAAATAGTAAAAGTTGCAAAGTTTCGTAAAGATTGCCCTTAAACTGACGAAGATATGAATTTTTAAATGTAAGATTTGGTGAAAATTTTGCAAAGAAATGTATGTGTCTAGCCTGATAACGAAGGCTGGGCCATGCATGCGATGCACGTCCACAGTACATTTCTTTGTAAAAATGCTTACTTCAAAAATTCATTTCTTCGTCAGTTGGAGGCCAATCTTTTCGAAACTCAATTTTACTAATATATTGATATGATAAATCTGATAGTGAATTCCTTTTATCCATACATCAAAGATCTTATAATGTCACACTAACGTGATAAGGGTCTCTATGGTGCATTTATTCATCATTTCTATTTTTACTAAAAGGTCCATCTGGTATTGGGAAAGCAATGGTAGAATTTGTTAACTGGTTCCATTCAACCGAGTTTGGACAAAGGTATTACATGTTATTACCACCACTGATACTGCCAAATATCTTTCAAATGCCTGAAATGATAAACCATGTTCTCAAGATGCTCTTGGGAGTGGCAAATGTGTATTATATATCCAATCCCATCATTTTGGAGCAAGTCCAATTTTTTTTTATTCGTCATGTAGTGGAGGTGTAATTCTGATGGAAACCTTAAACATCTTTAAGAAGCATGTGCAATGTATTTGCATGCGTGATTTCTTGTATTTTGTCTACCCTGATGAAGAGCAAGTTGCTCAAAAGCTTGATTATTAAAAATGCAAGGCCGATGAAGCAAAATTTTGAGTTATGAATCTTAACACGGCCTACAGACATTCACTGTCCATTTGTTGTAATTGTTCAAATAGGTTTATTGTAAGCATCCGAGATCTGTTGTCCTGGGTACGATTCATTAATACCTGTTGTCAATCATCACATCACTTGAAGCACCACCAATCTCATCAGCCTCCACTTTATCCCACTACTGCTTACTTCCATGGTGCATGCCTGGTTTTCTTAGATGCCCTTGGTGCTGGGCTATCAACTGTTGCATCTGTAGGTATGGCACCACAGGAGGCCCACTCAAAGTGTTTAGAATTTCTGAGAAAACAGGTTGAGTCAGCTGGTGTTGGTAACATTGAAGAACTTAATATGAATATGCCATCTGCAATTGTTACTCAAGATTTGTTTGGAATTAAGCCCTTTTATATTTCAAGAGGTATGTATGCATCATTGATTCACTTGTACAATAGAATGCAGACATAGTAATTTGTCATGTAATTTGTCAAATACTATTTAGCTTGAAAAGCAATCAAAGGGAAGTGTATATTTGTTCAAAGAATATGAAACGCTCCAGAAAGTTACGTTTCATCTTAAATTCTTTTGATGCCTTTAAGTTTGAGAAATTCTCCACAAAGTTTAGACATTCTCTGGCAAGTTTAAGTTGATGCCTTTTGGGTTGATGAATACCTCATACAGTTTCCGAAGTTTTCACACAAGTTAACACATTCTCTTGAGTGAGAAAATCAATTATGTAATGTTCTTTTACAGGTCCTTTGACAATTTGTGAAGACCTAGCTGGCACTTATGCACTTAATGCACCCACCACTTCCCAGAATGCTCAACGACTTCTTAGAGCTCTTCAGCTGTCAAGGCCCATATTGCTAGAGGGCTCTCCTGGTGTTGGCAAAACAAGTTTAGTGAATGCCATTGCAAAAGCTTCTGGGCATGAGCTTGTGAGGATAAACTTATCTGAACAAACAGTAAGTTGTGACTATTATCATTAAACACTTTTTTATGTATGAAATATTGATAGCACTAAATCTTTGATGCTCCTATTGTTGTACACATTTAGGATATCACAGATCTGTTTGGAGCTGACTTGCCTGTCGAAGGTGGTGATCCAGGGATGTTTACATGGAGAGACGGACCTTTACTTAGGGCTTTGAAAGCTGGACACTGGATTGTAATTGATGAGGTAATATCCCGTGACCCATGCCAATTTTTGTGTTAACGGCAACCCATAGCCATAAGAAGAAAAAATAAATAATGGTATTCATGAAAATCATCTGGTCATCTGCAAAATGTCTTCTTACAAGATATTGGGTCTTCCCCTTTGATATTATAGGACTAAACAGTTACAGTAAGCTAGTTTTACTGAGCAATAAGCAAATTATGCATAAATTTAGTTATGCGGATTCAGCATTGCGTTTTCACATAGGTGTGAGAAAAAGACAGTAATTGTTATGAGTAGATCATCACCAAGTCTGTGTATCTTGCTTCTTTGTTTTATAGTTGAATTTAGCGTCACAGTCAGTACTTGAGGGATTGAATGCTTGCTTAGACCACAGAGCAGAAGTAAGTATTTTTGTATGTTTATCTGTTTGACATTATGCTGAACACTTATTTGAAACTTGATTGTCGTTTAGGTATACATACCTGAGCTTGGGATGGCTTTCAAAGTTCAACATGAGAAGACACGTCTGTTTGCATGTCAAAACCCTCTCAACCAGGGAGGGGGAAGGAAGGGATTACCTAAGTCTTTCCTCAATAGGTTTACACAGGTAAATGCCGTCAACTTTTTAATTATTATTTTGACAAAGTGTTTATGCTGCTGCTATTGCTGCTTCAGTTTTGCTGAGGCTACAGTAGCTGCTGTTATGTTAGATGTATTTTCGTTCATATATCAAAAGATGCGACTGAATTTACAAGGAAGGTTTCCAATACTATTTGGAAACTTAACGTCGTTCTAGTAAAAGATGATAGAAATAATAGAAATATGTAATTAAAGTGGAAATTTGGAAATCATCCAGCACTATACCTTTGGACAATTTTTATTTGAGATGTAATACCTTTTGGACCAACAAATGCCCCAGCTACTTTGCAAAGTTGCAAACGTGGGTTTGTATGAAGAAATTTATATTTTAAGGACGTAAGGCTTAACAATGCATTGAATATTTTCTTAATTAGGTTTACGTGGAACCATTGTCAATGGAAGATCTTCTTTTCATCACGACATCATTATATCCCAGTATGGACCGAGACTCACTTCAAAAGATGATCATTTTCAACATGCAGGTTTGTTCTTATGTTTGTCTTTGTGGTATTATTTGGTGCCTTAGTTTCATCAAGATTTTCTTAAGAAAATTTCAAATCAATAGACCATAAAAGATGTCTAGATGGGATTTCATATCAGTGGGAAATAATATGAAATGTCATAAAAGTGTAACTGTGTATGCAACCATTTGATCAGCCATAATGACCTCTTATTAGCTTAAGCGACGATACGCGTAAGGACTAGGGAGCCTAACGGCATAAAAAACCGTTAGGCCCTAATTGCGGTATTGTTTAAAGCACTTATCTCATCGGTTGAAACATGAAAATCTCCCATAGCTTTCGATTTTGGACGTTTATTTGGATTTTATTTATCTGCTGCTTTCCATTTAACAAAAACTTCCGTTAGTCTTATTATGACAAAACTTCAACGTGGGGAACATGGCAAATTTGAAGCGTAGTTTGAAAGTATTGTTTTGAAAGCTTATGATTGGATGAACTCTTTTAACACAAAAGAAACTTTTTTGTACTTTTTATTTTGAAAACATGTTATCCATAGAAGGATATATTTTCTATCTTAAAACCAAGAAATTCTGCCGTGGGAAAAGCGATATGCCGCAGAACAATAGAAAGCTCCCTAGTTCTTACCTGCACTGTAACTTAATATGTCAGATATGTGTTAGGATTAGGTTCTATTTTACTTTTTACAGCTTCACCAAGAGACAGTCATTGAAGCATCGTGGGGCAAGAAAGGAAGTCCATGGGAATTCAATCTTAGAGATGTATTTAGATGGTGTGACTTGTATCTTAAACACAAGGTATGTTATTTAGAAAGTTTAACAAAAAGCTTTTTAAAAAGGCTCCATTTATTAAGATGAGCATTTTCACCACTTTTGGGGTTCACTGAACTTTTTCATGTTCAAGCGTAATGGCATTTTTGAAAATCTAGGTTTTTATGATAATGGTTGTCAATTTTGGTTTATTTTAGTCTCCATCTATCGAAGATCTTCTCCACTTTGCAAAGTTAATCTACAGTGATCGGATGAGAACGTTTGAGGACAAGAGAAAGGTACGTTTTCTATAGTTGGTCTTTTATTGTAGACGGCAGCAAAAATGTTGTTGTATGTAATGATGGAAAACAAAGAGAATCAAATAATTTTTCCCATTTGAAATGAATTTGGTATGCCTTTTGCTTTTAAAGATATTTGTTAGTGAACTTTGATTTGCTCTTTTTGAAGGTCATCGATTTGATTCACAAGGTTTTCAATATCTCTCAAGAAGAAATTTGCAGCAGCAAAGCAGTGATTGATGATAAACCACGACTATACGTTACTCCTACAAATCTGCAAGTAAGTGTACTATTACAAAAAGGCTTTCCATTCAATTTGAAGACAGTCAGTAGAACCTCAATATTATTAGCTTTGTGATCTTGAACTCTCCGCTATTTGTTAAATAGTCGGTTCTACTGCAAAACTCACTTACTGATAAACAGTTACAAATTGAAATTTTCGTTTTTCAGGTTGGATACTCATTTCTTCCCAGAAAACCTTGCATCAGCTGCACGAGTTCCCCAGCTAGGTCTCTCCAAGTACTCCACCATGATTTGTCTTACATGGAGTCTTTAATGAAGTGTATTGAAATGGGCTGGATGACCATCTTGGTAAGAATACTCTGGTTCTCTGGGGGAGGTCTATATCCTTATTACCAATTCTTCCCTTTTGGCATCCATTATGTTTTGTTTTAATGTTGGTTCTGTGCGGTAATATTCTCACCCGTCTAATGTATCTGCACTTCAAGTTGATATATGCCAGATTTGCTTGCGGAAAAAGCTCCATTACTCATAAACTGATCTTTGTGATTAGAAAGTCTGTTGGTCTCACCTTCTTCAATGCAAAACTGAAAACACAACTATACAAGATTTCCTATATATAACGTTTATTTTGTTATCCAAGAGCACAACGCTTAGAACTTTACTGCTATAAGCGCTATATAAATGTTTGTTTGATTGATGGATCGATTGATTGTAGCAATATTTTGTTTACCATTCCTGTTCCATGTCAGGTTGGACCACGATCGTGTGGGAAAACATCTCTAGCTCAAATGACAGCAGAGCTGACGGGAAACAAGCTTGAGGTGCTTGCAATGAACTCCTCCATGGATACAACAGAACTTCTTGGTGGATTTGAGCAGGTATCACGTTTTGATCAGACTGGTCAGTTCTTCATCATGTACTAATATAGTTTTCCAAATGATCAGTATTATCTAATAATTTGAACGTTTTTAGGCTAATCTGAATATTCACTGGCAAAGCATTGTGAATGATGCAAAGGTACTGGTCCAAAGTGTGATAAGAATAGCTCTTGCAAGGAAAACACGGAATTGTCCATCAATGGACACTGGAAATATTGACTCTTTTCATCTTTACAAGAAATGGGAGTCATTCCTTAAGCCAAGTGTTTCTGGTAGGTTATGGTTTCAAACGATGTCACAACAAAGCTACTTGTTTATTAATCTTTATATTTATTGTTTAATGTTATTATCATCAATACATTTTTTGGTTCATATTCCTTCCGTAAATAATTTATCTATTGTATTTAGCTTAATAATGTTAAGACAGCCCAAAAATATAAGCCTGGTGGTTTCTTTTTGAGCTGTCTAACCATCGAGAAATATCTGACCAAATTAATATTATTACTATTGTTATTATTTTTTATCAAGAGACCATAATACTAAGAGAGCGAAGCTCAGTATTGATGTCTGTGCCATGTTCGTGGCGGCTAAGGCTATTTTTAGTAACTTCGCCATCGCGCGCGCAAGGCTCTTAAACAATAGAATTCAAACGGTCCCGTCCGCACGTCAAAAATCAAATTCTATTGGTGGAGGGACTTGCGCGCGCGATGGCAAAGTTACTAAAAATAGCCTTAGTCGCCACGAACATGGCACAGACATCAATACTGAGCTTCGCTCTCTTAGTATTATGGTCTCTTGTTTTTATATATATATAAGAATGTTATATATATAACAATTAGTAAGTACTGCCATGTAAAATTTCCCGATGGTTTAAGAAATAAAATGTATGTATGTAGATGTAAACATTCTTTGTACTTCTGATCAATCTTTCCTTCTAGATGACAATGTACAGGAGAATTCCACTGATGCTGGCGATTTGAAGTCATCGAAGATCGATGAACTTATTGAAATTCTTCAAGACTTGTCAGGGTTCACTTCTGATTGCTGCAGTGGTCTCAATACAGGTACAACTTTGTAACTGAATGATGCAGTCAAAGCACAGTGTGGTACATTTCTTACTGATACAGATACTGGTCTATCTTCGTAGCGTAGATCCTTACTCAGAAACAAATGTTTCTTTTTGTACTGCTGGAGTAACTTTGAGATGTCTTTGTGAGGAGTACTCCTTTTTCATTAGTCAGACAAATATACACTTGTTATAAAGCTGGCTCAAGTGAACTACCGATACACTTATTTATTTGTTTGCTAACCTACTGAGTTATCATTATATTCAAGCAATCAGGAATTACGAAGAAACTACACTCTTCAGTGGCGGATCCAGGGGGGTTCCATGGGTTCCACGGACCCCCCTTGAAGGTTTTAAGCCATTTTTTGTCAAACATCGACCAAACAATAGAGTATTATACACAGCTGGATTGAAGAAACTGAACCCCCCTTGGAAAAATCCTGGATCCGCCACTGCTCTCCACTGCCCAAAGTTGTCTATTGATTTATAAGGACCAAAAACAGCAACGACACGGACATTACTCGTACGTTCTTGTCCATGCCCACGTGTTATCGTTGAAATTTTATAGTGGAAACTTCAACGATGTTGGCGCACGCACGAAAAGGACGTACGCATGACGTCCGTGTTGTTGTTGTTTTGGAAGCTTAAATTCCCTAATGTATAAATGATTTCTCCCTTAGATTCCTTAAAAGCTCGTGCCCTAGACCTGAAGACCAGGCTCAAAAGTAATCATGGAAACACACACTGTGGTGGCCAGTTTGAATGGGTAGATGGTCAACTTGTAGAAGCATTGAAATCAGGATATTGGCTTCTGATTGATAATGTGAACTTTTGCAGGTAAAAAATACACTCTTTTTAAGGAATATAAAACGCGTGCGCATGTCTCTGTACTGTGATATAAACACGATGGAAGATGTAGAGCAAGAGAACAGCAAGCTTAGGAACACGAGGCGTAGCCGAGTGTTTCTCTTGCTTTTCGAGTGCTCTACATCTTTCAGAGTGTTTATATCACAGTACAGAGACATAAGCGATCGTTTTATATTGCTTTTGTAAAATATTTTTGACGTTTTTGTGCGAGCCATGTCTCTGTCCTCTGATCATGATATAAACATGGCAGCCAGCCAATTAACGCGCGCGTTATATCTCAAATATTTTATAAAATAGTATTATAGAAGTGCTCTTCAAGGCATTGTAATGACAATTAGTAAAAATCTACTAGTATTCTAATGCAAATCTCGCATTCTGATATTGTATTATTCTGGACTTTCTCTGTTTTGTTGTAATTTGTGTCTCAATTATTTCTTCAGCCCTTCAGTACTTGATAGACTAAATGCCCTACTCGAACCAGGTGGGGTGTTGAGTATTAATGAGAGAGGTGTCATTGATGGGGAAGTGCCATCTGTAAAACCTCATCCTAACTTCAGGTAAGCCGTGACATTTCATCGCCATCAATCACTGTATACTATTATCATCTCCATCATAATTATGTTAATGTATGTTCTCCTCAAAGGCTTATTCTTACAATGGATCCAAAGTTTGGTGAAATCTCAAGAGCCATGCGTAACAGAGGAGTAGAGATTTACATGTCTGGTGAGGTAAGTCATTATTTTCCATGTAGTTGCTTAATTCTGTGCTTAAGTCACTAAGAATCGATGCAATATCTAGTACTTAACTTTTGTTTCCGTGAAGGATGATGAATCAGCTGGATACGATGAGTATGATCTTCAAGTCATGTTGAATGGTGCTGGCATTGATGATGGAAGAACATGCCAGATGCTTCTTGCATTCCATAAAGAATATAAACAAAAGCTTGGTGGTACGTAAATATTATATCCTTTTTAATCTTTCAATAAGCCAGATAATAGCCAATTTTAATGTCTTACAATATTCTTTTCATTATAAACTCAGGTTCAGTTCTCGACATGCTACATGCTGCTACGATGATTGTAGACTTGTTACACAGAGGAGAGAACCTGGACATTGCTATATGGACATCACTCAACCAAGTCTATGTCAGAAGTCACGTAAATGAAGCAGACAGAGAGGCAAGCATCAAAAACTGATAATTTAAGAAAACGTTGATGGTTTTGCATTACTGAACCCCGATGAACTTTTCTTCCAATAACCAATGTGTTTATTTGGCATAAACATACTTTAAGTAATCCTTAGAAATTCAATGACTTCTGGTCTTAGAATATATAAATTAGACATAGGGGGTATGTTTGAATAACTAAGATTTGTCATGCAAGAGCCCAGTTTATAGATGGTAAAACTGCGTTACACAGATATGAAGGGTTTCCATCTCAAAAAAGATGTTCCTTGGGAAATGATATGTACCATTAATGGCGATTTTCTTTATATCAGGTTGCAGAAGATCTTGTGAACATCTTTACAAACTACGAAACTTCCCTCAGTGATGATGGCATTTCTTCATGTATTGTACATTCACCCCCTTCTGTCACAGAATTCAGTGACAATTCAACCTTAGCAACAATAAAGTGGCACTGTACACCAATCTGTCAGTTGCTATGGAAACAGGAATCTTCTGAGCATATGCAGCATACTGTAAATCTTGTAATTGAAAGGTCGTCATTTAGTGATTGGCAGTTGAGGTGTGAGTACTTGACGTCTCTGCTTGGTAAAAATGCTAAACAGTTGGAACCTACCCAGCAAGCTGTGATCCACTGTATTGTTGCCATGGTGAAGGATGTTGTCACAAAGCTTTTTGGTAGCTCTCTTATGGATGGCGTGAAGAACATTTATGAGGCCATTTCCCAAGACAAATTTGGTAGGTTTAGTGAAATCGAAACTGCAATGATTTTTGTAAATAATAATAAATAAATAACTGTTTATTTAAGTGTCCAAGTCTTCTAGCGCTTGCGCACTAATTGGGGGCACTATCCACTCACACACACTACCACTACATTGACTGTTTTAAGCATACAACTCTCAGCTCACATGTTGATTTTTACGGAGGGAGGAAAACCGGAGAACCCGGAGAAAAACCCTCGTGGCAAGGGAGAGAACAACACATCTAACAAACTCTACTCACATGTGGCATCCGCAGGGCTCGAACCAGTGACCCGACCCGTTGGACCACAGCGGTGAGAGGCGAACGTTTTACCGCTACGCCACCCATGCCACCCACAAATAGTTTAGAAATAGTGAAAAGAAGCGCAAATTGCAATGAGTACAGAGGGATTTCACGGCAGACATGTTTGTGGTCAAAACAATATAGATTTTCTCCCAAGAGAAATGAAAGCTTTTGTTATTCAAAAACTTTCTATTGTACTTGTCCACAAACATGGCTGCCATGAAATCCCTCTATTTTACTATCACATTTATAAAGAGCTCCACCGTACTTATTGATGATAGCTGGAGTAAAGTAAGTTAAGATTTTGCTTTAAATCTACAGACCTGGATATTCTTGCCTACCAACCATACGATATAAGACTGAGCAAACATTTTCAACAACAGCTGAGATTTACCGAAGCCGATGCACCAGGAGTCAAAGCACAATTGACAACTCTTTGTAACAGGTACGGTGCAAGGATATGTGAGTGTTTTGATATTAAACTTCAATTTTATAAGTGTTTACTTGTTATTCCATGCAAGTAGATGTTGAACTTTTACATTGCTTTGTGTGTTAATATGGAAAGGAAAGCTGATACTTTCACCAACGTATGGGACCATATTTTTGGCAATGTGCACAAAATTTGGGACATTTCTTGTTGCTATCGCCAATTTATGGAGACCATACTTTTGGGACATGCACAAGTTGTGGGGATATTTCTAGATACCCACAGTTACTATCGCCAACTTATGGGGACCATACTTTTGGGACATGCACAAGTTGTAGGGATATTTCTAGATACCCACAGTTACTATCGCCAACTTATGGGGACCATACTTTTAGGACATGCACAAGTTGTGGGGATATTTCTAGATAGCCACAGTTACTATCGCCAACTTATGGGGACCATACTTTTGGGATATGCACAAGTTGTGGGGATATTTCTAGATACCCACAGTTACTATCGCCAATTTATGGGGTCCATACTTTTGGGACATGCACAAGTTGTGGGGATATTTCTAGATACCCACAGTTACTATCGCCAACTTATGGGGACCATACTTTTGGGACAGGCACAAGTTGTAGGGATATTTCTAGATACCCACAGTTACTATCGCCAATTTATGGGGTCCATACTTTTGGGACATGCACAAGTTGTGGGGATATTTCTAGATACCCACAGTTACTATCGCCAATTTATGGGGTCCATACTTTTGGGACATGCACAAGTTGTGGGGATATTTCTAGATACCCACAGTTACTATCGCCAACTTATGGGGACCATACTTTTGGGACAGGCACAAGTTGTAGGGATATTTCTAGATACCCACAGTTACTATCGCCAATTTATGGGGTCCATACTTTTGGGACATGCACAAGTTGTGGGGATATTTCTAGATACCCACAGTTACTATCGCCAATTTATGGGGTCCATACTTTTGGGACATGCACAAGTTGTGGGGATATTTCTAGATACCCACAGTTACTATCGCCAACTTATGGGGACCATACTTTTGGGACAGGCACAAGTTGTAGGGATATTTCTAGATACCCACAGTTACTATCGCCAATTTATGGGGACCATACTTTTGGGACATGCACAAGTTGTGGGGATATTTCTAGATACCCACAGTTACTATCGTCAACTTATGGGGACCATACTTTTGGGACATGCACAAGTTGTGGGGATATTTCTAGATACCCACAGCTACTATCGCCACATTATGGGGACCATACTTTTGGGACATGCACAAGTTGTAGGGATATTTCTAGATACCCACAGTTACTATCGCCAACTTATGGGGTCCATACTTTTGGGACATGCACAAGTTGTGGGGATATTTCTAGATACCCACAGTTACTATCGCCAATTTATGGGGTCCATACTTTTGGGACATGCACAAGTTGTGGGGATATTTCTAGATACCCACAGTTACTATCGCCAATTTATGGGGTCCATACTTTTGGGACATGCACAAGTTGTGGGGATATTTCTAGATACCCACAGTTACTATCGCCAACTTATGGGGACCATACTTTTGGGACAGGCACAAGTTGTAGGGATATTTCTAGATACCCACAGTTACTATCGCCACCTTATGGGGACCATACTTTTGGGACATGCACAAGTTGTGGGGATATTTCTAGATACCCACAGTTACTATCGTCAACTTATGGGGACCATACTTTTGGGACATGCACAAGTTGTGGGGATATTTCTAGATACCCACAGCTACTATCGCCACATTATGGGGACCATACTTTTGGGACATGCACAAGTTGTAGGGATATTTCTAGATACCCACAGTTACTATCGCCAACTTATGGGGTCCATACTTTTGGGACATGCACAAGTTGTGGGGATATTTCTAGATACCCACAGCTAAGTTTGCTTGAAAGTACAAAAACATCTGACTGTTGTGGAAATACTTCATCGTAATGCTTTCACCTACATCGTAAAAAAATACGCGTTACAACTATTCCTTTTTTTGTACAGACTCCAAATTCTCTTTATGAGGGCGAAGCACACTTTCATGGAAAGTGAAGGGAAACCATTGCCAGGCAGAGCCAGTGAAAAGACTTTACTTGATATATCACGCGACCTTCACCAAGGTATTGCCTGATTGGTTGTTTATATTGGGACCATTAAATGTAGTAGGGAGGGTGGAAATGAGAGATACTATCCCAGTTTTGTGCAAGTATGTCACTGCCACCTATTCTTCCAAGGTTTGTAATTACAAACTGAATTTGGTGGTATTTTAATTGTTAATTGTATTGGTTTGTTTACAGGTCTCGTTTCTATGGAGATGCTTCCTCATCCAACTGTGGCCCATTTGTTTCCCTTCTTCAAGTATTTCAACGATTGTTTTGACGGTTTGATTGTCTTAGAGTTTCCTCTCAGTAATGATGGACTTTCTGAGGTACATGAATGAAGGATCTTGAACTGTTATTTTAGTTGTTTGGTTGTTAGAGAATTGTTCACTTGCGTTCACTTACTTGTATGTTCGTAACTCTCAATATTACACAACGGTCATTTAATTGGTAATAGCTGACCTTGTTTAATGCAAGGCAATTTAACCATTCGTGCTAAAGCTTGATAATTGTTATACTCTGCAGGCATTAGAATCTCTGGAATGGATTTCCCATCTGTATAACATATGCTCATCTTCGAAACCATTCTCTTTATCCCTTCTCTCTCTTCACTGGCAGTGGTTTATCGAGAAAACTCTTCGAGTATTTCCTGATATCATGGGGTACAGCAACAGGTAAGGTCAGATGGTTCTCTGTAAATCTCTACCTGAAAAGTTCCAATCATTGCATTTCAACTAAAAAACAAATGAATACCTATCTAAGTTGGACATCGTGTGCTTTTTTACAGTTGTCGGCCTCATAAAGCCGAGAGTTTGCTGTATTTTGATAGGCATAAAAATAATTCTCTCTACAGTGAATTTCCAAGTGACCTGATGACAGTCATAAGACAAATCAGTCAGTACCTTGGGACAGACACCCATATGGCCAAGACCCACCTTCAGATTGCCTCTGAGTTTGGACATCCGTTAGCCTTTCATTCACAACATGTCTATGAAAACTGGGTAGGTATTCTTGACGTTGACGAGCGTGAAAAGCAGAGTAATATTTATGATATTCCTTGTACCAGACACAGTTGAATATACAAGAATACACAAACCTCAAAAGATTCTTCTCGACTTTTCAATTTGATGGTACTAGAAGTACATGCTTTGAGCCTGTGCGTTGCTTTGAGAAGAACATATTAAGTAGCGACGAGGTCATTTCTTTCTACTTTCTTCATTGCAGCAAAACATGACCAGACTTTCCCAAATGTTTGAGTTGTCATGGCGACAGGATATGACGTCATACGAAGAAAAATACTTGTCCAGCCAGCTACAGTTCTTAGTGACTGAAGGACCAAAGGTCAAAGAAATGCTCTCCATGGCGATTGTCCTTATTCTTAATGAGAAACACTTATTAAGTAATAACGAAATGGTTACGAGCTCAGGTAAGGTATTTTTCTTCAAGGTTACTCACAATATTGTCAACTTGAAACCATCTGTTCTTCCCGTCGTTCGTACATCATCAAGACCAACGCGAGCATCGACAGGGATTGCACCAACGTACATCATACCAAGATGCAAAACATCCACTTACCAAAGATCATTCCTTGTCAGAAGTTGCCGTATTTGGAACGTTTTAGCAGAAGACCTAAAGTTAACTATGAATAACTTAAACACCTTCAAGTCCGCAATGATGTCATATTATGTCTTATGTCTCAACAATACTTATAACTGTGAAGACTCACGTACATTCAAATCTATTTGTCTGAAATGTAATACTGCCAGAAATCTTAGTTACCAAGTTAAATGTTGTATGTAAATGATTTTTTTTATATCTGGGTCCGCAGTAATTGGCTAACGCTGTTGCGGTCAACCCTGTCATTGTCAATTAATAGTTTAACTTTATTTGTATTTCCTAACGGCAATGACGAAGCTAATAAAATAAAAAAAATAAATAAATAAATAAATAAAGTAAGCACAGTCCTTCCCCATCAACATAGGCATACGTAAATCAACATACACCAGGAGCTTATTATTTAGATTTGATACAAGTTCTGCATTTATGTCGTAAAGGATAAAGGAGTGGTAAATGGTCTTCGAAAATTCTCTAAAAAATTCGCTTCATCCTTGGAATTCAGGATTTCAGAGCCATTCAACGTAAGTCGATGGCTCAAAACTGAAACCAAAGAGCTGAGGTTTCTTTCAGCCTGGCTTCGTAGTCTCGGAAGCCTTAAGAAATGGCCATTTATTGCCCTACAGCTTTTGTAGATTACAAATTTCTGTATGTTAACACTTTTATCACATTTCTGTCACTCTAATTCATAATAATTGTAATCTACAGAAGTTGATAAAGTCATAGAAGCAGTTTCAGCCACTGCATCAAGTCATGGTATTCTTCAGAGTCAGCGACAAACCACCCTACAGATTGAAGACATTAATTTAGATGAGGATGAAAGCGATGCACAGCACAAGTCAAAACCTGACATTGCTATGAAGGTAGCATTACTGCCATTGTGTGAAGTCATTGGTGGTTCCCAAGAATGTAAAATCATGGCAGAACTACTGAGACTACATATTGAATGCAGAACAAGGTAGGATTGAAAGAAGCCCATTGTTATCTTTTTGAATTGTTCACATTAAATGCTCACTCTTTGGAAACTATTTTCTTGTTTTAGTTTACAAGACATTTCCGGTAAACCCGAGTTGTGTAGAAAGTTGGATTCATTACTGAACTTCCTGGCAACAAATTCAACAAGGTGTCCGCTGGTTCTAGCAATCTATCGTGCTGTTCAGTCAGTAACATCACAGGTACGTTTAGGTTATAAATACAATATGGCACTACACCCTCAGTAGTATAGCCCCTATTATATTACGCAATCTTTGTGACGTCATAATTCTGTTATGACGTCATATTCACATTATAACGCCACAAGGTATATGCGTGGCACAAGAGGGAGGCGATACTACTAGCAGGTCTATTGATTATTTATTATTATTAGTTTATTGATTGTGTGTCATCGCAGTCTTACCAGTTTACTTGTTAGTTTCTGTATAACTGATCGTATTTGGTTTTCTACAGGATAAAACAGCTGTTATCACACTGCTGAAGAGTGTTGATTCAGACTTGATGCACAGTGTACTTACAAATCAATCACACTACATGACATCAATGAATATTGCTAAGTGGACAGTGTCATCTGAGCAAAGGGACACTCCCCTGGATGGAGAGGTAAGAAATAATTAATCGACGATTATTCGGTCCGTATTAGCAGGATATCAGAACTACAGAAGGGCTAGAATCATGGTGTCAATGGTGAACAGATTTTCCAGACTTCTGCGATTGTGTAGTTGATTGTCGTCTTTCTTAATTTATCTGATAAACAGTTTTTCTTGTTGCTGGGAGTTGGTTAAATGGACTTTGTTTTGCTATAGTGTTGTTACTTGTCGTGGACTTTGTAATTATATGAGTGATTTCTGATCTCATTTGTTGTGAATTCAAAGAAGCTGGAGGACAACATGAACTCCGAATTTCTTTCGTTTTCTCTTCAGCCAAGAGTCTCCACACCAAGTGATCTTGACTCCCACTTGTTCAGAATTCTTCATAATCGACCAGACAGCCACAAAAGATCAGATAGTGATGATTCATTAGCTTATGTAACCATTGGCAACCACCAAGAAAAGAGGGAACAACTGACATTTCTTGTTCGGCATTTGTGGAGTAATGCAGATCATGTGACAAATCTGACCAATCAAAATAAGTATGACAGGACTCGGAGATTTCTTTGCTTTAGTGAAAGTTTTTCCCGTTGTTGCTTATTCTTTTTGTATTGTATTTTCAGACAAAGTGAAGTCACCCTTTTTTCCTCAAAATTTGCACAAGTTCTTTTGTCATTGGCTGTTCTCATGGAAAAGAGTGACATCAAGGATGAAATTTGTAGAGCTGCAATGGAAATCCCACGTATTCATGACGATTCTTTTTTACAAGGAAATTTGGGAAATATTGCAAATGAACTGTTTCATTGTTATGAGACTCATACAGGATCCAAAGATGGTGTAGCAGAGATGAGTCAGTTGCTGCTCCAGTCCTTTAGTCATTTTCAATCTTGTGTAAGAGCCAGAGAGAATGCGAATGAGAGCCATGAGGAAGATACATTCTCTGTGTACAGTGGTTGTATGTGGGTCAACCTTGGTTTGTTACAGACTCATATTCTGGCTCCTATTGGACCTGTTGACCCTGTTGAGCAGAATGCTATCGAACTGCAATACATAAGAGATGAGGTAAAGCATCGTTTATTTGTAATTTTTCTTCTCAGCTAGCAAACAACAACAGCAACACTAATGTCATCATCATCATCATCATCATCATCATCATCATCATCATCATCATCATCATCATCATCATCATTTACCATCACTGTGTTCGTCACTTTCTTATTATCCTTTGTATTTCCTACAAATGAAGTTCTTTATCATTCTCTTACTATCCTATTCTAGATCAATGACATAAAGCGAGAATTAGAAGTTCGACTTTATGCGGAACGGTTATGGACAGGCTTAACAATATCAGTGGATGACATAGAACAAGAGCTGGAAAGCGGAACAGTCCCCACATCGCTAAACATTACATCCAATCCAGTGCGTGTACAAATGCTGGCAACAAAATTGAAGAAGGCACGGGAACGTGAGACGGAATTATCCCGTAACACAGCTGTCAGACCCAAACCCTCGCAGGTTTGAAGTGAATCACTAGTGGCTTAGGCCTAGTTTGGACCCCGATCCAGATATGTGCCGTACCAAATTGTCGCAATGGAAAACATGGAAAGTTCGGCCTCTGAATAGTTTTGGAACTTCTTCACTTTAGAATGGGCTAGGCATTAGGCACTTCAAAGCCAGACGAATGAAAATGGCTCCAATTAAATTTGAATTGAGAACGGCACATAGAAAGTAGGGAATCTGAACTAGGCCTTACATTTTTCTACTTAGCTTTTTTTAATGTCAAGTAGCATTAACCCAAGATTAAAACTTAAGACAACCATTGATTTAAATCCCGTATTAGCAGTCATCCACTTCTAAACGGCCAGTTCCTGATGTTTTGAAATGTTGGACTTACAAAGTGTGGAATTTGATTTATTATCTTGATACTTGCAAGCACAACCCAACATGCGTCGACTATTTGTCAGCTTCAAGAAAAGACCAGCGCTTGAACTACTAGTAGTGTAGAGAGTCTAAAAATGTTTCTTACTCTGTAATTGTGCATGTCTAACTAAATGGAGCTCATGTCCTAGCCGTGTTCGAGGGCTGCAAATGTTAAATGAATTGTTTTCTTTTTCTGTTATACCAAGTTTGAAGATATACTACGTGGAATTAATCATTACAAGTCAACTATTGGAAGCCCACAGATGGTGCTACAACTGATGTCAACTCTACAACAAGCTGTGTCCGCTATGGATTTTAGTACAATCTACCATGATACTCTTAAAGGAATACAAGCTATAAGCAATGCTCGGAATATCATACAACGTGTTGACTCGTGGGTAGCATCACAGAAGAAATTTATGTTACGAATGAAGAATGATTTTCCACTGTATTGGGATGTTGTTGGTCCGTTTGTATCAGCTGTTTCACAGGTTTGATGAATATATATTTTATGTTTTCCCCTGTCTGCGCCACACAAAACTATTAAGATGTGCTGCTGCTTTTCCTGAAGCTCGTTTACTGGGCAAGGCAATAACTCAACACACCTGAGTTTGGAGTGTTATGGCTGTGGGCGAAGGGACCCACAGCCGCTTTATTAAAACATCCAACACAAAATACACCATGTTAAAATACGATATGATGCGGATGTACGAAATCTAGACTTGCCCCAGTAAAGGTGAGGGCACAAAAACGATAGACGATGTTGGATACATCAAGACAAGACGAGGAAGGCATGGGGAGGAGGAGGGCAAAATTAAAGCTACCAGCTTATGTAATGTCAAGACCAGAATGAATCACTTCGCCTGACAGCTCACGTGTTGTGCTGTCCTCAGTGGGGGGTCACTCAAATTGCAACTACTCCAGTACCCTATACCGACCTCACATGTATGAATGCTCCTACACAAAGACCTACGATTACACAATTACATATAATGCCTCTAGATAATGCACAAATAAATACAGCCAAGAGAAAACATAAAAATCCTATTTGCGCGCAAATATTCCATTTCTTTGCATTACCAGCATGGTCACCATCATCACCACTGATTACTTGATTACCGAATGTCAAGAGTAAGAAAAATCGAGCAACCCTACAGGAATCATATTTACATTAGACAATAAAGATAATGCTTGATAGGAGCAAGGATGGCACAGCTGGTTAGTGCGCCGCCTTCGGTGCAAGAGGTCCAGAGTTCGATCCCTGGATCTCACATCCTTGTTTCAACTTTTTTCCTTTCTGTGTAGCTTTAAGTAGCTTTAAATACCCTTAAAATGGAGCACTGATGGAGAGAGGAGAGTAAAATGAGCACACCGTCTACCTCAAGTTTATCAGTTACTCAAATTACTGTCACGAGTTATTGACGTAAAATATTGTCGCTTTACTTTTCTTTACTTTACTCACAAAGAACCTTGTATTCGTGTCCTACAACGTATAATTTGATCTGAAGATATTATTGCTTGATACTGATAGGTTGTGTATGGGATCAACACGCTAAGCTCGTGTCTACAACGTCGCCTGCACAAGCTGCTCTTTCTGGTTAAGTGTCCAGACATTGAGACCACTGAAGAGGTAAATCGTTCTTATGGCAAATTGTGTGATTTATAACTTAATTATATCCATTTTGAAATCACTGGTGATTTCTGCAATCTGATTGGTTAAAAAGTGTGCGATTAATTCCTAAATTGCATCCTTTTGCTTCATTAATCGCATCTTTAAAGACTTTTCTTGAATATATATTCTCAATGACTTTGTTATTTCAAAATGGATATAATTAAGTGGTAATTAAACTTCGCGTCGTGCAATTTTGGGCCAGAAATCATACTCGTGATTATCAAACTGCAGTTTTGTAATCACTCGTATGATTTCGGCCCAAATTGCACTCCACTCAGTTTAATTACCATTACAAATTGACTTTAATGCAATTTGCCATTGAAGAAACAAATGCGTCAATCTGTCTACAAAACTATCCGTATGGTCTCCATAATAACATAGGAAAATCCATGTGTACAATTTTAATGAGTATGAAAAGTTTGACCAAGCAAAACGCTGATGGAACAATACTACATGGACTTCTACTTGGTAGAAGTTTCCAGTTAAAACTCTGCACCAATTGTTTTGCTTTTATTCTATTACTCACATTTTTCTCTGTTTAAAGATGGTTTTTCCAGAGCATCTTATCGCCATTTTGTGTGGATGCTTCTTGGACAAGAGTAGCCTAGAGATGGCAAACATGCTGATGTCAAGACCAACGTGGTCGTGTTTACAAGGTATTTTCATGTTGATTCTTGAACATGATTGTGGTAATGGTGATCTCATCATGAAGACTTGTTGTTGTTGTTTGGTTTGGTAGTGGTGGAGGTGGTAACGTTGATTCTGAAGATGAAAAAGGCTGGAAACCATGCTAGTCTTAATGATCATGATGTTGCTTATGATCTTGGTGGTGGTGGTGGTGGTGGTGGCATTGGTAGTGGTGATGATTATTATGGTGGTGGTGGTATTGCTAGCGCGGAGATGGTGGTGGTGGTACTGGTAGTGATAGTGGTAGTAATTCTTTCAGTGTTGGTTATTTTAAATTCCATGGGGTTTAAAATTATGCTGTGAGCTACTTCACACTTGCTTGACATTCTTAAATTATTAGAAAAAGGAGTCGACAATCAATACACCATATATTACTTTGTAAAATTTCTGTTTTTCGAACGACTTTTCCATTTTAAAAGCAATTTGACAAATATTTGCAGTTTTACATTTATTGATATGACATATATTAATGTGGGACTCCTGCTCCATTAAAATAATTGTTTTAGAATGTCGCATTTGAGTAATAAAGGTGCAATGATGGTTGTAATGATGACGATGATGATGATGATATCGAGGATAAACATAAATAGGATAAAACCTGTTACTGTTAATTGACAGACCTATTCCTTTCTTCATTAGCTTTGAAAGGTTTCCACAGTCAAGAAGATGGTAATGAACTACATCCAAAGCTCGCATCAAGGTAGACATTTCAATTCGAATTCATTCATACAGTTATATCATTACCAATGTAACATATCTATTGATGGTTTATAGGGTATTGTGGACAAGTCTCCTGTATGTTCGTAATCACACAATTCAACAAGGCTACCTAAATACCACAACGATGAATTCACTACTTGAAATACTAAACAACTACACGAATCAGTGGACACTTGCCAAGGACGAAGAACAGAAACGTCAGCAACAAGAAGAAAGTCTTTTCAAGTTCAAAACAACTTCACATGAAGGAGAGGTGGATGAAGAAAAAGCATTTGAAATGGGTCTTTGTAAAGCATTTCCAACGTTTGACAACGACTTTAGTGAGTTCATTAACTCCAACAGCCTTGAGGAAGTGCAAAAGAAACCCCAGAATGTCGATCCTGAAGCTCATGGCACAACTGATGCTGAGAAATTCATGAAAAATGTTGACACACCAAAAATCAGTTCTCTTCATGAAAGATTATTCTGTGAAGTTCCGACATGTTTACCCCAGATGCTTATTGGTCATCTACCTAAGACTGGTTGCCTTGGTGACTCAGACATTGAATTATTTCAGAGTGGTTATCAGACTGCATCAGTCGTCAGTACCTTGAACGAGCAAACTGGATGTTTTCAATCCATTGGTCAATATAGGTGGGAGTCACACCTTATGCAGAGCCAGTATATGCTGCAACGTTTGGCTGCAACTGAAAACTCGGTAAATACAAGTGACAAGCAATACGATGTTTACCACGACCCCAATATATCAGAAGTGATCAAAGTACGGCCAGTAATGGCAGCATTTAGTACTCGTTTAGATGAACTGCTTGGTGAATGGCCAGAAAACCCACTTCTTACCCAGGTGAGTCTAAACTCAACATATTTTGAAGAGTTGCTCATTGTAGGTATAGCCATAACAGAAGTTGGTTATTAGAAAGTTGAATATTTGTAGATCTTATCTATATCTGTTTGTTTTGTTTTGTAGCTTCAGTCTTTCATAGATAAAATCCTGTCGCTTCCAGTCACTAGTCCACTTATGAAGGTCCTCACAGGAGTAGAACTGTTACTAAAGAATGCACAGGTGAGCCTTTTCTTTTCCTCTGGATGCTTTTAATTCAAATGCCACTATACGCTAGTTTTCTTCGTTTTACAATGGGAAATCAAAGCGAGCTATCCGTCTTCATTTTATTTGAGAGTATGTAGTTAGTTTTAGTGTACTCTTTGGTTCCGCTATTTGTGCGAAAACGCGACACACTATGAATGGCGCAAGGCATACCTCAAGGTTCTATACTTGGACTCAAAACGGTTTATTTGTCTACATTGCTGTGGAAGAAGCTATATTGTACTATGAGTGACACAAGGAGTACCTCAGGGTTTCCTGCTGGGACCCCTGTTCCTGGCTACGTCATTAATGTTGTTGACTGTTTTGTAGGAGTGGGAAGCCAATGCAAGTCGACATGTCAGTATCAAGGAACATCTAGATGGAATGATACAACTTATCATTGAATGGAGAAAACTTGAACTAAGGTAAATATAACGTAACTTTTAAGAAAATGTAATCGACATTAGTTTGCATAGCGGTTCTCCTTAGAAAACTTGAACTAAGGTAAATAGAACGTAACTTTAAGAAAATGTAACGATTTTAGTTTGCATAGCGGTTCTCCTTAGGCTGTCAAGAAATATGAGATTTTTCCTCTTCAACTTCTATTATTTTCATATCTATCATCATCAATACAACTATGTACTAGAGTAATATTCGTTTCACGGTGAAGAAAGACAGCAATGCCGCGTGTTGTACCGTGGCATCTTTCAGCGATTATGATTGGTTACGAAATAAACGGTGACCATTCCAAACGGCGAGACACGCACGGCACGGCACTGGTGTTTCGTATTCATAGGAGAAATGCATATTTATATGATAACTGGTTTGTTTCCCAGGTGTTGGTCTTCACTGTTAGACGTGGCTACAGTCAATATATCGAACAAGGCCAGTAAGTGGTGGTTCTATCTTTACAGTTTGGTTCAGCAAACTTTTGACTGTGACACTAGCATATCTGGTAAGCTCAGATTCTACTACTAATATAGCTCAAAAAACGTGCAGACACAGTGCTCTTTGGCAGTACAAAAACGTCTTTCTTGGCCAATAACTTAATCCATCTTCAGACAATCTCCAAACTTCTCGTCATTTTATTTCTCGTTGGCAGTATTTTCCTTTTCGTTCTCCCACAAAATAAATGTAGCATGTTACTTGGCTGTATTCTTACATGCATGTATATCACTTGCAAATCTATTGTCAGCTACGTGTCTGTCAAATGAAATGAAATGTAATGAAATAATATATATTCCCCTGTCTTCATCAGCTATCACCTTCTAAAAATATACGATCTAAATGAATCAAACCAATCAAAGTCAGTGCAAAAAGGGTAGAATTAATTGTTAACGAGGAATCAAAGCAAGGACGTCTTCGTTAAAAGACTTTATACTAACAAACTGTGCAACTTATGCTCTCTATTCCTACTATTTGAACTCACTCTATTATGTATTTTATTTTCAGAATTGGTTGATCCTCTTCAACGATTTCTTGAGTCTTCATCTCTCGGAGAGTTCGCTTCACGTTTAAAGATGCTTTACTCGTTTTACCAGCAGTCTCTCACCATGGAGATTGCCATGGAAACGAAGTTAAACAATGGTAGGTGGTTGTAGTGATCATGATGATGTACTCATCATCTGAGATGATGAATGTGATGGTGATGTTGATTAAGAGAGATGAAAATGACAATACAATACAATACAAATACAATACAAATTTATTCATCAATAATGCAAAATACAAAAATATATTTAACTTGCATATAGCTAATGCTAGTCTAGGCAGGTTAAATTTGCAGAGTATCACTAGACATTGTGGAAAAATTGAGATGAAGTAGCACATGGATGAACGTGAATACATGGTACAATAAATATGGTTAACATATAGATGCTAAACTAGAATTAATTAAATACAGACAAGAAAATAAACTCGCACATTGCTGATGAAGGTTTCAGTTGAAACCGAAACGTCCAATTTTAGTCTTATTTTTTAGGTCAGTGACAACTACAACAATTCTTAATTTTTATCATGCCTGACTACAACCCAAGCATTTTTAAGAAAATAATTATAATAATATAGGCAAGATCGACTTCTTTAAAAAACATGATAGTGGAAGAGAATAACGAAAGTGCGATAAAGGTCGTTCGCTTCCGTGTTAACGAAGCTTGTGATTTGTTGACTGATATTGGGGAAAAAACAACGTAGTTGTCATCTGCGTTCCTTGTTTTGCCGTGTTGCCGATCTTTGTTATTCCAGCAAGTCACAAGCTTCGTTCTCGCAGTTGTTAAAGTGCCCCTAACCCCTAAATTGAAATTTTGATAATCGTTTGTTCATGAATGGCAAAGTCTTATGGTTAAATATTTCTGGATAAAATTATCTCCTTTCTGAGGATTAAGCATTTGAAATCTGAAAATGGAAATGAGATGACGTAGAAAAAGGACTTCTTAAATATACAAAAACACCAGAGATGAACTTTATACTATTATTCCATTTGCAAAACATTTTTATTGCTAAAATACATAGTGTGGTGAATGTTTTTGCTACCCAAATCAAACACACTTAATTCAAATGGAAACAAAATCATGCAAATTGCTTTTTTTACGTCATCTCATTTGCATTTTCCAACTTCAAATCCTTAATGCTCCGAAAGGAGATGATTTTATCCAGAGATATTTAACCATTAAACATTTCCATTCATGAAGAAACGATTATCAAAATTTCAATTTAGGGGTTAGGGGCACTTTATGTTATTCATATTTTACATCATTTTGTACTTTTCTTTTCCAGCCAAATTATCTGATGTAATTTTCAACATCTACACTTACTACAAGCAGTTCAGTGAAACTGTGCAACAAAGGATTCAAGAAGCCAGGGATCCAGTAGAAAAAGAACTAAAGGTTCGAATAGTTAGAGCAAAAGTTTTCGTTTGAGTGTGAAACGAATCGCGCTGTGCTGCAACCGTGTTGTCTATAAAAACATTTGAATTACATGCCGTAACCGTAACGACCGTACCGTTTTCACAGTCGTACGAACATGAGCTTTTATCATGTAATTCCAAAAGTCAGGGTACAGAAATATAATTACCATAGCTGGAAAGAGCACGTCAAAATTAGTAAAACTGTGAAGTTTGAATGAAGTAACTTTCAAACTCACGAAGATATGAATTTTCCGAAATCGAAATTTTGTATGAAAACATTCGCTGGTAGGCAAGAGATGCCTATCAGCAAAGGTTTTCGTACAAATTCATCTTTTTCAAAAATTCATATTCTCGCGAGTTTTGGATTTAATTCCTTCCAACTTCTTGCTAATTTTAACATACTCTTTCCAGCTATGGTAAATCTTTTTCTGTTTTACGAATTGAAAAATACCTGATAAAAGCTCATTGCTTTATGTGTTGTATAGTGAAATTAAGTAAGGAGGGACCTCTGTGGTTCCGGGTTCAATTCCCGGACGGGGCAGCACATGGGGCTTGAATTTGTTGTTCGTTCTCGCCCTTAATTCCTTGGACGGTATTTTCTCCGGGTACTCAGGTTTTCCTCCCTCGGTAAAAACGAACTAGTTTCGATCTAAGCTGTGCTCCGTGATCAGACATGGGTCGTATGGTGGCTGCTACGTGTGTGTATGTAAATGTGTAACTGTCTCGTAATGAAAGCGCCCTTGTATACCTTCAACTCGATCACATCGAGCTGCGCCCTTCGTAATTCAGCACTTGTGCTTTAAGGAAGGGTGATGGGCTAACCCAAATTTTATTTTATTTTATAGCATTTTAAATTCATTGCCTTTATCTCGCATTGAAGTAATGTGCATGTCTGTCTGAATTTAGGGATACGTGAAGATTGCCAAGTGGAATGACTCCAATTTCTGGGCCATGAAACAAGCTACGGAAAAGTCCCATCGTACACTGCACAAGTTTGTGAGACGATACGAGGTAAATAGGCTGTTATAACCTTGAAATAAAGTTTTACCGATCTGCCACTTACCGTTGTGGCAGTATCAAAGTATCTCTATGTTGCGTGTGATAAATATTTCGTAATTTTATGACTTCTTTGGGGAGCTGCTAAGATGGAAATTGTAATTAATAAATGGAATTTATTTGTTTTATATGATATTCATCGAAAACATTTCAACCAATTGGAGCGCGGATTTGTACTGTAATCACACACGGTCCTTGACCAATCAGAGCGCGCGTTACATACCAGTTATTATATAACAAGGTATCACTCTTTAACTGAAATTTTCTTCCATTTCGTTTCAAGATGGCACTAAGTGAGCCAGTTAGACAGTTGCTAATGGACCCTAAAAAGACGATTGGCACCTTTCAGCAAGATGTAGTAAAAATACCATGTGACAAATTTAATCCTGATTGGTTCATTTGCTCCGAAAAGGTTTGTATATAAGTTTGGCTTTAAAAAGATATAGCAAGACAACACGTAACAAAACGTAATGTAACGTAACGTAAAGTGTGTCAGAACTTTGGCTCGCGTTACGTTAACTCGCCAACGGGTCTCTCCAGACGATTATTAACAAAACGTAACGTAACGTAACGTAACGTAAAGTGCGTCAGAACTTTAGCTCGCATTACGTTAGCTCGCCAGCGGGTCTCCCCAGACGATTATTAACAAAACGTAACGTAACGTAACGTAAAGTGCGTCAGAACTTTGACTCGCGTTTCGTTACATTACGTACATACTAATGGTACACAGTCCAAACAAATAATGATACAGACAAAAGATTGAACAAAGACACAAAAAACAAAGAAACAAGCAAGGAAGTAAACGTATCAACATAAATGGCTTTGT
This sequence comes from Telmatactis stephensoni, assembly GCA_029948255.1. Lineage (NCBI taxonomy): Eukaryota > Metazoa > Cnidaria > Anthozoa > Actiniaria > Isophelliidae > Telmatactis > Telmatactis stephensoni. The sequence continues at coordinate 35,446 of JALIZF010001924.1, forward strand.
GAATGTGGGAAAATTTGCAGGGTTAATTATTACTCAGTAATTTTTGTCCATGATAATTGCAGCAATCTGTACAAACCATCCATGAAGTCCCTCTCCACCAAGACGTTACCACTCAACTAGAAAGACTTCCAAAACTACTTTCAAGAATGAAAAAACTTTGCCACGGAATTCTTGCTAAGCAGAAGTATCCAACTCTTGTTGCAACATTGGATGATCTCACTGGTAAGCGCTTCCTAAAGCAGTTTTAGCATGAATATGCTGAAATTCCTTAACCAATTTGTAGCCATTTTGGCATGAATGTTTTACCGCCGTTTTCGATGAAACGCGACTACCTTGACATCAACATTGTAGTCTGCACTTTGCATTACACGGCCGTTAATCGTTCTCGAAAGACTCAAAACCCAATGAAATAAACCTTTCCTAACTTCCATAATTCAAAAAAAAGCACCTTTTAAATTTTTGCAATTGATAGCAATCGATAAAATGTGCATTTATTGAGAGGTAAAGAATATTGACGTACGTCTAATGCAAAGTGCAATCTACCATGTTGATGTCTAGGTGGTCACGTTTCATCGAAAACGGCGATAAGGAAAACACGTCATGCCATAGCACGATTCGTTTTCTACTCAAATGAAAAGTGTTCTAGACTGTCTCAGTCCTTCATTTTTGTGTTTCATTTTTATTACACAAATTACTAAATAAACTGTGATTTTCTTTTTAGGAGAGATAATAACAATTGTTCATGAACTGCAGGCCTTGGATGTTGCTAACCAGGTCAGCTCTTTCTTTTATCTTTAGTTTTTTTAGTTCTGTAAAATATTGAAACTGAAAGCGTTTCTTTTCAGCCCAAAGAAAAACGACAAGAAATGAGAAAGCACATCCATCTCCGTAAACGTACATCTCTTGCCGAGTTGTTTAAAGTTTTATCATCATTAGGTAAAAGCAAAATTAAAAGATATCATTACAGTCGAACCTCTATTAAAGCTGGCAACTTACTACCGTTACTGTTGAAGTGCGATCTGTGAAGCTCCAAGTCTCGTTTGGAAACTTGCGGCATTCAGACGGACGTCAATCGAATCAATCGACCGATACACATTGCGATTCCCAAGAAAAAAGGTCTCGACTTTACGATAAAAGTTAATTATACATTTAAAGATTATATTTATCTAAACTTTCTTTACAAATTCGAGGCATTTTTCTTGAGAATCGCGATTTATATTGGTCCAGTGATTTGATTGACGCGATTATGAATGCTAGTTTCGAATCGGGACTTTGACCTTCACAGGTCGCACTTCAACGATAACGGTAGTAACAACACCCCAAGTGCGGCTGTCTAAGAGCCGTTTGACTGCACAACCACTTAATGTTGTCTGTGGTTATATCCACACTAACCCAGAGAAATTTCAAAACGCATCTTTTTTTATCCAATTAGCCCTTCCGTCCACACTAAAATTTTTGTTTGTCAAACGTGCGGAAACGTGGTAAAAGATGTCTTCTCAAATTTATCTGAATTACTGTGTGTGTGTACGTAGCCTGAAAGCAACCTGTAACGTCTAAAAGTGTAGTCGGAAGAAAAAAGGTCCAGTCACGTTGTCTAACACTAATAGTTTCGTTTTTTCGTCGTTGCACAGGATTGTCCCACAAAAAGGGACTGCAAAACTTCAACCAATCAGCTTCACAAGACACTTCAATGCTGATGCCAGCATTAGATGATAAAACCATCAATAATCTCTATGCTGACATGTCGAGGTAAATAAGTTTCTATCTCTTTGGATTCTCATACTCTTTAAGTCTATCTTTTCTTGTTTTTCTTTTCATTCTTTATAATGCAATCACTAAGATATAGACACCTTGTTGTCAATTAAATAACCTTTTATATTAATATAAATTACTCTTTGATTTTCTTTGATCACTCTGCAGATGACATTCTTTAGCGTGCATATTAGAGTTATTTATTCCTATGTTATATTACCGCAGTCCACTGTTTGTTGTTTTTATTGTTGTTGAAAAATTTGACTTTGTATTTTTTTGAAGTGATATTATGGAAGCAGTTGGTCACCATGTCAACAGATGTCAACACTATTACTACAGGTGTCTTGCACGCATGTCTGCTTTACATGTTCAAATGGCATCACCGTCGAAAGTAAGGAGTAAATATATGTTGGGAAGTGTTTATTTCAAAGATAGTAGTTTATGTATGTATCGTGTGCATCTAGTAATCTGGCAAGGACATCTAACGCCACACCCTATAACATTCAAGTGTTTGATCGGCAAACACTTGTGAGTTAGGAATTTTCCCACAAGACATACGCATAAAAAGGGTGCTGGTTAGATGCCCTTGTTAGAAGAAGAAGAGCAGACTTGCATGTAGTTATTACCACATCAGTTGTACAACAATAAAAAGGTCCAAGTAACAAAGGTCCCGAGTACTTGGTTACATTTGGTGGAGAACCCGGGTACTTGGTTACATATAGGAGACTAAGTTGGTAAAACCCTTGAAATTTGTTGCGTAGATGAAAACTTCAAAGTTAAATGATTCTCGTGAAATACGTCAAAGCTGATGAGTTTTCATTCGTGAAACACATTTCAAGACTGCAAAACATGAAACAGGTTTCTACACTTTTGGTTGATGTTGATGTTTGCGATTTTGCTTTAGCTTGTCAGTAATTGGTCTCGTAATCTGGCGGTCCCAGGTTCGATTCCCGCTCTGGCCACTAGCTGAGACTGAATTTGTTCCGATTTCGATTAGTTCAAATTCAGTTTCTCGGCCATGCTTGTAATATAGCCAACTGGTTTGTCTCCTTGCCAGTTGGGATTCTTAATCATTTATGTTTGATTTAAATGATTTAGTTATAGCGCATTTGATCATTTTGCCATGGAAAATGCGCTCTAGAAGCTGACAAATTTATTATATATTTATTTAATATGTTGCCAGTTTAATTTTCAGTGCTATACATCTGGCAATAGACGATTTTCAAAAATGGCGGCCTAGTACATGAGAACGAGGCCACAAAGGCCTTGTTACCAGAAAATAAGCGTGGCGAAACTTCTATTTCTATCAAAGATGATGTGTTCCTCTTCCTTTTGAATTAACTATTTTCTGTGCATTTCACAGGATATACTTATGCTCATTTGATGCCATGATAATTTTGAGGCCTTTCTGGCCTCGTTCTCGTGAATAATGAGCCCGCCATTTTTGAAAGTCGTCTATGGCACTATACATCCAGCGCTATCATTGCTAATGTTATCCATTCATTTCTTTGCATTTTAGGAGTTGACAATTGGTGATATTGACCGTTGTAAAGGTTATACTCACCATCTATTAAAGGTTGTACAAAGCCAACGACAAGTTATGTTAGATCTCTCAAACAGTATTTCCTTACTCAGGTATGAACACTACAGATCGACAACAACAATTATACCAAGAGTAACTATAGCACGAACAGCTGCAGCAACAAAAATAGTGAAACAGAGTAAAACATTGTCTACTTTATCTGAACATACTGTATAATGAATAACAACAATGGCAACAACATTCAAAAGAATAGCAAATAAACAAATATACACAAACAAACAACCTAAACAAACAAACACCCGTCTCTGCCCGGGCAACTCAGGAACACATAGCCCAATCACATAAATCATTGTTGTAAATAATGGAGTATTTATTGTTTACCATTTAGGTTGGGCTCAAGGTCACTAGCAACTGTCACAAATAACGAAAGACCAACCGTTTTGCCTGAAGAGGACGAAATACCACATCGAATGGTAAATTGATATGATTTCCACTTTCCCTTTTGGGTTAACTAATACCCCATCGAACACACAGAGTAGAATTCAAGAATTTCAAGGAATGACCACCTCTATGCAACTGTTCCCATTAAAGAAATACTTTGTAATTAGCACTAAGTCTCATTTGGTGATCTGTTTTCATATGGGGTCCTAGACTCCTTTACGGATTATCCATATGGCGTCTCTTAGTTGTTACCTTGTTTTATTTGAGCCAATAAATTGTAATAAATAAAAATAAATAAATAAATGTCACTGAAGAACTGTAGATACCGTATCTCGTGGTATTTACTTAGGGAAGTTTCGGCTGTTTACAACCAAAGGGAACAATCGAATGAAGGTATAATAATTGACCATGTTTGTTATGACAACATTCTAGGTGAAGTTTATGGAACTCCTGACTTGGGTACATCAGATTCTACAACGTTCCCTTCATCTTTTAAAATGCTGTCCTCAACAAGAGTTTTCCCAAGATTGTTCCCCAGTACCACAGTCCATGCTGTCGGCGGTTGCTACGTCCTCTGCCAACAGTGAAATTATCCACCAAGTGCAAGACACTATTCAGGTACATTTTAGCGTGTTGTTTAAGATTATACAGAAACCTTAACGTTTTTGGGAGTTCAGGAAAAGTGTAGGATAACGAGTTACAGAAATCAGACTATGATAGGCAAAGGGATTGAAAAGTAAAAATTGTGACATTATTTTGTGAAATTATAAAATTTGTTCATCTACAGAACTGTCTTGTTGATGTTGATAAATTATGCAGTGAGTTACGTCCGCATGTCATCACCATGGAGATTCTTATGAGCGGAAATGACGTAAGAAACTACATTGTCGCATCGTGGTAAGTAAAATATGAGGCGATACTTTCAGTACTACCTTAAAATGCGCAATGAACAAACAAATATCTAGACTCTGCTATTTGATACTCAGTTTTCGGTAGTATAATAGTAATTTTGAAATGGTTTTCGCAAAGGATTATTATTACTAGTAAGTCCAGTACTGGCGAGGACACGATTTTGTCAAAAATTAATTCTGTACATTGTAACGTTAAATGAACAAGTGTAGCTGAAGTTGATTAGTGTATGCGCGACAGTGAGATGTCCCAGTCACCTCACACTTGTGATGACTTGCGGGTATGTGAGGAGGTAAAAAGCGCACCGCTGGCCGGCAGGGAGACCAGCTGTGTGTTGAAGAAACTACTAACGCTAAATATTAGTGCTTTACCTTTGCCTATGCGATGTTCACAGGAATCATATTGATGTACTAAACACAAGTATTCAAGCCCTAACCAAGATCGGGAAGAACATTGACACAGTGTTGCCGTACTTCGAATCCAGGTACCAAGGCAATGTTGCGATCGCTACCTCTAATGTGGTTTTGTCATTGCCTATTCCATCGAAACAGTAACCATACAAATTGTTCCACTATTCCTTTCGCGTGGTTTTTAAAGGAATTTTCTCAAGTTCACCAATAATGGCTTTGCCATTTTTATTGTCCATCAAGACATTCTTTTCGAGATCTTCACAGCCTTTTTCAACTTCTTTAAGCTTGGTTTCTACATGATCGCTACGTTTTGTGAAGATCAGCGATTGCAGCGATGCATACAAACCATACTAGCTAGCTTAGCCATTGCGACCGCAGTGATCATAGCAATCGTAGCGTAACCATTGCGATCGCAATGACTATATTGAAACCCTTCGATCGCTACGATTGTGGAACACAGTTTTTTCTATTATTGATCACATGAACCTACCCTTAGGGCTTGGTTTGCCGTTAGGCCTAAGTACCTCCTTTGCATGTATATTTGAGCTGATTGACATTCGATTTTCGTTTCTGTAGCACTTCATGCAGTGATGGTCTTGGAGGTTCTCTTTATGTACTTACACGCAGAATAAAGAATGAATGTGATGAAGTCGAGACATCGTGCAACAGCCTGGTTCAGGACAACAGTCGGTATTCAGCAGGTGAGAAACAAGATTAGTTCTTCAATATAGATATCTTTTCGCCTTAGTAAAGCAAGTTAAAATACACTTTCAAGGGAAAAACATTTAGTCATAATTTTGGACTGGACCATAGATCATGGAAGAAGACTTGGAACTTCAGCTGAACCATTGAATGATTTTTTTTGATCTGATGCTTATGTTTTATCCATCTAGGTCACGAGTCTTCACTTTCAGATAAGGTAGATAAGACGGTGACATCACTGCTACTTGCTGTCCAAAGAATCTGCAAAGTAACCGAGTCAAGAATTGAAGAGAGTACTGAAGACGAACAAGGTAATTATAAGACGAACAGGGTAACTGCACTTCTGGCTCAATATTGGTTGAGTATTTTCTTCCGTACGAAAGATTGTTGTCTAGTGTCAAGCAGACCAACAATCAGGGTCTTTAGACAACCAAGGAGAAGGAACTGCCTCTTTAATTTTCCGCACTTTTCTCTAAACTACTGAGAGACGAGGGATCTGGAACAAGGAATATACATACATACATATTTTATTTAGCATCCAATTTTGCATGTTACAAGTTAAAACATTACATTATACTGGTTCGAAGATGCAAGTTGTCTACAATAACCCATTCAAACTAACCTAAGTAGACAGCTAGATAGTACGTGCGTCACCAATACTAGCTTGATTTTCAGATAGTCAGGGAACTGGCTATCTTAAGAAGAAAGAATATTGAAGGATTTGGAAACCTTAATCTCCCTCGCAGCCGTGTTTAGCCTCGTCACGCAACGCTCCCTCGGGCGCGTTGCGTGACGAGGCTAAACACGGCTGCGAGGGAGACTATGGAAACCTCCGAGAATGTAACAAAACCCTGGTAGTGATATCCCTGCCGTTTCCCTTCACACTTAGTGAACACATCTGGACAAATTTGTTACCATTTACAAAGCATTAAACTTCATTTACTTTAATAAATAGGGAGCTTAAGCACGAGGCGTTTTTGTCAACACGGACGTCACGCGTACGTTTTTGTTCGTGCGCACGCCGTCATAGATGAAATCTAGAACGTGTGAAAGCCTCAACTGACGTTCTAGCGAGAACGGGAATCCATCTATGAAGGAGCGCGCACGATCAAAAGCGTACGCGTGACGTCCATATAGACAAAAACGTCTCGTGCTTAAGCTCTCTAATGTGTCCCACTGACGGTTATGATACTGTTAACAAGTCAAAAGACCTAACCACAATTTTCTTTTTTTTTTAAATTCTAGATGAAGAAGGTCTCCTGGAAGGTCATCTTGTCTCCCATGTGTACAATAACATGATAGACGAAGTTACCAAACTAGATCTCAACAGCGTACAGACGAATTTAAAGGCATTGATATCTCAACTAAAAGATGTTGCGAGTGCACGTAACAACTCAAATGGCAACCAATGTGCGGAATTCACTGAATCACAGAATATGAGCTTCTCTCTTGTGCCCCTTCTGGTTCCGCTTCTCAATCAATACGTTGGTCTTGCGGACAGCTATCTACTAAATCTACTCTCATCACACCAAACCTCCTGTAAGCTTTTGTCTGTTCTTCTTGGTGTCTTCACTGAGTTGGCAGAGAAAGGATTTTGCTTGCCACCCGAGATGGACGAGGAAGAAAGTGGAGAAGGAGCGACGGAGTTTGAGGACATCGAGGATGGTGGTCTTGGTGAAGGGGAAGGTGCTAAAGATGTTAGCGATCAAATTGAGAACGAGGACCAGGTAAATGATTCTCTTGTAGGAAAAAATCCATCCTATTTTTCATGACAATGCCTCGATCTCAGTAACAATAGTCCATAGCTTTGCTTGCGAGCTGTTTTATCCTGATCCTTCCCATCGCCTGGGAGCGAAGATTAATCTCGATTGGAAACCCGCGCACTAACTAGCTAAAGCATTCTTGTTAAAAGTCAGTCGATCACTCATTAGTGCTTTAAGAGAGGGTTTAATGGGATAGGCACACGCTATTCGCACTAAAACTGTCAGATGGCGCGTTCCATTGAGATCATTATCTCTTAGAAAAAAATGTGTTAATGATTCTGAGAGGTGAATTTAAAAGTATTTTCGTGTTAACAATTGGAATCCAATAGCATACTACAGCTGTGAAAAATAAACTGGTATACACGAAACTGAACAATTCATATTTACTTTTTAATATCCCAATTTTAACTTTTGAAACTTTGGGGCAATTGGCGCTCCCTTGTTTGAGTCTATCCTAAACCCTGCTTGGCCAGTCTTAATCTTCAATTGCAAATCTGATTGCATTTGATATTCACATTTACATTTTAAGCTTCAAGATGCAAAGAAAGACGGTCAACAAGACGAAAAGCAAGATGACAATAAGCAGCAAATTCCTGAAGAAGAAAACGCAATCGAAATGAGCGAAGACTTTGACGGCGCCATGCATGACGTTGAAGGAGAGGAAGAACAAGATGAAGAAAATAGCGGCGATGAAGGGGACGATGAAGAGCCGGACAAACAAATGGGAGAACTGGATGGGAAAGAGGATGAACAATTGGATGAGAAAATGTGGGGAGACTCAGAAGATGAAGATGATAAAGAGGTGAGATATGCTTTTATATAATAATTGGCATATTACGCGCGCTCTGATTGGTCGAACAACCATGTGTGATTAGAGTACACACACATAGATGGCGTCATCGAATCTTACGCGCGCTCTGATTGGTTGGAATGTTTCGATAAATATTATATAAAACAGATAGATTCCATTTTTCCGTGCGTGTTTTGTTAAATAACAAATTGTTCACTGTTGTGGTTGTATATATTCGTTTGGTTTTAAATTTCCACTATTTTACATAACAGGACAAGGAAGGAGAATCAGAGAAAGGAGCCGGTGCTGAAGCAGAGACTGAGTCTGAAATAGTGGCTAAACAAGATAATAAAGGTACAGTGAATATGAGACCAGGGCGTGGTTGCTCGAGGGCAGATTAGCACTAACCCAGGGCTAAGTCAAAGGGTGTTTTCCATTTAGTGGAACCAACCGGCCAGAACGGCCAGTTCTTAAATGGTACATGTCAATTCCTAGCTCTGGCTGGAATCAATCCTAAGAAATCAGGCCGTCCTGGCCGGTTGGTTTCACTAAATGGAAAACACCCGAAAGAAAACCTTTGGTTTTAACCTTGTGTTAGTGCTAACCCGCCTTCAAGCATCCGAGCCAACACTTTTACAACAATTATTACGAAAAAAGCTGCAGCATTTTATGAACAATGGCATTAGCAAACAACAGCAACAGAAGAAACAGATTTTGCCGTCTTGTTGAAAAAAGGTGCAGTGGCAAGGTCGTGGCAACGGCACGGTAGAGTAGATTTCGTATGAGTGTGAAACGAACCGCGCCGTGCCGTAACCGTGTCAGTGCCGTGATCTCTATAAAAACATTCGAAATTCTGTCGTAACCGTGCCGTGGCCGTGCGGTGCCGCTTTCACACATGCGAAATCTGCTCTATGCCGAATGCTTCACACCGTCAGGGCAAGGCCCTCTATTTGCTGTGAGATTTCTTACATAAGCAATTTCATCCCGCGGGAAGTGTTCGTGACGGGACCGGTTTCACATGATTTTCGTGTGAGACGTTTCCATGGAGACCAGGACAAGAATTGATTTACGTTTATATGAGTCTTTTCAACTTGGGACGACATGGAGTCTTTGTCCCGGAGCCATCCTTAAGCGAAATCTTCAACGACAAGAGTTACGTTAGTTTCCTTTCCAGCCCTTTTAAGGCTAGTCACGCAACACTCCCTCGTCACACAACGCTCACTCTAGAATGAGACTACTAGAGTGTCGTAAACAAGGTTGATTATGAACAAAAACAACTATTACCAAAAGAGTATTGCAACCTCATAACAATAACAACAGCACAACAATAACAGCGTACGGCAGACGACGAAGCTTCCTTTCCACTCAGTAGCGATATAGAGCAGATTTCGTATGAGTGTGAAACGGACCGCGTCGTACCGTGTCCGTGCCGGTGCCGTGTTATCTATAAAAATATTCGAAATTCCTACCGTGACCGTGCCGTGACGTTTTCACAGTCATACGAAATCTACTCTACACTGAAGCACAGCCACATTACGTAGACTTAGTAGTAGTGAGATAAAGCACTCTGTGCATAAATATCTTTATAAAATATTTCAAATGAATTGCATTGCGTGGCTGAACATGTATGCATATGTTTTTAGATGCTGTTGATGAAAGTAAAGAAAAAGAAAAAGAACCAAAAGAACAAAATGAAAACGAAGAAAACATTAACGAACAATCTAAAGAAGACTTGGGCAACTTAGACGAAGACCTCGACCAACAGGGGGAGGGAAAGGACGAGCAGGAAACACCTGAAAACGAGACTCATGACCTTGAGCTCCCAGAAAGTCTCGAGATTGATGACGAACATCAAGAAGAAGAACAAAACGAAGGCGAAGGTAAGATTTTATCGACTCTGATCCGTTTGTATTTATCTTAACGTTCCACAAGTCAAGACGCCCATTGCAATACACCAAAAACTCGAGTAAAAAATTAGCCATTGGTCACCCTGTGGATCGTTTCTGAGCCTGCGCGCTAGGTTTGCAGCGGTTATGTTGCGCGCGCAAATGACGTAGTCATTGATTGTTACGTTTCACTTTTCTAATTATCAATTAGTTTAGATAGCGTTTCATTCGCGCGGAAGTGTTTAGATATTCAGAAAGCAAATATATCGTTAAAGAAGACCAAGATAATGGGTAATTGTTTCCAAAAACGTTCAAATAAGGTTTCGCCAGCCTTACAAAATGTGGCTGTCTCTCCTACTGGTAGAAATCGTGGAAGGTTTTCCTTCTCGAAAAAGAGTCAACGTAGTCCTCCAACTAGTCTTACGTCGTCCGCACTGGAAATACCGAATGCCACAGTCGATCGACCAGCTAGTATCTCTCCATGTTTACAAAGACCTTTGTCCAGTTTATCACCAAAGCCAATCACCGAGTCTGTAAATGATGATCTTTTCATAGCTGCCACCATAGAGGAGATTCTGAACTCCTCTATCGACTCTAAAGCAGATGAAGTTTCTGCTGAAGAATCGTTTTCTTTGGAGCCAAAAATGAAGAGCGCAGAATCCAACTTGAAAGACTGGAATGTTGAAGTTGATAAGTTGCTTTTGGATGACACACGTGGTAATGCTGGACTTGCGGAACACCCAACTGTTGATGTAGATACAAAGCCAAAGTTGTATAAAGAATGCGGTCAGAGACCCAAGACAAGTCGAGGGCGTGGCACAACACGTGGTATTACGGCTTTACAAGCAGAGTATGCTAAAGCCATGGAAGAGGTTAAGCATTTGGAGTTCAACGAATCTAAGAAGCGTGGTACTAAGAAGAGAGTTCGATTCAGCGATAAAGTTGACGTGTTTATCTTCTCAGATGATCGGGCAGTCAGCCGTAAAGTACGCGCTGTTGCTAAGCCTGTTGAAGCAGTTGTTAAGACAGTAGAAGCTGTTGTCAAACCAGAAGAAGCTGTTGTTAAACCAGTACGAGCCTTCGATAAACCAGTTGTTAAGCCAACAGAAGCCGTTGTTAAACCAGTTTATGATGAAGTCGACCTCAAGTTGATGGAGGAAATCAGCTCTGCTGCTAAAACTGGAGACATTGGTGGTTCAACTTATGATGCTCTCGACCTGAAATTAATGGAAGAGATTGAGAGGGAGTACGGAGTTTAAATCTGTGATAGAAGACATGAAGGCTATCCATGATGATGATAACGACTTTTCTCTTGTAAGAAAACGTTAACAATTTCATGACAATTTCAGTGTTTTGATACAATTTGGGATTCTCGTTGTTAAAAGTCACCGTTGACGTCCAAGTCCTGAAGAGGTCGTAGAAACTTGTAAAACAGCGTGGTGTAACGGTAACCACGCACTGAATGATTGTGATGCCTTTGTCATGTCACGTTACATTCTTGCGTCGAGTCGTAAATTTGCTGATTCTGTCTAATACGTTCTCCAGCATTGAAGATTTTTCAGTTCAGATTTTTTAATTCCAATATAGTATCAAGCATATAGTACCTTATGTAATGTTTATCGTTTCATTCATTCATGCAATTATTTCTGTTAGAAAAAGAACAAGATGAAGCAACGGAGATGAATATAAATGATACTGAAGAAGATATGGATGTAGATGAAGATGATACTTTGGAAGAAACCAAAGAAAAGGACCAAGACGTAAAGCAAGATGAACAACAGAATGAACAAGATAACGACGAGCCCGGTGACCAGCAAGAGAATGGAGCAGATAACGACCAAGAGGGTGAAGAACCAATAGAAGATAACGAGGAAGATGATTGGAGGACTAACCATGAAGTCGAGGTTAGTAGTCTGGATTTTGTGGGGGTGGGAGAGAGGATGGAAGAGGAAGTGGATAAATAACTGCAAAAGCACATTTTATTAATTTGAAACCAATGAAGCTAAGCAAAATAAAATTGAAATATATATTTTAATAAACTCTCCTGGCAGACTTTTGCTTGACAATCACTCCACACTCTACTGCTACATTCAGTATTCTGTCCATACAACACTCAGCTCACATGCTGCTTTTTGCTGAGGGAGGAAAACTGTAGTATGGTCACAAAGGTGGAAGGTGAGCACTTGAATCAGTGCGTCACCTCTAACCGCTATTTTCTTGTACCAAGTTAAATTCACTTATTAATTAGACAAGGGCCAGTCACGCGATGGGGAATAATTTTCGTGACGCATGAATAGGGAGTAGAGAACTCTCAGTTTCCTTCAGAACCAGTCATAAAACTTAATGCTTAGTTTTTGACAACCTAACTAAATTCTCCGCGTTATCATGTTTATCAGGCCCAAGATGGCGTCCAAGCTGTCGAAGATAACAAAGCAAACGACGGAGGCTCAAATCAAAACGAGGTCATAGAGCAAACCGCTGGTCAAAGTGAGCCTAATGACAGCCAAGAACAACAAGGTGTTGGGAGCGCATTGGCTGCTGGGAATGAAGGGCATTCTGGGGAAGCGGAAGTTACGTCAGCGCAGTCTGCTGTAGATACTAAGCAAAAGGTTAGATTTGATAGTCTTGTCATCTGAATGCGCAGATTTCTAATGAGTGTGAAACTGACAACGATTGCTACTGTCACCATGTCAGTGGCGCGTCGTGAAGCGCCGTGACGGTACCGTTTCCCAGTCATACGAAAACTGCTCTTTTTTTCTCTGTTTTTTTTCCTCGTTTGCATTTATATTTTATCTTTTTATTTCTTTTATTTCATTGCAGCAAAGAAAACAAATGAATCGTTCCCGATCAGACCGCAGCCTCGGTTCTATGGACGAACGAACACACAAACGTCTAAAAACTGTGGAAGAATCAGAATTCACCCCTCCCCCTACGGTAAATCTTTGTTCCTACTAAACATTCTCCTGTTTGTTAATCTTTATTCCTAAATAGAATCCTGTCAAACCGATCTTTGATCTTTAGTAGGAATCCGAGGGTAGGGTTTATCGGGAGGGGACCGGAGGAGGAAAACGGAAAACTTTGGGAAAACGGACAGAACCACGAAATAAGGAAAATAGTAACCGATAGAACCGCGGAGTATATGTGGCAAAATGTGGAAAACAAAGAATGAAAAAACCGGAAAAACTACGGAATTGTGAAATAGGATAAAAAAATGACAGAACCATGGAATAGGGAGAATTAAGAGAGGGAAAAGCGAGAGAACCACGATAAAACAATTGGCAAGAATTTCCAATATTTTTATACAGACATTATGGCATTGTCCGTTTCCCACTCATACTGAAATGTTCTAAAACGGCTCTATCTCACAAATATCTTCTCAGATTTTCCACAACCTCTGATGTTTATTTTTTATTTTTTGGCAGAATGACGTACAAATGTCGTCAGACCTATATCAACACATGACAGGAGATGACCAATCCAAACATGACGCGCAGACTTTTGATAGTGCAACTGCTGACCAGTCACGACAGCAAGACGGTGCACGGTTTCCTGAGCATGAGAGTGATGTAGAGGATGAAGATGATGATGAAGAGATGGAGGACGCAGAGACAGTACTAAAAGAAAAAGAGGAAATGTTGGTATGTATCCACATAGAGGGAAATATAGGGAAATGGTAATAGTGAAGATGCATAATGATCTCGGTAGTGATGTTGATGACGTTGATGACGATGAAACATGTAGCCAAAGCGATGTGACGCAAGAACTGGACGATTTGCTCAGTGAGTCTTCTTTCACGTCGTGACGCAGTGTTTAGGACGCCATTTTACCTGTGTTCGCGTCCTCTTCAGACCATTGACGCCGACTACAGTCATTTACAACATCATTTTTCAGTGGGCGTGCCGTCCTCTTTCACGTCGCGTCATCTTTGCCCACACGCCTATCTAATAATAGTATGGTTTGGTAGTCGAACCTCCAATATAAACGGCTACCTGTCTACCACGACCAACCCTCTACAACGGCCAGCATTCTCCGTATCTCCAGCATTCTCCGCGATTCATACATTTACATTATATGAAAACCCCTGTACAACGACCACCTCTCCATAGTGACCACTTAATCTGTCCCCAACATGGCCGTTGTAAAGAGGTTCGACTATAGTAGTGGTTATAATGTTGATAATTAATAATTTATCTTGCATGACTTCTTTTGATATGCTTTCTTTGTGATTTCTAAGAAACAAATTCAGCAGCAAAAAAGTCCACAGTCAGCGGACACTGACATGAAGTCACACGAAGAGGAGGCTAAGACGGAGGAGGATCTGGGGATAAGTCCAGAGTCACGAGATGAGGAAAAGTCAGCTGATAGGACGAGAAGTTCGTACCACGTGTCACATGAGATGCTTTTACAGGAAAAACAAGTATGTTAGAGCAGTCACAACACTCTAATGACTACCTCTTTAACTAATCAATTTATATATTTTTCCTTAATAAACATACGATTGCGGAGAAATGAAATTTGGCTTGCGCACTAATTGGGTGACACTGTACTCTTACACACACTAACACTATATTCTAAAGTTCTCTGCATACAACTCTCAGCTCACTTGTTCGTTTCTACTGAGGGAGGAAAACCGGAGGACTCGGAGAAAAATCCTTGAAACAAGGGAACGAATGAACTGACAAACTCAATTTACATGTGATGCCCCGTCTGCGAATCAAACCCGGGACCACAGAGTTGACAGACCGGCGCTCTCACTGTTCGGCCACTCTTGCTTCCCATTAACGTGACCCAAGAAAAGTTAGTTGACTTTCTATGTATCCGATGCTTAGGACATGGAGGGAGTCAACTCGACGTAGCGGGAGTCACCGATGTTATACGTTCCGGTACTTTGTGAGTTCAGTGTTGGCGCCCAAGAGCCAGTGCGCAGGATTGCTGCATGCTCGATCTTTCAGTCTTCAACTTTTCGTTTTTGACTTCTTTACCAGGGTATATCTATCGATGCCAATAAACTGAGGTCAGACCTTGAGCACCAGTTATCCGTGTGGTCCAATCTCGATCATGGAACTCTTGAGGAGCAGAGACTAGCGCAGAGTGCTTGGCATAAATACGAGCTGCTTACATCTAGTTTAGCACAAGAATTGTGTGAGCAACTAAGATTGGTTCTTGAACCTTCTTTGGCAACCAAACTGAAGTGAGTAGAAATCAGAGCTGATACATTCTAAGCTTTAACCTTACCTTGTGTAGGGTGGACATATTTTCCCAATCATTCAGATGATGATTGGCTGGATTCAAATTCTAAGGCGAATTTTGTCGAATTGACAGATGATGAATTCTTCAAGGGTCTTTATTCATATCGAGATGCATTTCACCTGAGAAGGATATTTCGTCTCACTAACGGATTGATCGTCTTCAATTATGAAATTGGGCTAATGATGGTGATGATAATGACGATGATGATGATGGTGGTGATAGTGATGTTAACTGTGATATAATTATCTCGATTGGTCGTGGTGATAAGAGGAGATGATGATAATTGTTATATTGTGGAAGCTGACGGTAATTTCTTTCCATCACAGAGGCGATTATCGTACAGGTAAAAGGCTGAACATGAGGAAAGTCATTCCTTACATCGCTAGTCAGTTTCGTAAAGACAAAATCTGGTTACGACGAACCAAACCAAGCAAGAGAGAATACCAGGTGATGATTGCTGTGGATGACTCGTCAAGTATGGCTGACAATCACTCCAAACAGGTATTTGGCTTATTCATCTATTGATTCGTATGTTCGTTCGTTCGTACCGTCCGTAATTCTCGTTCGCTTGATTTCGTACTTCCGCAAGTCCTTGCGTTCGTACGTTTGTTGGAACGTCCGTAATTGCGTGCGTTCGGTCGGTTGGTCGTTCGTCTGTTCGTTTGTACGTCCGTAAGTCCCTGAGTTCGTACGTTTGTTCGTGCGTCCATGATTGCCTGCGTTCGGTTGGTTGTTCGTTCGTTCATGTGTTAGAACATTCGTTTTTTCGTACATAATCAGTTTTTACCGTCGGTCGACCGGTCGTTCGTCTAGTCGGTTGTCCAATCGTTCCGCTTTCAAGCCTACTCCGGGCCCTAAAATCGCAAGCAAAATTAAGCAAAATTATTCCCAAAGATGCTCAAAACTTAAGGCGATTTAGGGCGATTTTAGGGCCCGAAATAGGCCTCGCTTTCACCATTGGTCGTTTATTCATGA
Organism: Telmatactis stephensoni; assembly: GCA_029948255.1. Lineage (NCBI taxonomy): Eukaryota > Metazoa > Cnidaria > Anthozoa > Actiniaria > Isophelliidae > Telmatactis > Telmatactis stephensoni. The sequence continues at coordinate 51,867 of JALIZF010001924.1, forward strand.
GTTTATTTGTTTATTGATTGAGTCATTCATTCTTTCTTCCACTCAGTTTATTATCCGTTCAATAAATCCTTCCACTTTTATGTCATTTAGCTTGCGTTCGAGTCCCTTGCTGTTATAAGTAAAGCACTAACAAGACTTGAAGCTGGTGATTTAGCTGTTTGCAGGTACGTAAAACAGGACTATTGAAACACTTCATGTACGTCACATAGTTACGTACATACGTTACATTACGTCTCGACACGCCAAGTTCGCGTTACTAACCGCAATGGTTGCTCGCGGATTTGCAATCCACGAGTTGAAGAGAAACTTTTACATCCACGCATACTGCTCTATCTTTTAGATCTTCTCGCGTCAGACGTGAATACTATCAAGGCGACATTTTTTTTGAAATTTTGTCTTTCCCTTGTTTTATGTTTTATTAAACTTACTTTTTTTAGTTTTGGTGAAACTGTCAAGTTACTTCATCCTCTACATGAGCCATTCACTGACCAAAGTGGTGCAAAGATTCTACAGCAATTCAAGTTTGACCAGAAAAAGACAAAAATTGCCGAGGTTTGTAGAATATACTTGTTAGCAAACGTTAGCGTTTTCGCTTACAAGCACAATTGTAGGTTACGTCAACACGGACAAATTTAAAAACGCATCCATTCTGTTACGGTTAAAAAAGTGAAGAAAAAATTCGGATTGGTATGTGTGTAGCCTTACTCTTTTACACTTGATTTGCATATTTCATTCATGGTGTTTCGCACTTCATCGAGTGGAAGGTTTCCAAAAAACGAGACTATTTTATACATAGTAAAGCAAAGTAAAACGACCATATTTTACGTCGATAACTCGTGACAGTAATTTTGGTAACTGATAAACTTGAGGTCGACGGTGCGCTCATTTTACTCCCCTCTCTCCATCAGTGCTCCGTTTTAAGGGTATTTAAAGCTTATTAAAGCTACACAGAAAGGAAAGAAGTTGAAACAAGGATGTGAGGTCACTGGAGATCGAACTAGGGACCTCTCGCACTGAAGGCCGCGCACTAACCAACTGTGCCATCCTTACTTTTTTTGGAAATATTACGTTCATGTACATGTCTGTCTATCTGTTCACCAAGAATTCATTTTTTCTTTCGTTTTGACTAATATCATCATTCTTTCTTCAGCTTGTGAATACGTGTAGCAGTTTGATGTTATCGTCTCGTTCACGTCTACAAGGCGGGGCACGTTCACGTGGTGATACGTCACAACTCCTGCTCGTGGTGTCTGATGGGAGAGGTGTCTTTCTAGAAGGAACTGAGGTAACCAATTGCACTTTCCCAATTTTGTTTCAACGTTGACGACGATGTCATCATTTTAACATTAGGCAGACATGAGGGTTCCCTATACTTTTTCCCTATACGTAATGGCTGATTTAAGGTCTAAAGTCTTTTTTCGTCCACGTGAAAGCAACTTTTTATTTTTTTGTGTGAATGTGAGTTATTTTTGAATTATCCGTGACGCGTGAAAAGACCAAAAAAGTTTTGCGTGATTTCATTTTGCAATGGGGTATAGGGGACCCTGATATAACACACGCGACTCGACATACAAGCAATACGCGATATAACGAATATTAAGCAATTATTGGATGAGGTCGAGTAGGATATGGGGAATTATTAAGGCCGAGGTTTGTGTTATCTGCCGAAGCCTTAATAATTCCCCATATCCTACGAAAAACGAATTCAATAATTGTTTTATTATTTTTTGAAAATACTTCTTTCTCAGTTGTGCTTTGTTGACAAGAATACATGTTGTTGTTGTTTTCCCGCTTTTGGCATGAATCGCATAAATTAGCGTGACGTCATACCGAAGCTAATTTTTCATATTCGAGAAAATTACGTCATAACTTCGAATAATGGTTTTCAACATTTTCATAACTCCAAATTTGGGCAGCTAGCCGGCGACTATGGTAATTTATCCGGTGGCACTTAGCCAATCAAAACTCTTGAATTATTTACAAAATATAATAATATCATTTATTCATTACGTGAATATGGTGAGTACGTCGTGACGCGTTTTCCATTAGGCAGATTTAGCTAACGCAACGAGACGTGAAAGACGTTTGTGCGCTTATGAACTATGTACAAAACGACCGTTAATGTTGCCGACGTTCTGAACAGGATGTGAAAACAAGTGAAATTGAGTCCTGAACGTGGCATCGCGACATCGTTACGGAATGAGATATTTGATATTTTTTTTATCTCGTCTTGTTTTCATGTCTAGTCGTGTTTTCTATTGATGCCTATTCACGTCGAGTTGCGTTTTTCAAGTCGATTGATCGTAGATTCAAATTCCTTTCACTTTTATTTCTTCAGACTGTCAGACGTTCAGTTCGAGCTGCAAAAGAAGCTGGTATATTCCTTGTGTTTGTCATTATAGACAACCCAATCAACAGAGACTCAATACTGGATATCAAGGTCCCTATCTTTCACCCTGGAAAGCCACCAGAAATCAAATCCTACATCGAGCAATTCCCTTTTCCTTTCTATGTTATTCTGAGAGACATCAACTCTTTGCCTGCCACATTGAGTGATGCATTGAGACAGTGGTTTGAACTCGTTACAAGTATGGACAATTAGTAGTAACCATGACGACAACTCTAGATGTTAGCTTTAGTTGCTGTGACAACTGTTCAGATAATGCAGGTTACCATAACAACCACTTAAGATAATTATAAGTTTCCATGGAAACCTTTTAAGTCATGACAAGGATTATCATAGGTGCAAGGAATGTTGGTTTCCATGGTAACTACCAGAGACAGTTTCCATGGCAACATGTTTGTTGAGTAAATTGATCTTTTTTGAAAGACAAGACATTTTAAACAAAGTACGACCATGAAGACCGTCAAGGATGAAGAGAGATCTAATATTTCTGAAAAATGTATTATTTATTAAGGAATTAAACAATAAATGATTTTCATTGATTGATTTCAACTGTTTCCTCTATCACCCAACTATGATACAACCAACATTTTTAAAGGACTCCCTTTATTGAGTTTCTGATCTGAGTCTTTTGAAACCTGTGCAACATGTTACAGCATCATTTGTGGATCATATCAATCTAATGATGTCATGAACCATCAATCATCAATAAGTTTTCAACTTTTGAAACTAAAAAAATATGGTTTTATATACTTCTATTATACTACAATAAATTCTGTATATGTAAGTTCATTTTAAATCTCTTTGATCAAACTTTAACTTTACCATCAAGACCTCAAATATCCAACCTGAAATACATCGACACATCATGTTAGATTTATTATCTGTCATTGGGTGGGTTTCCTGTGGTAATAATAAACAGGTAGCCCAACACTTACCAAGAATCCCTCCATTTGTCTAATGGATGGTGGAATACTGTAGGTACTGGTTGTGAGTATGAGTAGTAATTGAAGACACATTTCTGTTGGTAGAGTGATTGTGTCTCTTCCAGCTGTCTTTTTACTAAGAAAGATGAACATAAAGCAGTAGTTAAAAATGTTACAATGTGACAGCCTATGCTGTTGAATTCTATGCTTTCACTTGTCTTCCTTTGCATCACTACAAGACGGTTCTTTCCACGGCACGATAAAATATATGCAATTATAAATAAATGTGGAAGGAGCTAATCATCCTCATTGCAGTCCAAATGCAGGGCTGTCAACTCTCCCGGATAAGCCGGGAGTCTCAAGATTTTGGACCGTATCTCCCGGTTTCAAGATTAGAGGCTCAAATCTTCCGGAGAATCGCTCAAATCCAAAAACCGCAGCCATTTTAACTGAAATATCGTCTTCTTTCTTGAAATATCGTCTCTCAACCAGACAGTATTCTATTGAAAATTTGTCATTCCGCCGAGAAAAAATGTTCACGAGAGCGAATATGATGTCTATTGCAAACAGGCAATTGGGAAGGAATAGGCCATATGCACTAACAGGTCACGTGACCCTATCTCCCCTAAATCAAGCAGCACCATCAAAATAAACTCCAAAAAATGGAAGAGCAGCTCGATATTAGTAAAAGTGCAAAGTTTCAGTTTATAAGATTGATAAGAGAAAAAATGACAGCAAATTTAAGATTAGATATTTTCTTAAGATTCATTCAGAAAAGTGCGTTGGATGGCATGAGCTTGCCATCCAACGCGGGGTTTTCCAAATGAATCTTAAGAAAATATTCAATCTAAATTTACTGTCATTTCTCCTGTATTACATCTTATGAGCTGAAAAATTGTCTTTTTATTAATTTTGAGGTGCTCTATTTCTGTAGTTCATTTTGACAGTGCTGCTTGTTTTAGGGGTGATAGGGCCATGTGACCTGTTAGTGCATATGGCATATTGCACAACGGATGCAGAAAAGTTCACTTTACTCTACTTACATGTCTTTATTGTTGCTGTTTAGAAGTATCTTGTACAGGATTTTCATTCCATTGGTAACGGAAGCTGCAACATTGCAATTAATAGGTAAATATACCAAAAACACATTTTATAAACTAAATAATTGCCATTTCAGGATGGCAATACCAGAAAATATTTATGGTTAATAATAATTGGGAGGAAATATATTTTGTATTGGGTGGAGCACAGCAGGCAGTTTGAGGGCTCAAAATCCCCCCTCCCCACCTCCCCCCTTTTCCCCAACCTTCAAATGGGCCATTTGCATTATGGCGTCATATACTACAACTACCAGAATGCTTTGCCTACTTTCTTTTGTAAAATAATTAGTGCCAATTGTTTTGCTATTCTCAAAAGGGAATAAAAATCTGAATAAGAAAGAAAATTCGAAGAGCATTCTGGTAGTTGTAGTAAAATGACGCCATTGTGCAAATGGCCTATTCAGAAAAATGTTCATTTTATTGGCTGACTTCTGAGATACACTTCACTTATTATTGCTGCATATAATTTAGCCAAGGCTATGTGCATAAAACCTCATAGCCTCATATCACATAGCCTCATTCTAAATCCTTTGTATGAGGCAGGTGAAGCATATCTTTGTACAAATACTGAAATTAAATGAAGAGGACAAACCCCTCTTCAAGGGGCCCTAGCAGTGGGATTGGGAGAGATGTGGTGTACAGTAGGTAATGTGCAGTAGATAAATACTGATGGTTTAAGGTATGGTAATACGAGCAGCAAAATCGTGCAACTTGTCGGGTAACATTGTTGCATTGCAAGTTGTAGAGCGATGTTGCTGGTATTACCACCCCGCGCGCAACTTGTCATGCAACAAAAATCGATGTTGCAGGTTGCGGCTACTTGTTGCAAAAAGTAGAAAGTGGTTCTACTTTGTGCAACAAATTTTCACAACCTGCAACATTGATTTTTGTTGCGTGACAAGTTGCGCGTGGGGCGGTAATACCAGCAACATCGCTCTACAACTTGCAACGCAACAATGTTGCCCGACAAGTTGCACGATTTTGCTGCTCGTATTACCGCGCCTTTATGTATATTACCTTGTGTAGGATCATGATTGTTGCATGTTTTAAGTGAATGCAAGTGTTCCATGCATTTGGATGTTGGTGGACAAACATTTGAGATGACTGCTGCATCAGCATTGAGAATCCAAAGCTAAAGAATATCAAGAAAATCAATCATCATTACCACCAATATATGTTTTTACTCACTTTATAAAGTGCATTATCAGCAATGTTGTCATCACTGTTAAGGTTTGTGCAAGTACTACCAACAACATTGGCCAACAACTACAAACATTCAGGGTCATCCACTACGGTTAGAACAAAGCTCGCGAGAATATGTGGATTACTCTGAACAATGTCTTTTTGTTCTACGTGTCATGTCTGTGGCATTGTTTCCTTCCGACCATAGTGTATTACTGAACATTCACTTCCAAAATTTTGATGCATTTAACACCGTTTAAGAGGCACTGTCAAGCTTGAGGGATGGGGTATGCATTTCAAGAACTACAACTTACAGTAGCAATTATTTCTGAATATTGTTTGTTGTCATTTTTGTTTTATATGTGCTACGTTTCACTGTGCTCCTCTAAAGACATCCATATACGTGTAGAATTTTTTTTCACCAAAGTGCAATGCCTAGTCCAATTTATTATTCTACATTTCAGCATCTTATTATCATTATGATATTATCTGACAACTTATGGTCAATAATGTAATTAAAGAAATAGCTTGTTAAATTCATTACAAAAGCACTGTGACTTACCAATGCATATTTTTTTGATTCCTCATTCTGTGATATTCCCTTAACTAGGAATTTAAAATTGACTCTTCCTTGTAGTTTAGAAAGCAGAAGACTGGACAGGTAAACCTCTGTTGTATAGTTTCTAAAATGGGAATTCTTTGAGTCAAAAAAAGTGGTTTTCATAAACCCATGAAATACACTTTAGCATATTTAGTACTATTACACTCTTAACTCTATTGTTTTCTATTGTATGAATCTGACTATTACACTTTTTTTTTTGGGGGGGGGGGGGGGGGCACTTATTTCAAAAAAGCAGTGGTGGTGGGGCATTATTCAGAAGAGGGCACTTATCAGAAGAAGGGAAATTATTCACAGTAAGTGAATATATGTACCTGAACACATTGATTTCATTTGTGGTAATACTATGCTTGTTGATCCTAATCCCCTTAACTTGTGTTTCCCCTGTACCATCAGCTTTAATAACTATTTCTCCTATTGGTCTGGAACATCGATGGCACTTTATTACAGTTTCACCCTAAAGACAAATTAAACAGAACAATATTATTAGAAATATTATTAGGTTTAGAAATTCCACAGGTAGCCCTACGCCTCGTGCTTCTCCTAGCACTTCTTGAGTCTTCTTACAATTCCCGCATGCTTCTATAACTCAACATAGCACACTGCCTCGTTTTCTATTTCTACACCATACAATGACCAACTCTTTACAATGACTACCTCTCTACAATGACCACCAACTCTACCATGACCATCTCTATACAATCACTGTCCATTCTACAGTAACCATCTCTCTTAAATTCCACAGGCAACCCATAACAATTATTACCTGTGCAATGATAAGATGTTTAGCCTCTACGGCATCTGCGTGGACCAAAATAAAGTAACTTCCCAGTAGACAATCATTTTCAGCTGGGTTTAATGAATCTTGCAGGGATGAGAGGTTAGCAATATTGCCATGGCAACAGAGATTTTGTGATGTCTGCTGCCAGTGTTCTGATGGTAATTCAAGGACACGCTTGAAATGCCTGCAACACAATTAAGATGATGATGATGATAACAATGATGATGATAATAATGATGATCTACTCAAAGTGCTACAATATGTACCTTTTCTTTATGATTGTGTTGCCACATATTTTGCAGTCCATCTTAACTGGACCTCTCTGCAGTTCTTGTCTCTCTTCTTCAATATTTTTGCAACCAATTGTATCATGATTGTAGATATGTTTCATGTTATTTATATGTAATCTCATCTGGAGTTCTTTTTCTTGTACAAGTGAAAGGCCATTACAAGACATGGGATCAATCTTGATATCTGAAATGATTTAGATTCTAAGCCATCAAATGCATCAAACCTCCACCAAGAGAACCTTCACTGAGGCAGACACTTCTTATAGTACAATTGTAGAATACCCTGCAAATGATATCCATCCTATATATGATCTACTATATGAATATCATTTGCAAAGTATAATAGTTAAGCAGACAACAGCCCATCTTCCTGTCCCCTCTTTTGACAAACCCTGTATTCAATTTGCACAACTGCCAGTGTGAATAGACCACTTCACGCTGTCAGCCGCCATTTTGAATTGGGACAAACACGCCAGAATTATTAGAAATTCCCATCACTTTGACTTCCAGTAACTCCGCTCTTTTTTGATGGATTTTCGAAATTTCGGACTTTTTGAAAAGGTAGCGTCGATCTTTTTTAGGTCTCTTACTGTAATGAAAATTAGAAAGCTATTTTTTGAGAAAAAAGAATTTTTGTTTTCCAAATAAAACATTCGGCGCTCTTCGGCGCGCGAATTTTCGAAATTATTAGAACCATTCGTGAAAAACAGGGCGTCTCAAAAAACTTAGTTAAAACACTTGCATTGCTTTTATTTTCACTCCTACAACTGGTGTCCATAGCTGCTGTTTATTAAAGTTTAAATTTCGAAAATCCATCAGAAAAGAGCGGAGTTACTGGAAGTCAAAGTGATGGGAATTTCTAATAATTCTGGCGTGTTTGTCCCAATTCAAAATGGCGGCCGACAGCGTGAAGTGGTCTATTTAGAATGTGTTTACACAATTCACATATAAGAGTTATAACTATATTAACACCTTTATCAATTTAAAAAAGACGTAAATTTCAGCCAATAAGAACAAATGATCTATTTCTTTGCCATGACAAATTACCTGGAAAAGCGACGCGAATTTCTCGCGAACAAAAAACGCGTTTATCATGTTCTTTCACGTGTTTTTGCTGGCTCGATTTGCTATCAGTTTTCACCACTACATTCGAAGCAGATACTGTAATTTCTGTATTTCTGGAACCTTCGCATGTGTCATTTTCTTTACTTTGTCTTTTTTGTTGCTTTAGGCTCACTATTAGTTGTAAAACTTCAATGTTTTTGCGAATATCACACCAAACCAAAACTTCGTGATCTCCCGCCATATTGGCTTCATTGAGCGCCAGTCCTTTCATCATTCATTGTTGTTGGGCTTCCTGTGTGTCACGCACCACAACTGGACAGCGCTACATCGCGCTACATATTATATATAAATCATCAATTTTATACACTATAATGTTGTCATCAGTGAAAACAGTTAGTTTCTTCAGTTTCTTACCTTAAAGACGTTCGGTTTCTTTTATTTCGTGGCGATTTTACTGCCAGTGAAATTTGTGTCACGCTATGGATTTCAAGGAAACTTCAATGACTTATGCAAACGCTGGACAACAGAATGTCTTGGTCGTGAAGTACATCATTAATGGGCGATTATAGAGACAAGCGACATGCTTTCATCTCCAAGAGGATCAGTGCGTCATGAAAAGCATCCTGAATGTGGTAGGATTATAACCTTTGCCGGGTTAACGATTTCGCTAAACGGGCCGTCCAAGTCCGCCTTCAGTTAAAATTGCACCTTAGTGCAAAATTGATTATTATTTTTCGTTCTTTTCCTTAGCTGGTAGTCGTGTCTGCACCAGAGATATTGAATTTATATGCTCAGAGTCTCTAGAAACTCAGAGAGTATTTGTCAGTAAGTAAACCATTAATCAAATTCTCAACTTGCCATGGGGGTTCTTCATCGATTTTGGCGCCATTTGATCTGTGCTAAAACCATCGGTCACTTAGCTTAAGTAAATAACGGTACGCTTATTGTCTGTAATGGTGTATTCCTGTGATATTTTAGTTGCTAACCACTATAAATGATTGGTTTTAGAACAGATCTATTAATTTGTGATCTAATCTTCTTGTGAATTCCAACCACGCTCGAACTGGCAGAATTTCCCGCGGCGAAGGCAAAATTTGAGCAGTGAAAAACTGCATCAATTTTTATATTGATTTCTTTGAACGTTTTTGCTTTTGGATGATATTTTTCTCGCTTAATTATCATTTACAGAAGAAGAAAATTCCCCTGAAATTTATTATTGATATTTTTGGATTATTAAATAATATAATAAATGTCGTGAAAGAACGATCCGAGTTAAGACTGCCGCCATATGCTCGAACGCCGAGACTTGCGTGTTTATTTACAAGTCAAGATTTACAAATGTCAATTCTAATAAATGTTTCCATCTAATGGAACATCAATTGTACACGACGTGACCTCTGATCTTTATTCCAGTTACATAGTCAAAGTCCTTTTTGATGAAAACTTTAACAACAGCGGACTTGCTGTGTATTTATGTTTCGTTAGTTCTATCACCTTGGGATTTCATGACGTGATCACTACATATGACCCCGTGACCCTGTCACGTCTTATTGACTTTGTCACGCTTTTTCGTTTAAATTTGGCCAATTCACAAACATTGGTATGACTATTGTTATTGAAGCGTAAATGCGGCACGTATTTGTTTGCAGACATTTACATACCTTACACATGAACAAGCACACAGCATCCTTACGCGACTCACAAGCAAAATGTATATTTGATTGCTGATCGCGATTTGGAGCTAATAATGGCTGAGAAAAATCCTCTGTCAAGATTCGAACAAAGGCGAGAATCGGCCGAATTCTCTGCAAAAATTAGATCTCGGACAGGTAAGGAAAGTTAAGACTAGTTGATTACGGGTAAGGCCAGACCAAGTTTATTATCTTAAGCGTCATTAAAGAAGCTTCGACAAAACAACTTGGCAGTCACACGATCTTGGCTAAAACAACTTTAGCACGCTGTAATTAATCAGACGTTTGAAATTGTCGTGGAATGGTGTTGATTACCGTCGTTTTTGGTGTGTTTACTTAATTAACATGTTAGCATTTTACGAATATTTCTTTTGTTCACGACTCGGACTTTTTATAGCTTCCATGCCATTGTTGAGTGAGTTTCAGACATTGGCTCTGGCCTACCATTGATATCCAAGCAGTCCTATTCAAACTTCTCAGTTTGTACAAATTGTAACTTCTGTCACCCTGTCGTGTTTTCACACGGTTTAATCACTTTTTCAAAGCCAAAATACACTGTTTTATTCATACTAATAGCTCAACTTTCTTCATAGAAGATCACTGAATTGGAATTGACTTTTGACATATGAAGTAAACTTCGCAAAATGCATACAGACTCTTCGTATATCAAGTCCTAATTTTTTTTACAATCACTGCAAAATCATATGTATACTCACAAAGGTCTTTTGAAATTGAATAGATGCTAGAATTTGAATCATTAAAGTTTAGAACTTTATAAATAGCAGTTTTCTTCTATGACAACAACTGATGTATGATGGTATTTAGGTGTTAAGAATATAATTTGTCGCTAGCATCCGGTTTAGCATAAATTCACGAAAAATATTGTCAACACTGAACAACTTGTTTAAATACTGAAAAGAATAGAACATTTTTACGGTATTTACTGGGACAAAATAACAAAATTTTATATTGTCCTTTTCGAGAAACAACTGTTTCTGTCTGCACACCCACGACAATTTTTTTTTTACTTCTGAATATATAACTTGCTTGACATCCAACATTTTTTTGTATTAAGAATTATAAATTCCTGTTTGTATTTTAAAAGGTCTTTTATCAATAATAGATCGACGTAGGACTTAATACTTTTCCAATCAAACTTTACTCTGAAAGAAAAAGAACTGAATGTAACATTTTTAAGCTTGTAAAATGTAAAATGAGTTTGGAATGAAATTGAAATATATGCCTCGCTTCAGCTCATATATGACAACTTTAAGCACATTTGTTCTTTTGCATTTTAATTGCGCTGTCGTGTTCTTTGGGGAGTCTTAACGAGAAGAACAAGTGTATTTTTAATTCATTTACCTCAAATTGCTTTTATGGCCATCAACTCGAAGAAATACCCCCAAAGTCATATTAAAAACTAATACCGCCAAAACATTAATACCAATTTCCCCTCGCTTGGTTTCTCTTGCTGCAAACTCTGTTATTTGACCTTATACATTATTTGGCAACATGATGTAACGTCCTTGTAATGACAAACGTTTGATTGGAGTTTCAAACTGGTTTAGCCTTAAGCATCTCATTACTTTGGTGTATGCATATCAGTTTTCTGGAATCACGCTGGGCTGAGCATTTATACCGTTGGTTTATGCTCACTCAGTCGTCTTTCCATTCTTTTCTCTTGTTCTTTCGCCCTACCATCTGTCGTTCGCTCGTTCGTTCAATTCTTCCTTCTTTCCTTCCTTCCTTCCTTCCCTCCCTCCCTCCCTCCTTCCTTCCTTCCTTCCTTTCTTCCTTCCTTCCTTTACGTATAAAGAGTTGAATTTTCCCCGATAACCGGTATAATTCCTTTGTCTTTTTGTTCCCCCAGGGTATAGAGAAACAAAAGAAATATCCCGGCTACCAGGGACAACTCGTTTTTATATATACATGGCTTTAGAGCATAAATTAAACGAAGAAAAATGGCAATATATAAAAATCCATCATAAATCTCGTTATACCAATATGTTACATTAATGTATAAAATGAAATTTCAAACACCATCTTTCCGACATGTACTGGACAAAAAAATATAGATTTCTAGCTCACCGCCGGGGAATAAAAGGTATTTTATTATTATTATTTAGAATTATTATATCGATAACGATGGCGGCTTGTGTGATCAACAATATTTAACGATGAGTTTTGTATCTTATAATGTTACCAATGCTGTATACAAACACTCAACCTTTATCTCGAAACAGTTGTATTTCAATTGTATTTACATTTCGTTTAATTATCCCAGCGTTTGTTTAGCTAAATTTGAAATAATATTTTGTGAAGATGTTTTTAAATATGCCAAAAATGTTGTCAATATCGGGCTGTCGGTTTCGAAAAAGAGCGCATCTGACACGCACAAGTACCGTTCGAAAGCACTTCCCGTTTATTTCACACTTTCCTGATTTCGTGACAATTTCTGTCAGTTGTTTCTGCGAGGAATTATTCCGGATATTTTTGCTTGTTCTGTGGGTTTTTTACTGCAATTTCTTCTTTTTGATTCATTTGTAATTCAATAATTTCTTTCTCCGCCGAAAAAAGGCAAACGGTTCGCCTCCGCGGATGTAACTCATTGAAAATCGTTTAAAAACTGTCCTGTTGACTTTAAAAAAACATGGACTATTTTGACATTAAATAAACTTTTAAAATATAATATATGTGCATAAGGTTTTAACATTTTCCGAGTTATTTAATGCTCTGATCTGTCAGGGTTGTACATGACAATTTCTTGAATGTATTTTTAGACGAAAGAGAAGCCATCCACAAAAAGACATTCACAAAATGGATAAACAACAAATTGTTGAGGGTAAGCAAACGTTTTTTTGTTTGTTTGTTTAATTGTTTGTTTGTTTGTTTTTGCCAAGTAGGGCCTCTTCTTTTTAAAAGTTGTGAGTTTTTTTTTGTCATTCGTTTAAATGATTGTCAATTAAGAGGCTGTTTGTTTGTTTGTTTGTTTGTTTGTTTGTTTGTTTGTTCGTCTGATTTTTTCTTCGCAGAAATTTAACTTAAACAGTGCGTTATTTGTGACATTCGAGCTAAGTGAATATTTTGTAACGCACCTGTATAGCAAAACTCCAACTGCAAATATCGGTGGGAATTCTGATTGTGTTGTAGCAATAGTTTGACTAATATTTGCGTAAAAAATTCAACAAACTACACAATTTATATTCTAAATACATTTTCAGTACCAAAACCTGTAAAATTGCGAAGCTGCTAGACTTGTAAAACATGTCAGATACTGAAAATGACTAAATTGCTTGATTTTAACGATAAAAATTGCCTTTTTCCGCAGTTAAATTGCTATTCTGAGTAAAAACTCAAATCAAAACCCTTTGTTTAATGTTGGTTTGTTATTTGTAGGGGAGGGAGTACATAAAATATTTATAATATCAATTTTAAACTTGTAAAACAACTCTATAGAACGATTTTTTATTACAAAATATTAGAATACTTTGAATGTTTTATCCTTTAAATTTCTTTGAAAAAAAAACTTGAATCAAAATTGAGAGATTTACCCTTGGCAAAACTCCTACCCCCGGTCTGGGTAGCAGTGGCGCTCTAATTTTCTCCCGTCGGGGTAAGGCTAACAAATTGTGTAAGTTCACTTCACGCTGATTTAAGTTAGTTCGTGTGACTTCGTGAAGTCTGCGTGTGGAAGTCATGCAGACACAGGTATCCCAACCAAGAGGCCATAATACTAAGAGAGCGAAACTCAGTATTGATGTCTGTGCGATGTTCGTGGCGACTAAGGCTATTTTCAGTAACTTCGCCATCGCGCGCGCGAGGCTCTCGAACAATAGAATTTGAGTGCCAAAAGCAAACGGTCCCGTCTGCGCGCACGTCAAAAATTAAATTTTGTTCGAGAGCCTTGCGCGCACGATGGTGAAGTTACTAAAAATAGCCCTAGTCGCCACGAACATCGCACAGACATCAATACTGAGTTTTGCTCTCTTAGTATTATGGTCTCTTGTCCCAACCCAAATCTCTCGCTTTCCCCTCAAACAAATGCTTGCTACGCATGCTCGAAAAGTATTCCTGAAGAACGTGTAGTGCAATATTCTAATGCTCATTCATCTTGATTACCAGGCAGAGAAGCCAGTCGAAGTGAAGGACTTGATAGACGATTTGAGAGATGGTCACGTGTTGCTCACCTTACTGGAAACATTGTTGTCAACAAAGCTGGTAAGAAGACAACAGCCGACTTCCGACACTTCACTTGCCACATACAAAAGTATCAAGACGAGGCTACGTGCATAAAACTCAGTCATTCGTAACAAGACAAAAGTTTTAGCACGTAGCCTCGTTCTAAATCCTTTGTATAGGGCAGGTGAAGCATATCTTGGAACTGGCCTATTGTGAGAGGGGACCACCCTCCCAGGTCAACAATTTCCTCTGCTTTCTAATGGTTGGTTTTCACGAGCGACGGAAGCAGAAGCGGAAGCAACATGCGCATTTCTCACCCAGGTGTGAACAAAGACAATGAACAGTGCATACCAGGGGTGGATTTAGGAGAAATGTGCAGGGGGTGCGCACCCCTCCTGAGACGACTTTGAGTCCTTTTTTCTCAATATTTTTTCCAAAATATCCTCTCGGCAGTTTTCTATTTATATGATGGTGCACCCCCCCCCCCCCCTCCTGAAGTCGGTGCACTCCCTCCTTAAGATAATCCTGGATCCGCCCCTGCATACTGAGTCTGCGTATGTCGCTCATGAAAACAAGCCCTAAGGGTACAAACACACATTTTTGTTTATAAACGTACAATTTTCGATACATTGTTGCCTTCCACACTAAAACAGCGTTATACCTTTCTGTAAGTTACGAAAATGGAGAAAAAAGATGCAAATTAATTTAAATTAGTTTGGATCTTAGCTTTTTGGGGGAACTTTTCTGAGTGAGAAATAATAGCTTAACTACCATGATAAAACAACCTTCCGATTGTTTCGTTGTGATGCTTGCAGAAGGTCCGTAGAAATTGGACCTGATGTTTAGTTTCCGAGTTGTTTTCGCGTGATCTTCCTTTGTCCTTTCAAACGATATATTCTGATTGCGCAATAGCGCGCACAATCTACATTGTAATTCCGAGTAGACAAAATATTACAATGACTGGTCGGTATACCTGAGAAGTTTACGAGTTGTTTACGAGCAA
The DNA here is from genome assembly GCA_029948255.1 of Telmatactis stephensoni. Lineage (NCBI taxonomy): Eukaryota > Metazoa > Cnidaria > Anthozoa > Actiniaria > Isophelliidae > Telmatactis > Telmatactis stephensoni. Next base: position 67,107 of record JALIZF010001924.1, read on the forward strand.
TACTCGAAACTTTGTGCGTCTAGATTAATTAGTTTTACGTTTTGTTTTTGTTTCAGCCCAGAGAGAAAGGGAAGATGAGGTTACATAAACTGACTAACATTAAAATCGTATTTGAACAACTCGAGAAAAACGGAGTAAGTCAAAGTGAAATTCTAGTGCAATTAACAGAAGAGGGTTGAATAATAAATGATGATGATGATGATGATGATGATAATGATGATGATGATGGAAATTCGAGTATGGTAGCAGTTGCAGTTGGGTGCTGTTAGGTTGAACCTTCTAAAGACATGAGTAATGATGAGTACACTGATGATACTAAAGAGGGGAAGGGCAAGGAAGATGACTGAGGTGCTACAGGTGGTAATGGTTGGGTATAGGTGTCTTCTATGACTCTAATATATGGTTTATATCATTTAACAGGTTAAAATAGTCGGTATAAATGCTGGTGATATAGTAGACGGCATGCCAAGACCAATACTAGGACTTGTCTGGAGCATCATACTACGATTTCAGGTACAGCAAAACGTTCGAAAACATTGCGTTGGAATTAAGTTCCAATTTTGTATCATCGCCCTCAAAGTTTATACCCTTATAAATCCTGGGTTTTATTTTGGGGAGGGGTGCAGGGGATGCACACACACACCCCTCTCAGGGACCGCGGATCATCTTGAAAAGTGGGGGGGGGGGGGGGGCTAACATTTGAAAATAAAGAAGACTAGCCAATCAAAGAAGTTCAAGTTGTACTATTTTCTTATGAAGGGCTAGATTCTATGATCAGATATCTCAATAAGGCAAACCGGAAAAACTGATACCCCACCTTAGAGGGAGTTCGCCCAATTCTTGTACATGGTGCTTCAAACTCAAACGGTAACGTAACACTGAAAGCTAAACGTTTTCGTGTTTTAGGTACATGAACTGTTTCAAGAGTCATCCTCCGACACAAAAGTCAAAGATTTCCATGTGGAGAAGAAACTGTTAAGTTGGTGCTTGGACGTACTGGATGGGTGAGAAAAATACAACAACAAAATTAATCTATGTTGCTTAAGGAGAACTAACCAACAGCAACTATGTAGAGAACTCGGTGGTCTTCATTCATTCCCCTATATTCCTATTTTTCGCATTTTCTCATTCCCTTCTGTTTCCCTTCCTCTATCTTTTTTTTTTTCTAATGACATCCTGAAGAATACGGCATAACCTGCGAAACTGAAAAGCAGCATTCAAAATACGCAAGTTGTTTCTATACATTCAAGAGATTAAGCGTCACGCACACGGGAAACGGCAGACTATAGAGAGGAATACGTGACCTACGAATTTCGCGCCTGGCGTGCGCGTTTAGCACTCAAACGAAAGAGCGACTTCTCAAGATTACGACGAACACAAAATGAGCTAGTCTCTAGACTGATTCCATAAGTCGGTCCCAGTTCGCTCTTTGACGATCTTGTTTTTTCTTTCGTCAGAGAGCGAACTGGGACCGACTTATGGAATCAGTCTAGCTAGTCTCCCTCGCAGCCGTGTTTAGCCTCGTCACGCAACGCTCGTCACGCAACGCTTGCCGTTTGCTGTTTGCCGTGTACGTGATGCTTAATCTCTCTATTTCTTCATTGATTCTATTTTTTCCACCAGTTATGAGGATGTCATCAAGCTCAAAGACTTCACAGTGGGCTGGAGGAACGGTTTGGCGTTTAACGCTATCATTCACTCACACAAGTAAGACAAATTGTATTCAAATTGTAATGATGATGATGATGATGATGATGATGATGATGACTTTATTTATGGAGGGTGAAAGCATATTTACTGGTGACCCAGTAGTTTACAATATGGCCCTCAAAAATAAAATAAATTAAATTGTATTGAATTGTAATGCATTGTATACTTTCTTATTAATGTTTTTACGTATGTAATTACCAGACCTGAGCTGTTCGAGTTTGATGATCTACTTGAAAACGACAACCAGACCAATTTACAGCATGCATTTACAGTGGCACAACATGAGTTTAACGTCGATCCACTACTGGAACCAAGTGGTATGAGGTGTTCTTGTCTGTCTGTCTGTCTGTCTGTCTGTCTATCTGTCTGTCTGTCTGTCTGTCTGTCTGTCTGTCTGTCTGTCCGTCCGTGCGTCCGTCCGTCTGTCCGTCCGACCGACCGACCGACCGACCGCCTGACCGACCGACCGTCTGTCTGTCTGTCTGTCTGTCTGTCTGTCTGTCTGTAGAATTAAAAGATTGGATAAAAACATATAACGTTCTGTTGTTCTCTTGTAGATATTGACGTTCCTCAGCCAGACAAAAAGTTGATCATGATGTACTTGACAAGTATGTATGACGTTTTAAAGAACTACACCCCAACAAGAGAAAGAAAGAATCAAAGATTAAAGGTAACCACAAAGGGTCCTAATACGAAACCCGAGGTACTCCTTAAAAAACAAAGACATGGAGATATTGCAGACCTCTAGTAGTGGACATTGCTCTGGTGTTTCGTTCTACTAAGTCAAAAAAAATAGAAAAAATAAAAATAAAATAAAATAAAATAAAAAAGGGATAGAAGAGGTCCTTATGTGGAAGCCCGAGGTACTCCCAAGTTAAAGACAGTGAAATAATGCAAACATCTAGTATTGGATTTTGCTGTAGTAATTCGTTGTAAGTCAAAAAATGAGACTCTAAAAGAAGTTCTAATATGGAAACCTGAAGTACTCCCCGATTAGCAAAGCATTTATGCCAAGCTATAAGACTGATTGATACATTAATAAAGTTTTATTATTAAGCACTCCTTGAAATTTCAAAGAGACATTACAAACGTCTGGACTTGCCATAAGGTTACGTTTCCGTAAGCCAAAAAATATAGCAGATTTAAAAGAGATCCTCTTGTCAAACTTGAGGTGCTCATAAAAACACGAGAGAAATCAAGGCGCTAAACCTCGTAGCAGAAGTTCGTTCCGCTAAATCAAAAGCTGTAGAAAGATAGGAGAAAGAACAATTGTTTTTAAATTTGTAGAATAACTAATTGTTGCCTTTTGCTCACAGCTGAAAATGGAACTAGACGCGTACAGAGCAGCACACACTGAGATTATCCTGTACATATCACAAGTAGAGACCATTGTACAGACAAAACTAGACTCAGATGAGCGACTTGAGAATCCTAAAGACGAACACGAAGTTGCCAAGGTAAGTATCCTGGGACTGTTCCTCGAAAGACCCGATAACTTTAAAAGTCCGTTAACTTACCTGATACCATTTACGGTAGTTTCTGAATTTCTATGATTTTACTGGCAAGTTCACGGGTGCTTCCGCATTTCTTCCCGTAATTTAACGGGGCCGTTTCGGATGCGCGCGCGCGCGCGAACACGCAGATGTCCATATAAGTACTTGTGAATTGACGTCCAGTAAAAGAGATGTTGGAAAGAGCGCTCGCTTTTGTAAGCACCCAGAAACTTTATTGGAAAGTTAACGGGTCAGTTAGTGGAACGGATGAGTTGTCGGGTCTTTCAAACTGGTTTATAGAACTAACATGTCGACATACAGTGAAATCCCCGTGATACGGCCACCTAGGGTGAGACTAAATTACTGGCCTTAATAACGAGGGAGTCGTATTAACGGGGCATGCTTTACAAGAAAGTTTTAATGTGCAATCTCTAGTTGCCAGACCAAAATGCGTTGACCGTAATAGTGGGGTGGCCGTATTAACGGGGTATTTTCTACAAGCTAGAGATTAAGTGCAATCTCTAGTTGCCAGACCAAAGTGTGTTGACCGTAATAGCGAGGTGGCCGTATTAACGGGTGGTCGTAAAACGAGGTTTCACTGTTTCCTGGTCACTTTCAATCATTCTTGCTTGATTTGTCCGCACATTTGCAGCTTACCTGTATGAAATTTGTTATCGAATGGCATGGTTAGCCAAGCGATTAGTGCGCTGCGGTCCGAGTTCGAGTCCCAGCTCGAGCGCTCGGATCATATGTGAACTGAGTTTGTTTTTCCTCTCTTTAACGGTTATTTATTATTGTTGTCATAGAATCTCACCAGAGACACGTCAGCTCACGTGAACGATGTCAATGACGTCACACTCAAGGGACAAAAACTGATCGAGGAAGGGAAAATCAACAAAGCTGATCAACAGGAAATAAAAACTCAAATTGATGAACTAGAAATACGATGGGAAAAGCTGGTGTTGCTGGTGTCACGATTAAACAAACGGTAAGCATGGTCGCGTGACATTCTAGATGATTGCGTGATATTGACAAATTGCTTAGTTGTAATTATTCCCTTGAAATATTGCGTGTCAGCACGAGTAGTGTAGCAGCAACTCGTAAGATCATTGTCAACTCGTTCTATTGTTTTATTTTCATTGTTTTACAGTGAAGGTATCAATCCAATATGATTAGATCTTACGACAGCTGCAACACCACGCGCAAAGATTGCGTGATATTAACAAAGATTACGTGACATCAAGAATATTGCGTGACTTCAACTTAGATTGCGTTACGGCAGTGATAACTGTTTTCATTATTTTTAATGCCGCCAAGAAATTATTGAATTTGCCATGAATTCTTGGGCTGTTGACTTTCCTGCTTCGATTCTAAGTCATAAACCGTTAAAATACTTCCACGTCTTTTCCAGACTAAATCACGTTTATAATTATCAAATTTTTTATTCAGATGTCAGACATCTTTGGTTGCGCCAACACAGCGTAAAGTGGAATTCTACATCACGTGGGTCCGACAAACCTCGCGTGACGTTCAGTCAAAAGGTAACGCAACGACACCTGATGAAATGAGGAACGAGCTTCAAGAAATCGAGGTAAGCAAGCAAAAGCCTTTTTGATCGACTTTTTAATCATTATCATAACTAGGCTTTGTACAGTTGTTAACCACCCCTCCCCCATGTGGGGTAAAACTGGGAAAAACAAGCCTGAACTTTTTTCGATCCCACAATCATTTCATCTAGCAATTTTCACACAACGTTTATGCAATTGTAGCCTCCTGCAAAGACTTTATGTGGCGTTTCCGGTTCCCTTCATTTGACTTGAGTGGGTAATGAGGGGAACCGGAAGCGCCACACAATGTCTACGAAGGAGGAGACATTGTCGATGTTCCAAAGGTGATTGGCCGAACCGTCCGGTCGGCTCATACTGTTGGTTGAGCGCCGGTGTTTCCCCTCGTGCGGAAGGGGGGAGGGAAGATATGGGGAAGGGAAATTAGAAGAGAGGCTCTCCCTCTATTCTTCCCCTCCCCTCCCCTTCCCCTTCCATCCCATAGAGCCTCACTACTCAGGCAAGGAAACACAGTGATCGCGAAATGTTAAACGCTGTAAATATTTTTTTCTGTAGGAAATTGTTGCAGACATAGAGGAAAATGAGCCCAATGTCGAAGCAGCACTCAAGGAAGGAAATGAAATTTGTGAAGACGAATCCATAGACCATGACGTCAAACGAGGGTTAGAGAATGGTGTTAGTTTATTGACCAAGGAATGGGAAGCATTGAAGAAAGATACGCTAAATAAACAGATCAAGTAAGAAACTAAAATGCTAATACTGATGATGATGATGATGATGATGATGATAGGAATGGCGATCGTCATTTTCATGTTGTTCTCCCACATTATGCGTCATTGAATCGTCAAACTGTTATGGATTCGAAATGGCTCTCTTTAGAGTTGTTAATAATTGTTACCAGTAGGTGGCAATTAAACAGGGGTGGGTAGGTCGACACAATTTGAATTTCTTCGTCGTTAGTGGAGCACTGTCGTATGAATTGGAAAGAGACCGCGCCGTGCTGTGGCAATGTCACTTTCGTGATGTCGATTAAAAACCTCGACATTCCTGTCGTTCTTGTTCCGTCTTCCCAGTCATACAAAAAATACTTTCTTCTTTACAACAACAACAACACAAATATCATTTGGCCCCAAAGTTCCAAACGTTAAGGGCCATTCTTAAAATTTGGAACCATTAAAAGTATTAACATTTTTTGGATTCTTTCCAATTTAAAACGCAAAAAACTCTGCAATAGTCCAGTTTCTAGTTACTAGAGACCGCTGAGCTTCCCGACAAAAGGCGCATTTATACAGGGTTAGCCTCCTTTTCAAGAAAGACCCATGGGAGCAAATGCGATTTTTTGGTTTTGTTTTGTTTTGTTAACAACAGAAAAAAATCGAGTTTACTCCCATGGGTCTTTCTTGAAAAGGAGGCTAACCCTGTATAAATGCGCCTTTTGTCAGGAAGCTCAGCGGTCTCTAGTAACTGGAAACTGGACTATTCACCTCGTAGAATCGTTAACACACACATTTCTTCCGAAGAGAAAATGATCTAAGTTTATAGTGCAAATGCCACAAGGTGCGTGCCATCCTTCCCCCTGGGAGCAACAACATCAGTTTATCACTGCAAAACGATTAGGATGATGATGATGATGATGATGAATATTTTACTACCCAGACTCCAACAGTCAGTAGACTCCTTACCACCATCTGAGCCAGAAACTGTAGTACAAGACATGGAAACTGTCGAGTCAGCCCCTCCCAGCGATATTCCTACATATCAAGTGGAAGTAAGAAGAATAAAAGTTCAAAGCCCGCCGACCAGGTAATTCGAAAAAAGTGCTCGATATAGTGTTTTCTTCTACTGCTTTCTCCTCTTCGTATTCTCACCTAGTCTCCAGGGCAGCCGTGACTAGTCTTGTCACGTAACGCTTCTTCGACTGGAACATTGCGTGACGAGACTTAACACGGCTAAGTAGGAAACTAACTCTTTCCTACTTCGTCCCTCTTAAGACCCGTGCAAACCCGTCCTACTATTGTTGGCTCCAACATGTTGGATTGATTTGAAGACCGTAAGTGAGTCTTGTTTTCACGAACAACGGAAGTAGAAGCGGAAACAACTTATGCAGACTTAGTTATCTTATATTAATACATGTATTAGAGCAGATTTCGTATGAGTGTGAAACGGACCGCGCCGTACTGTAACCGTGTCAGTGCCGTGACGTCTATAAAAACATTCAAAATTTCTGACGTAACCATGCCGTGACCGTGCGGTGCCGTTTTCACACTCATACGAAATCTGCTCTAATATATATTAATACTGCTTACATTAGTTATCAATGAATATATATTAATACTCATTATATTAGTTATCAATTCTCTTACGAATTGCAACACTAAGTTTGCGTGTGTTGCTTCCGTTTCCGCTTCTGTCGCTCGTGAAGACCGGACCTGAAGACAACGTGCAAAGTGCAACACAACATTGGGTCCATTTAAACTGCTGACCATTAACTACAAACAATAATGTCGGGGCACACAAATTTGGTTGTTAGTCGTGTTTTGGTTTTTGTACTGTAAGATAGATCTCCTACTTAATCTCTTCTCTCGCGCCTTCCATCCCTCCACTCCTCGGCTCTATTTAATTGTGTTCAGTTTAGTGTCACGGGTTTTCTTTGGTGACTAGAGAGTGTTGACAATTTCGTTTTATTGTTTGAAGTCCTCGACTCCAGAAGGCAGACCAAAACGAAAAGCTAAGGGCCTGGAAACGAAAACATGAAGAAGCACGTGACGCTCTCAGTGAGTGTGAAGTCATCGTAAAGAAAATGAAGTTGGAAGAAGATGTTGAGCAGTTCTACGAACAGTACGAGGTATGACGTTCTGGGAAGTCAAACTTCTCTCTTTCATGAGCAGCAAGTGATAACATCTGCGCATGTCTGCAACTTCTATTGTCTTGGACAAATGGATGATTTTGAAAGGATAATTTCTAGCTGTTCGTACTTCTGCACTCGACTGTAATGCTCCGAAAAACTTTTGGAAGACTATATATGACTCTATTTATGAGAGAGGTAGCCCTAAGCCAGGTTAAAACTGTAATTGAGGCCACTTCCGTCCAGCGGTTTACTCATACTCGTAATGTTATCACTTGTTG
>JALIZF010001924.1:80000-350000 GCA_029948255.1 Telmatactis stephensoni
CGAACTCACTCTATTAAAATGTTCACGACCTACAGGCCTGCAACCAGGAAGTGACGTCACTGGACCAGGACGTGAGCCGTTTTATGGATGAAAGCAATGATCTGCTTCATGGCGGAAAACTCGACGATGACGACAAAGAACAAGTGACAAAAGACATGAATGAGATTGATGAACAGTATGAAGACTTACGAAGTGAAAGCAAGGAATTGAAAGATCAGTAAGTTATATTCCCATTTTTTCGGACTTATACTTTGTTGAAGAACTAGAAAACGAGAGTGATTTTATAATTTATAAATACTTATATTTTCTTTTAGAAAATACTTTTAGTGTTCTAAAACAGATAATCATTTGCTCGTTGCAAAACAAAGGTTGAAAATGTTCACGTGCACACTCGGGTCCTTTAGCCAATCAGAGCGCGCGTTATATTTTTGTTGTTGTTTACAGTGCAAATTCTTGCACACTACGCAGCTGACAGCCTCATTTTCGAGTTTATATATTTTTCCCGACTCTACCCTCCATGAGTCTTTTGTAACTAAGGAACTCGCGAAACAAAAGAAGAGGGCACAAAGAGTATTATATCTCACTTAGGCCGTAATAGGACTAAAGTGTTTTATTATATACAACTTAACTTACAAATTTTAAAGTATTTTTCGTTTACCTTTATTTTATTGACCAATAGGCGTTGACATGGATAAGCAATGTAAATCATTTCTTGTTCAGTTAGTGTTCAAATATAACGAAACTGGGTCATCGCCGGTCCAAATGTAAACACGGCCTTAATCGTTTTATCAAGAAAATAATAAACCGCTCAATGTCTACCATAATTCCAACACGCACTGAAACCTACACAAGCAGTGTTAGCGGTTGTTACCATAGTAACGTCCACGCAAGCTTCCTTATCGACATGACCTTGCTAATTAGCAAAAAGAAATTGTTTTTATATCAACGTGTTGTAAGCTAACATGAGCAACAACTAAACAGCGATGTAAATTGAGTATCTCTAGTAGCCATGGGGCATTCCCAGTCTATTGATATATCAACAAAAAGATTTAAACGTAGTCGTCGAATTGAGCCCGAATTGAAAGCAGTTCGAACCTTAAGGTCAGAAATATGCGCAAGACTTCCTTTTAGCCTGGACGTCTAACCATCTAAACATTTTACGTCGGTTAATGAGCTTTTATCAGGTATTTTTAAATTCGTAAAACAGAAAAATAATCACCATAGCTGGAAGCAAGACTGTGAAGTTTGAAGGAATAAAATCCAAAACTCACGAGAATATGAATTTTTGAAAAGTGTGAATTTGTAAGAAAACCTTTGCTGGTAGGCATCTCTTGCCTACCAGCGAATGTTTTCATACAAAATTTCAATTTTGCAAAATTCATATCTTCGTGAGTTTGAAAGTTACTTCATTCAAACTTCACAGTTTTACTAATTTTGACGTGCTCTTTCCAGGTATGGTAATTATATTTCTGTACTGTGACTTTCGGAATTACATGATAAAAGCTCATTCTTCAAACGATGTTTATACCATAACTGAAGCCTATCTGTTTTGTGGAACAATAGAAAACACTACTGGCCATGATTTGGGCACCGTTGAAGCTATCGCTCCTTTAGGTATAAACATTAGCAAAAATTGTAGACTAAATATTCAATGACTGGAAAACAATCTAAAGGGAATTTGGTTTATGGGCATATCTGTTCGTTTGAAGATATCATTTTTGATACAATCTAACCAGACGTGCGCAATGTTAGATATATAAGATAGATCAAACTATGGAATCTCCTACCACAAAGCTATACCCTTAGCCTTCCGAGTACCAAGGTTATCGTAAACCCTCTTTATATCGAACCACTTTGTTCCACTCTAATGAGGTTAGTTCAAAATAGCGGGATTCTTCTGTAAACGAACTTTTATTCTTCAAAGGGTGGACGAACTAGTTGAGAAAGAAGACAAAAAGTCGTTTGACTTGACAAAATGGAGAGACTGGAAAGACTCCATCTTTTCCAAACTGGACACGTTAAGAGATACAGTCACCCAGATAAAATCTCATGGGACTTCCAAGAATTCAGAGTCTTTACAAGACAACTTACAAATATCCAAGGTATGTTTTGTTTGAGTAAAGATAATTGATTTGTGACAGTATAGTGGAACAATTGGACTTGACCCTACATGTAGGAACCAAGTGTAGGATTCATTTCAGTCTGGTTTGTAATGGCGCGTGTGAGTTAAGCGAGCACTCGACCTCCAAAGCTCTGATGTTTTGATTACCTACAACAAGACTCAAGATAGTTTTACACTCGTAGGCTTTTTTGAATCTAACGACAGTTACAGTCGTTTTTCTCAACCTCTTCCCCATTCCGTCGTTGCTGATAGATTATCAAAACGATGATTTTTTTAATTCTTGATCAAATTTTTAAGTGATGATGTCATGAACTTTGCAAAAGTATCTCAACCATTTTCTCCCGCCCTCCCCTCCCTCTTCATTTCTGTTAGGTCATAAATCTGGTCAATTGCCAAAGTGTAACGGCGACTTTCTTTGGACGTCATTGATTGAGAATAAAGAGGGGATAGGATTTCAAATTTTACTCTCGTTTTGGATAATCTGCGAACTCTGGTATTCAAACGCAAACCGCTAATTGGCGTTTTTGCATCCGTCAATCAAACAAATAATCAAAAAATTAATAATCCAGATACCAAAAAAAACGGTGGTATATAGAGTGGTTTTCGTTTTAGTGGGAACACTGTACGGTTACGATACGATACGGTTACAGCAGGAATTTCGAATGTTTTTATAGAAACTATGATACTGGTACAGTTACGATACGGTACGGTAAGTTTCCCACTCATACGAAAACTGCTCTAATAGCTATATATCGTTTTGGTATTGGCAGTTTTTCGTATATTTGAATTTTAACTTTGACTGACAGAAGCAAAAACGCTAGGCTCGATTTCCAGCCGTGAAGGGTTCCGGTTAAAAATCCTCACCCGTAATTACGGGTGAGGATTTTTAACCGGAACCCTTCGCGGCTGGAAATCGAGCCTACAAAAACGCAGGATATTGAAAAACGCAGTAGAAAAAACAACAAAAATATACATTTCTGTTCCAACTTTCACTGGAGGTACTCAACCATTTTACGTTTAATTGTAAGATGAAAGTGGCCGGAAACCTCTCTTCGATGTTACCTAAGGTCTTCCGTTCTCGGGATATTCTCGGGAATTATCCCGACTCTACCGTTCTCCAAGTGTGATCAAAATAGACGTCTACTTCTCTTCTTCTTCTTCTTCCTATTTACTCAGTGAAAGATATTTTCATTTAGAAATGTATGCAAGAGTTGGAAAATCTGGAACCGGAAGTCCTGTCAGCATTGGAGTTCGGACAGCAGACTAAGGACACTGGATTATTGTCTGAAAGCGAAAAGCAAGAAGTCAGTCACGACATGGATGAGATGGAAAGCCGCTTTAGAAACCTGAAAGAAGATGCTAGTAATCAAAACGAATGGTAAGGTGGTTGATAATTATTTCGTTGGGAGAACCTACCTTGCACGCGGCTGATGTAATATATTCATAAAAATATAATGAATAACACATAAAACAATAGATGGAGCGACAATAGAATACAATAGATTTTATGAATATATTACATCAACTGAGTGCTATGTAAGATTTCCCTTATTTCGTTAGCCTCTCTTGATGAGTTTGGACTACCTGCGCTTAAAAAAAGACCGGGGACTGGGGAGAGGATGCTATATAAATAATTGGTTAATTACGCGCGCTGTGATTGGTCGAGAACCGTGTTTTGATTACAGTACACACGCATGGATGACGCAATAGAATCTTAAGCGCGCTCTGATTGGTTGAAGCGTTTCGATAAATATTATATAAAACAATTAGATTCCATTTTTCCGTGGGTCTGTACTCTAACAGATGTACAGAAGATGTCAAAATGTGGAGAGAACAACAGTGACGTACTTTTTGTTCTCATCACATTTTGACGTCATCTGTGCATTTATTAGAGTACAGACACACGGGAAAATGGAATCTATTAGCTAATTATTTCAGTGCGGATACTTAAACCGAAGGGGGGGGGAAAGATGCGTTTTCTAATTTTTCCTGGTTAGTGTGAACGTAGCGTGAAACGGCGTTATCTTAAACAAAAGATTAACGCCATTTTAGCGTGAACCAGAGGAAACCTAGTCTCCTACGCAGCCGCAGTTTTGTTGTCACGCCCTAGCGTGACAACAAAACTGCGGCTGCGTAGGAGACTAGAGGAAACCGTACAAAAAAAATCAAATTTATCCAGACTGGTGTGAACGGGAACATGATTTTATTTGTAGGTTGAAAGTCTACCTTGAAGAGCAAGAGTCATCTAAAGAAGACGCACTTGAAAAATGGCGAGAAAGTCAACAAAATATAAATGATTTGATTGATAAATGTCAATCAAACGTTAATTCCGTTGGTGATGCTCCTTCATCGAAATTTGATATTGAACAAGAAAAGGCCAAACTGCAGGTACGTGAGTCTGTCAACAATAACATATATTTTCGTTGTGATATCAGCTTCATTTGGTTAACAGTAAAATAATCTGATCATGACCCGAATTAAATGGGCAAAAATGATTAAATAGTTGTGGCCGCTTTGATGTTATATAACTGAAGGCATTTAATTAACGGTGTGCTTCTGAGTTTTAAATCAAGAAATTGATTTTGTAACAAATTGAAAATATTCTGACTCGAACTTAATGGGTGACAATGGTTCTATAGATGTGGCTATTTTGATGTTATACGAGGCATTTAATTAACGTTGGACGATTTTACACCTGTTTTCAAAATTACGCGACCTTTGCAGACAGCACTTGAAAGGCTTTTTCACAACCTCGTTCTATGGATGTGGCTAAGCGGAGGGAAAAGGGCCTGGGAACGAGGTTGGGCTTTTTCAGTATTTTGACGGCCGTCAATCAAATTTCAAACAAGCGTTTTTTATCAAACAAACCAAACTTTGATAACAAAGTCAGAATCGTTGAATATTATGTGAAGAAAGTCAAGGTTGCTTTGTTTCATAGTTTAGAAAGCTGAGATTTTGTAAATGCCAGCCGTTGCATATTTGATTGACGGCCGGTCGAAACACTAGACGAGCAATCTTCACTGGTCGCGTAATTTTGAAAATGGCTGTAACATCTCATCTATTAACAGGAATGTGCCGATGAAGTTCCGCTCATCTTCCAAGAAGTCCAGTCCTGTTTCGATTATGGTAACGGTCTATTAGCTGATGACCTGCTCACCCAAGACGAGAAAGATCAAGTACAAAACGACTCGGAAGAGATTGGTAACAAGCTGAGAGCGTTGCAGAATGAACTGGAAGAAAAGAAAAAGAGGTGCGCTCCTAGGTCTTTCTTATTTGCCCAGTTTAGAGATGATTTTGGGACGGGTGGCATAGTTGGCTTAGCCATATACCTTTTGTTGAAAAAGGTTGTCGTACGAGAGACCTCATGACCACACGACTAGCCCGAAAAGGAGTGTGGGTAGTTGTAAACGTTCAGTGTCTTTCCGACTTTGGTTTGATTTTAGCATCAACAAATGAGTTCTTTCTTGTGTAAAGGCAAAGCAAGCAAGATATTTATTGTCGTGTAATATTTGTGTAGTTTATCGTTTTAGGAGCTTTTACCCATACTCCCTTTCGGGTGAATCGCATAAACGGAAGCTCAATTTTTCATACTAATTTGATAATTAGCAAAAATGAAATTGAGTCAAAAAAAAAAAAAAAAAACTCGAGCAAACTAAAGAGATAGTCTTCTTCGCAGCGTAGGAAACTAACTAAAGAGAATGCATCTATGGAAATTTAAAAGCATTTGATTATTTTTTGAGAAATTGACTTTTAAATATTGCCGAATATTTTACGTGAAATTGTGTCTAGTTGGCAACCCAGTTATAACTATTTTTTGTAAATTTTGCTTTTTTTTTGCTCCTGCAGTGGTTCTTAAGTTACTCTTTTGATTTTGTCTATTTTTAGTCTTTTTATATCGCCAAAATAATCTGTGCTTATGTAGAACAACATGTAAACAAAGATTTTTATGGAAACTTTCTTTATACTTTCGGTGTAATTTTGAAAACCTTCCAAATTCAATAGTTTCTTGTCTGAAACCCGATTAAAGCGAAATTTCTTTGTATTTTCTGTTTCCGTATTAACGGGGTTTTGTTAGTGAAATATTTTAGAATTCTTTAGTTTATTGTTCCTTTGTGTTGTATTTGTATACATCTTGCATATTTATGTGACTCATAATAGAAATCTCAACAGGAATGTTGATATCTGATTCATAATTACGCGTTTGCAGGCTTGATGACCAACTCAACCAGATACAGTCAGATGAAACATCAGCAATGAGGTATGCAAAGCTTTCACAGTGGCGAAAAGAAAGACAGAAGCTCAAGGATATCTTGAAGGACTTCGAGAGGAAATTTGGGTATCTAAGAAGACGTGACGCTCCTAAAAATGTGCCCGAAACTGAGGATAGAATCAATCTTACAGCGGTGAGTTGGAATGTCATGGGCTAGTGATTGCCGGATATCATATTATGCTTGAGAATTTAACAGGTTTTCATGTTAATAATAGGAACTTTTTGGCCTGTACATTTGCACTTAAGCTTGCTACACAAGAGCAAAAGCCTTAGCTAAATATCGTTCCGAAATTTTGAAATTAAAACAATGCTTATATTTTATGCAATAAATAATCATCTTAAAACATGTAGTTATTTTTATGATTTTAAAAGTTTGGTCATTTTCAGCTTCGCAAATCTGTAGCAATATGAACAAAGTTATTTGCATTTCCTTAGACATTTTCAAGCATTTGGTGAAATAAGACTATCATCAACAGAGATTAGGAACAATGGTTTCCAGTTGAAGAGTTTTCAAAAGTTATTGAATATTTTATGTTCTCATAATATAGTCAAATAGTTTAGCAAATTTACTGATTGTTTTGGAGTTTTGTATCGTTGAGCCAAATAATTATCAACAAAAATCTCTGATTTTCCGGCCAGTTTTACAATTTCTCGACTTTTAAAAACTTTTTTGGAAAAATACTAGTCGACAATGTTAGGAATGAAGGGATTTTCACAGCATGAGCTTAAATAAGATATTTTATTTAACTGTTCATTTACAGCTTTTACAACTGTTTTTGGAACACTTGTGATTTGAATTTATTGATAAACAAATTGAGTGAAAAGTGACTCGGTATGAATAATCCAAGCGAACGGATTAATTGTCAGTTGATAAGCTTCACGGCACAAAATCCTAATTATATCTTAGACTAACGAGTTGCTGTCGATATATTAGTTTTTAATTTGAACATGTTTTGTTTACTTGTTAATGTTTTAGTATTTGATGTAAATTGATTATCGTAAAATTCAGTCTTTCGTGATAGTAAAATCTCCGTTAATTTGAATATCTTACAAACAATTTTTGAACAAAAGTTGAATAGTGGACTAGACGCTATTATTTACAGATATATTCCGAGCTTTTAGGTCCAATCAGTCCAGCTCCATTGTTACAAAAAAATCCTTTGAATGAATAATACGCACAAGCTCTAAATTTTTAGAACATTTGAATCTTTGTTGTCTTTATACGAATCTAAAGACACTATTTTCACAAGTGAAAAGAATCATCTAGCTCGCTCTTTCTCGCAAAAATAGTTTATTTGGCTATAAGAAAACGAGCACAGATTAGTCGAACATCAGCGTTTGTCACTGTATTTGCCTGTGCGTATCCTGGGTTCCAGGGGTTTATCATCTTGTTCTGACGTTCAATCGTTTGTTTGACTTACTAAAGAAAGTGAATAAAACCCCTAAAGCCCAGGGTAGCCTGTGCTAAACTCTGTTGCTGTTTATTATTATCTCAGTCGAGACTGGGCGTGACAGCATTATTTAATATACACCTATTTCACAAAAGGTTGTCCGACAAGGGACCTAAAGCATACGCGACTAGACCGAAAGGAATCATGGGTAGATGCAAAACTTAACTCATTTTTCGGGTTTGGTCTTGATTTCAGACATCAAGAAAAACGTTCTCTGTTGTATAAGGGTAAAGCAAGCTAGATGTGGATGTCGTGTTGATATTTGTGTAGTTTTATTGTTGTAATCATTTCTTCCCATACTCCCTTTCGGGTGAGTCGTGTATACTTAAGGTCTTTTACCCGACAATGTTTTTGAAATAGGTGTATAACGACCAATCACGCAAGTCGAATAATTCCATGTTGTACTGTTCGCTTTGGGCTTCCTGTGGTGATCAGTGGAATGAATGATGATTTCGTATGAATATGAAAACGTCTATTCCTTTTTCTCAGTGGATAAGACTACAACGTTAACCAATCAAAACGCTTAGATCCTTTCTTTAGATTTTAAATAATTTATATATAAATTTTGTGTGTAAATAATATAATATGGGTACAAATAAAATCATTGTATTGTATTGTATTGTATACACCTATTTCAAAAAAGGTTGTCGTACGAGAGGTCACAAGCCTACGCGACTAGACCGAAAAGTAGCATGGGTAGTAGCAAAACTCTTACTCTCTTGTCGGCTTGGGTTTTGATTTTAGCATCAATAAATAAAGTTCTTTAGTGTACAAGGTCAAGGGAAGCTGAATTTGAATTGTCGTGTGGATATTCATGTTTTGTTTTTGTTTTTTTCACCTATACCCATACTCCCTTTCGGGCGAGTCGCGTAGGCTTCGTACCGACAACGTTTATTGAAATAGGTGTATACTGCACGTCACAACACAACACGACACGGACTATTTCAATGAAACACGAAAACTACTCTTTTGCTGATTTGTGCTCTTTTATTTCTAGGACTTGTCTGAGGACATTGTGTCCAAACTGCCTGATATCGAATCAGGTTATAAGTTTGGTAATGAGCTTTTAAACGATGACGAACTCTTAGAGACCGATAAAGACAATATAGAGAAAGACATGGAAGACTTGAAAGACGGTTTTCAATACCTTAAAGATGATGTGAATGACGAGCATAAAAGGTACGGATAGCTTGTATGAAACTCATGAACGTAAATGTTTGTAAACTGCGATCATATTGGGGAATGGACGGACAGACCAGTGGAGTGTTTGTGTGTGTCTGTGGGGAGGAGGGGTGGGGGGATGATCGGTCGGTCTGACGGATAAGAGGACGGGTGACCTAAGGACGTATGAACCTAAGGACAGAAGAAAGGAGAGTTGGTGGCCGAATTTGATTGGTGGACGGATGGATTGACAGTTGGTGAATGGATGGAAGGGCTGACGAATGGTGGTCTAATGGGGGGATGGAAGGACCGTGGGAGGATGGACAGAGAGGTGGGACAGACGAACCAGATGGCAAGGACAAACGAATGGAAATGTCTGGGGTGGGTAGACGGAGGAAGAATTGACGGGACGGAGAGTATTTGGAGAGTCGGGTGGATAGAATGGTGATGGATGGGAGGGTGACGGATGACTGAGAAAGTGACTGGAAGGACGGATTGATGGATAGATAAAGAGAGAGATAGATCTAGATGGGAGAAGATAGACACAGATGGACACAGATGGACACAGATGCTGAGTGAGATCAGGTGAAGGAAGTGAGCAGTAAATAGTCTGAGACATGAAATAAATTTAGTTCTCTCAAGAATGCTGCTATATTTGATAGATTGTTAGAAATGTTGGAAGAAAACAAAGAACGCGATGGCAAGTTTGAGAAGTGGAATGAAGAGAAACTCAAACTGAACCACCTGCTCGAAGAAGCCAAAAAGGTCGTGAAAGATTTGAAGTCTAGACCAGAACCCATGACAGCTGATGAGATTGACGACCAACTTGACGAAACAGAGGTAATCAAAACCAACAAAAACAACAAAAGGTAGATTGTTGTTATAGGAGCAAGGATGGCACAGTTGGTTAGTGCGCGGCCTTCGGTGCGAGAGGTCCCTAGTTCGATCCCCAGTGACTTCACATCCTTGTTTCGACTTCTTTCCTTTCCGTGTAGCTTTAATTAGCTTTAAATACCCTTAAAACGGAGCACTGATGGAAAGAGGGGGTAGAGGGCGCACCTTCGATGAGCCTTTGGCTCAGGAGACTGGGTAACCACTCACCGCGATTTCGAAGTAAAACATTAGACTTTGCCTTTTTTGTCAGGTTTTTACTTTTTCGCTTCTTTCAGGATATCTACAAGAAAATGGCAGCCGAGTTTCTCCCAGAAATTGACGAAGGGCTTTCATACGGAAATCAGCTACTAAAAGATCCAAAGGTCTCGAATCCACGGAAAGATGTCATCGAGCGAGATCTAGAAATACTAGAGCCTGAGTTTGCAGCTACAAGACAAGAATTCACTAACTACTACGCATGGTAAGAGTTAACAATGAGCTCAATCGTTTGCGCATGTGCGAGATTTCGCGGGCTTTCGCGCGCCTGCTTCTCCACCACAGGGTGACCATCAAGTACTTTCTTCAGTTTATGCTACCAAGGATTTTTATCTCAAATCATAGTTCAAACAAAAATAGACAATAATATATGAAAAGGTATTGGGAAATTCTTCTTGCGGCCACTATAAAGCGCGACTATGCCGTCTTTTATACGAAAGGGTGTTTTCTTGTGCCAAGGGTCGTGAAGCGGAGGTTCAACTATCAAATGGAGAAAGTCATAGAAGAGTGCTCTTATAGGGTTGTATAGTAAGAATAGAGCTCATGGCATGCAGTAAGTTATTGAAATACTAATGTTTGCATGTCTATCTTCCTAATTTTTTACAAGGTTGCAATCATTGATGCCTGAGGAAACTGTAACGGTAAGAAACATTTCTTGAATTCACCTTCTCAAAGTTTTCCAGAATTCTTAACGATTTTGCGCGCGTAAGCGAGGTCAGGGGACAAAAATATTAAGAAACGATTACATTTATTGGGAACTCTTGCATTTACATGAGAAAAACGTTGATTATGTTATATTAGAAGTAGTAGAAACTTTGGAATTTCCTCAAAACCCTTCTTATGAACTGTTATCGGAATTTGTAGGTACTATACTCGTTGTTTGGTGAATTTTCCCAGTATATCTAAAGCTTGCTTTGATACTTTTTTCCCTGACCTCGCTTGCATGCGATGAATCGTAATGAATTCTGGGAAATTCCGGGAAGGTGAATGAAAATTATAATCTTCAACATCACAATCATATTCATCATTATTATCAACAATAGTAATTATAGTTATCATGTTATATCAAGAGACCATAATACTAAGAGAGTGAAATGGTATTGATGTCTGTGCGATGTGCTTGGCGCTTAAGGTTATTTTTAGTAACAGGACGTTGGCGTAATCGCGCGCACAAACATTGAAATTTGATTACCGGAGGAGAAACAGTTCGTATTCGTGCGTGTTTAAAGTCAAATTCCATTGTTTGAGCGCCTTGCGCGCACGATCTGGCGTCAACTTCCTATTACTAAAAATAACCTTAATTTAGTACCAAGCACATCGAGCAGATATCAATCGGCGGATTTTGCTCTCAGTATTTTGGTCTCTTGGTTATAAGTATATAACTGATCGGTATATCAAACGCGATCGGTATATCAAACGCTAATTGGTCAAATATTTTGTTGAATATTGTATAAAATGATATCAGGAGTTATGGGCAGCTCCTGACAATATACTATTTTAGAGAACAGACGCACATATTTTGGAGAAAATAGAATTTGTCAGTTAAATCCACATCTAACTGATGTCAACAACTTTTCTTCCAGTCTGACGAGCAGTACGACGTAGAAAGTGCACCCGATGGCATTGACACGACAGACCAAGGGGACCCAGGGTAAGTAAAGATTTTACCCATGATTTTACCCCCTGCAAACAGATTTCGTATTGATCGCTCCTCTTTTTATCTAGGGAACATAAGTTCATTGTTCGTTCTTATCAAACCACTGATGTTTACTTCAATATTCTTCACGAGGGAATAACTCCTGAGGAAAGGTAATTATGTTCTTATTCAATAGCTTTTTGCCTAGTTTCACCACAGGAAGCCCGGCTTGGGAGTCTTTTATCAAGAATAAAATGATCTAAAGCTCATTGGGTTTCCTGTGGCAACTTCCTGTGGTTTACTTCGGTAACTTGATTGCGCCAAGTATTGCGTTACACTAGTACTTAGCGCTAATTTACGTAATCGATCGTAAAAGATCGATCGCGCGACCTGACGTCAGCAAAATAAAAATTCTGCAAGTTCCAGTATTGCGCATGCTCATGATCTTGAGCGCGCGCGCGCTAAACTATAATGAGCTACCTTAAAACACACGTGAGATGCTTGGAAGTGATGGGGGAGGGGGTGGGGGCACACCGTCTGCTTTCAATAAGTCACACTCCCGCGAAAACACTGATAGGTACGGATTTTTTTTTAATTATTCTTTACCTTTTAGATACCAACACGAAAAAAATGAGAAACTTCGTAACTGGAAGGACATTGTCGACAGAATCGACGAACTGTTGAAAAGACTGACGGATAAATTAAACCGTCTTAAGTCTACGGACCCTGAGAACCACGAAGATCTTGTACAACACAAGGAGGACGCACAGGTAATACACCTGTTTCTAAAAGGTTGTCGGGCGAGAAGTCTAAAACTCAACGAAAATAGATCGAAAAGGACTATGGGTAGAAATACTTTTCTGCGTCCACACTAATTCGGTTCAATTTACAAACACATCTTTCGCTTTAAAAACGCATACAATGTTTTCTGTCTAGACTAAAATGCTTTCTCGGCCCCAGAAACGCTAAAATAAAGATTGAGCGACGCTGAATTCACGGTGAATTCTTGGCATAGACAAACTGAAACATCGTATCGTTAAAAACACGACGTCTGCAACGATGCTCCATCGTCCAAAATAGCAGAACATTCAAATGGAACAAGACATGAATTAACTTTAAAGATGCCAAGATCATAGACAGTGAGCAGAATAACTACCAGTGACTATTTTTGAAAGCTTGGTACTCCACGAAAGATCTAAACTCAAAAAACGATCGCATCAACCTTCCAGAAATATATCGAAACTCGGGAAACTCGAACTCTTGTGCAGGATTCTAGCGTGAGGGCGCGCTATCAACAACATTCAAATGCACAAAGACCAACAGCACACTGATAAAGACCCGTGGTCTCGATCATGGATCGAAATGTCGGATGTATAAATGTTTCAAATTTTCTAGTCAAAGACAATTTAATTTCACTTTAAAGTTAATGGTTTTCTTTAGATCTAACCCTGATTAGCGCTAACCCACCTTCGAACAATTGGGCCCAGGATTAGTGTGGCCGTAGCAACCATTTCGTGTCTTTCCGTTTCAATCGCAGTTGTTGAAATTATAAAATCAGTCATTTCTTAAATCATCCATACTCCCTTTCGGTCCCATCGTGTAGGTTTGAGGACTTCCCGGCCCGACTTTTGAAACAGGTGGTTTTTAACTTTGTGGTATGAACGGGGTACTCGTAAAATTCGTTCGCTTATCATATTCGTTTGTAGTGATATTTATTCTCGTTTTCTTTTGAAGTTTCTCTTACGTATTGTTAATTTCGTATGGCTAGGAAAAAAACACGGCACACACAGTGCGGTTACGCCTCGGCGCTTCTAATGTTTTGATATACATGGCACGGAAATGACACGTTTCAGTATGCAAGACGGTGCGTGCCATGAGCTTTTTCACAGTCATACGAAATCTGTTCTTACTGCACGACCCAAAACACCTTGAGCACGTTCGCACCTGACGCAGAAATATTACGAAACGGACGAAAAATTACGGTCGAAAACTAATTTGCTTACGTGTACGTTACGCAACGGAACTTCAAATGTTTTGATACACGACACAGCAACACGTTCACGGTACGAGACGATACGTGCAGTCATACGAAATCTGTTCTTACCGCACGAACCTTGATCACGTTAACGCAAGGCGCGAAAAAGTCACGAAACCGAAGAAGCCTTTGGTCACGCACGGCCATCTTTAAATATCACGAAAAAAATATGGAATATCGGAAAATAATGGTCACACACGACGCCAAAAAGTCACGTTCACATTCACTGCAACCGTACGATAAGATATGAAATCGCCATTTGTGAAATTTGTTCTATTGCACGACAAAACACTTAAATAATCACGGTCACGCACGACGTGAAAATGTCACGTTCAACGTTCACTGTATGGCACGGTATGTGTTGTGACCTTTTCAAAATCTGAATCAAAATCTATTGCTCGACAAAGAATGCTTCAAGTTCGTGCATGACGCGTTAATATCACCAAAAGAAGCGAAAAAACACGGTCACGCACGATATAAAAATAGCACGAAACACGATCACGCACGACGAGAAAACGAACGAATCGCACTCCCAAACTAAGAGTCACGTTCACGCACGACGGAAAAATAGCACGAAACAAATGAAAAGTCACGGTCACGCACGACTCGAAAACGAACAAATCGCACTCCCAAGAAAATTCCTTACGTGTGTTAAAATTGTGAACTATGTTTCATTGCACCACAGGGCTGTAGCACACTAGGACAAGATTATTGGCGACATAAGCAGGTTCGGGTGTGCATGTAGAGCCATCGCCTTTTTTGTCTCCCTACATCTTGATATCTCATGACCAGTTCTTTATCAGTCTTTAACATAATTTCTAGGATTGCTTGGAAGAGATTGATGGTTCAGAACCGATGATTCGGGAATCAATTCGCCTGGGAAACGAAATTCTTGAGGACAAGGATATCGACGATGACGAGAAAGAATATATCAGGGCGTATATCAGTAGGATGGAGATTAAGTTGAAAAGGATTCAAGATGAAGCTGATCTAGAACAACAAAGGTATGCATAGCAGAACTCTTTTACTTGTGAGCCCGCGGGCAACCCAGCGGTCTTTTTAATGAGTGAACAGTTAGAAATTTGGGAGTTCACTGCATTCTCTTTGTTCTTTTTCTTAGCTTCAAAACAAAAACATATCCACTTAGTAAAACTTTTTTTACTTGTGAGCCCGCGGGCACCCCAGTGGTCTCCTTAACGAGCGAACAGTAAGAAGATACACCAATCTCTTACCCAGAGTCTGCTTTTCTTCTGGCCAGCAGCAAAGAAATACAGATGACGTTATTTGTCCGATTTTAGGAATCCTAGTAGATCACTTTAGCTGTCCTACCAAACGACAGGGCTCATAGTAAATGGCCCATAGTAACTGCTGCGGTGTCCCTGCCATTTGTTCATAAAAAAGAATAAGACTAAATAAAATAAAAGAAACATACGTTTGAATCTGACAATCATTTTCGAAATAATTTTACCTTGGACAGGTTAACAACAGGGTAATTTGCATAGCATTTTAAGGTTTTGGTGTAGCCGTCCCCCTCCCTCCCCCTTCCTCACCACGACCACAAATTACACACACCTGCCAGGTACGAATTGTTATCCACATTTTCACACCTTTTTTGATACTTCCAAGGGTTGAAAAAATAATTGGAGAGAATTATCCAATCAAACAGGAGGAAGAGCCAATAGTGGAAGAAATGGTAAGTTGTTTGTTATCGACTGCGAACAGTTTTAACTATTTGCAGTGGAGTATTGTAATTTGTAAACTGAATTTTAAAAATAAACAATGTCAATGTCGTTTTTTTAGTCCTTTTCGTTTGCTTTTTTGTTTTTTGTTTGACTGTGTGTTTGTTGTTGTTGTTGTTGTTTTTGTTTGATTATTGTTGTTTGTTTGATTGATTGTTTTTTTAACACAATTTCCTTATTGTACATCTCGTATTTATTCCAAGTCCGTGGTTGAACAATATCAAGAACGAGGCTCCGACTGGGATTGGTCTAACGTGGATGAAGAACGTGAACAGTATGACAATTTTTCTATCGTATTTCTTCCTTGCCTCTTCCCCCCCCCCCAACCCCCCCCCCCCCCCTTCCCCCTTCCCCTCCTTTTCCTTTTGAATTATCCCTCTCCTCCTCCTTGTCCTTCTCCCTCTCCCTAGATCTCCCTCTTCGTTAACGCCATTTCGTTTTGCCCGAGAAAATGCTTGACAATGAATCCCCTCTAGGGCGGGCACTTTCGGGACAAGTTCGTAGTTTCTGCCTTAGAGAGGTGTCCGCTTTAGAGAGAGTTCTGTTACAGACAAAATGGGGCATGCAATTAGACTGGGACCTGGCAAATGTGTCCATCTTAGAGAGGTGAAGTCCGCCTTACCGGGGTGTCCACATTGAGGGAGTTCACTGTATTCTATTTGTTCTTTTTCTGAACTTAAAAACATATAAACATTTCTACTTTTTACATCTATTCAGGGTTCCTCATTCACCTCTTCGTGTAGACTCCGTCGATCATTCGGTTCATTTAAAGGTATGGCTCACTTTGACATTCTATTTTTGACTCTCTACTTTCACAATAATTATAATGCCTAAAGATTTCCCTCTCTTTCCCTCCCTCTCCTCTCACCTCCCCTCCCCCTGAGCGCCGGACACGCGCCTAAATTATCACTGCAATGTCTTAACAAGAAGAACTGCTGAGAGCAGACGAGTAAACTCCTTCCGGCCCATCTTGCTAACCCTTTAATGCCCCACTTCTACCCAAATCAAGTTTTCTCCATATAAACGGTGTCTAGATCTTGACACGTTTCCTTTCATCTCTAAGTTTATCGAGAAAGGATCTAGACATGAGTATGTCATGACAATAGAAGACCAAAGGTATGTATACTTAATGTTTCATTTTATGTTACCATTTATAAAATATTTGTGATATAACGCGCGCGCTGATTGGCCGGCTACCATGTTTATATCAGAAGACAGAGACATGGTTCGCTCAAAAAACGTTGAAAATATTTTATAAAAGCAATATAAAACGACCGCTTATTTCTCTGTACTGTGATATAAACACTCTGGAAGATGTAGAGCACTCGAAAAGCAAGAGAAACACTCGGCTACGCCTCATGTTCCTAAGCTCGCTTTTCTCTTGCTCTACATCTTCCATCGTGTTTATATCACAGTACAGAGACATGCGCGCGCGTTTTATATTGCTTAAGGAAAATAAAGACGCGACTTAAGAGTTATTCCAAATTGAAATGTAATGTAGTAAAAATAGGTATACAAAACAAATAGATTCCATTTTTCCGTGCTTCAATTGTCACCACTGTTGTTCTCACCACACTTTTACGTCTTCTGTGTATCTATATGAGTACAGATGCACGGAAAAATGGAATTTATTTGTTTTATATTATATTCATTAAAACATTTGAACCAATCAGAGCGCGCGTTAGATTCAATGACTTTTTCTGTGCACTGTAATAACACACGGTTTTCGACCAATCGGAGCGCGCGTAAAATACCAACATATCGCGCATCCGAGCCCTTGGCTTTGAATCCGGCCGAAGGTGCTGGGTTGAAGGCTTTAAAGGAGGACCGGCATCAAAATCGTTCAACATCTAATTTACCTGAACCTTCATCGAAACTGATCTGAAAGACTCTTAAAGAGCCATTCGATAACTGGCTAGTTTGTTTTCTGGAAATTCTCATGGGAAGTACTAGATTTGTATAAATCTTTGGAGGTGTCAGTGACGTCATACACTCAACCCACGAAATCAGCTCCATACATTTCTTTGTAAATTGTAATTAAAATATCTCAGCGTAATTAATCTACAATGGAGAAAACTGGCCAGAAAATAAATCCTTGGCCTAAACAACGAAGGAAAACTCCTTCGCACAAACTTTTAGTATGAAAGAAATGAAATAGTTTAAGAAACTAAACATAAAGAAATGTATGGAGCTGAATGTTTAGGTTGAGTGTATGACGTCACGAAAATGATGTTGATGCTATTCCCCCTTTAAGCCGGTTTAAGTGAGTAGAGCCCAGTCTATGAACATGATAGCCTTTCTTACCTTGTTGTGGTCTACATTTCTTAGGCAAGATGTTGACACTGAGGACAAACTCGATCGTTGGGACGACTGGCAGAACAAGTTGGAGGATTTTGTCAAGAACCAAAAAGACAAACTGGACAAAGTCTCGGAAGAACCCACTGATAAAGATGATATTCGAAACAAATTAGAGGAAGCAAAGGTTAGAAATGAAGAATGCAATACTCTGTCTCAGTTATGAAAGAAGAGATGATAATGGTGGTGGTGATGATGATGATGATGATGAAGATGATGATGTAGTGCTCGTGGTGACTGATAGTGGTGGAAGTCGTTTGGCGGTATTGTTACTCCCCTCATCCCTCCCTCCCTCCCTTCCTCTGGCCTTCCCTCCCTCCCTCCCTCCATCCATCCATCCACCCATTCATTCTTTCATTCCATTCAATGACTTTCACTTGTTTGTTGTTAGGAATGCAAAGACGATATTGAAAAGTACGAACCTGAGGTAGTCAACGCACTTGACTGTGCAAATGAAATTCTTCAGGACCCCGATGTCGATGATGACAAGAAGGAAGAAATTAAAGCATACATTAGTATACTTGAAGAACAACTGAAAGCGTTACACCGTCAAGCTGTACATGATGAACACAGGTTAGTATTGGGTTTCCTGTGGTAGATGGTGATTGTGCTGGGTATCCTGTGTTAAGTTATGAAATGTGTGTATTATAAATACATAAATGTCTGCAACTTCTATTGTCCTGGACAAATGGATAATTTTAAAAGGATAATTTCTAGCTGTTCGTACTTCTGCACTCGAATGTAATGCTCAAAAACTTTGGGAGACTATATACAACTCTATTTATGAGAGAGGTAGCCAGGTTAAAACCGTAATTGAGGCCACTTCCGTCCAGCGGCTCGCGCATACTCATCATGTTATCACTTGCTGTTGATAAATGGAAGATGAGTGAACAATGAATGAATAGTTGAATGAATGAATAAATGCATTGGTTAACTACTGAATGTGACATAAGAGAACGTCAATGGAAAATATGAATTCATAAATAAAGAAAATGTTTGGTAACTTGGGTTGTGTTATCGTTTTTCCCTTAATAACAAACACCACGCACGGAATGGAGAAAACAAATCATTTCGAATTCATAATGTATTGCAATAAATGTAGGTCAGTTATTGGTGTGTCTTTGCTTTATTGATTTATTTCTATACAAGCAAAAAATAGCTAAACAAGGAACAATTTTGTGGCATGTAAACAGATTCTGCCTCCACCGGAAACGTCTATTAAATAGAGTCATGACGGCTGAGAGCAAAACAAACTACTTTTCGCATTACTGAAGCGCCTTAATTACATTCAAACTGAGACGACATTGCATCGCTACAATTTTATTAATATTTGGATCTCACTTTTGTAGGCTTGAAAGATTACTAAACGAATCACCTCGTGACCAAGATACGCGTAACATAATCGACGAAGAGGTAAAATAGACACAAATATTATTGATTTTAACACTTTGCTCGTGATAAACAAAACATTAAATCAAGTCTTCCTGTAGTCTTCCTTGTAGGACGTTGAGCCAGGAATTCAACATGGGTTGTAAAATTATTTAAAAGACAGCGCTCTCTTTGCTCTTACCAGTATCAAGTGCAGTAGGAATCAAAGATTTTCACGCTTTTTTGCGGGATAACTGAAGGCTTTAAAACTGCAGGACTAGTATATCTATACTAGACTAGCTAACATTGTGGAGGTTAAAGAGAGGAATATATCTGTCCAATGTTGGTAAATGGCTTTGGGTGTAACGATTCACGTTCTCTCATATAATCTCACTCGTAGAAGTGTTGCACAAAAAATCACCATCATTTAACTATTAGCGGTTATTATAGTTCATGCTTAGTAGGCCTTTGACAGCTAATTGTTTTATCGTTTATAGTTCCACGCAAGTCATCGACACGGACCTGACTGGGACTTCGATTTCTCAGATGACGAAGACATGGAAAAAGAAGACGAAATCATTCACTCTATGGTACGTATGACATCACAGACCACGTGACTCAATAACTTGATTATATGACATCAAGTTCAACAAGAGTATTATTAAACTTATCAACCAACATACGCAGACTTAATATCAGTGCTTGCCTCTTTCTCCGCTGGAAAATAGACACTCTGAACAGACCTGAAAGTGGCCATATTGAATGGCAGGAACCATAAAATCATTTTACATTATAAAGAATCTCAATACTTGGTGAAAACAGTTTTTGTGTTCTGCCATTCAACATGACTACTGTCACGTGACCTTGCAAAGCATTTTTCAAAGAGACAATTGCGGTAGAGTACGCGGTACTAGAGTTATATTTTATTTAGCCCGTAAAAGAAAGTTAACCATTTAGTTTGTACTAGTTGATAAAGAACAAAAGAAAAAAGGAGATTTAGGGTAGCAGCAGCAGCAGCAGCAGTAGTAGTAGAAGTAGTAGTAGTAGTGGAAGTAGAAGTAGAAGTAGAGTGATTTTCATCGGACTGTGAAATAGTTACTAAGCTAATACACACTAATAGACTCTGCACTCATTGTTTTCTTTTGTTGCAATACAACTATTAGACACTATTAAACACTGACTATTAGTAATTGTTTCACAGTCCGATGAAAATCACTCTAGTAGAACAAGAAGAGTGATTTTATTTAACCCGTGAAAGAAAGATGACTATTTAGCTTGTACTAGTTGATAAAGAACAAAGCAGACAATAGATTTAGAGTCTACTACTAACTATTATGTGTACTAAAAAATCAGTCTGTTGTGTTCAATTGTTCACTCGATAAAAATGGTACATAGTCTTTTGCGTGACTTCATATCCTTCGCCATATCCTTATTTGGCAACAACATTCCATATTTGGTAATTGGCTTTCCCCAGGCCTTGCCAGCGCTCTTTTTTCTCCTTTCTAATATTCTTCACCTTATTGCAGTTTGAACGGGGACTACCACATGATGTCTTTGACAATTTACACGAGGACATGACAACAGACGAAAGGTTTGTAAATGTCCGTGCCTATACATGACATAATCATCAAGGCCACTACTTTCGGCTTGTACAATTTACTTCCGGTCCCTTAATTCTATTTCCGGTTTGGAAAATATACTTGAGTCTATAGTATATATAGGTTATTGGTCGACTTACCAGCTAATACAGCTATGTATTTTTACGAGTCATGCTGTATTTTGGCGAACCTTTAGACGAGCCAAAATGCAAGTGACAAGTAAAGATTCACAGCTGTATTCCCTGGTTAATCGACCAATAACATATTTATTATACAATTCTGCAAAAATCAATACAAATGTGTGTCGTTTTTATTGCCACTTTTGACTTTGATTAGCGCGCGGCTTGGCACCGGGAAGCCATTTAAATGTTACTAACCTAATACAGTCTCATATTTCTCGCGTTCTTGTGCATATTACGTACCTTCTTTTGAGAATTGTATAATAAAGTGTTCTATTACAGATCCTAAACTGGAATCATTCGACTTTGTTTTCAGTAGATTTATTTCCGGTTTTCAAAATAGTTCGCTTTCACATCATTGCTGCTTTCATTTCCCTGACTTATTTTTAACACCATCACCAAAGAGTAAGTATTCTTTTGAATAATCAGACTCTCTTGAATATTTTTGTAGACGAATTGCAGAGAAAGAAAGAAAGAAGAGAAACTGGAGAAATTGGAAGGACAAACTAGATGACCTCACCGCTCGACTGAATGTGAAACTAAAACGCGCCAAGTCCACAGACGGACCAAGAGACTGGAGGACCTTGAAAGAACAAAAAGATGACGCTGAGGTATTTTTAGAATTCTTGGCATGTTGACTTGTATCTCAAATTTGCTTTGAAATCTGATTCATCAAACTTTACAGAGAATTTGCTTTGTTTCATTTAGTTTCACTCCATTTCAGTCCTTTTTTTCTGTTGCCAAAAGGGCGAAGCAGAATTAAATGGGAAATGCATCTCATGGCTGCTTGGAAAAAACAACTCGTTGTTTATTTGAGATGCATTTTCCGTCTAATTTTGTGTTTTGTTACAATTTTCTTGGTCGTCAAGGATTGTAAAGAAGAGATCGAAGATTCCGAACCTATGATCAGAGAGGCTTTGGATCATGCTAATGATCTTCTAGATGATCCTGACTTCGATGGACGCGAAAAGGAAGAAATCGAGGAATATGTCGACGATGTGAAAGTGAAATTACGAGACATGCACAGAGATGCTGATGAGGAAGAGAAAAGGTATAGTTATATATATAGTTGTGGTGTTGGTGGTAGTGATGGTGGTGGTAGTTGTAGTGGTGGTAGTGATGTGGTGGTGGCAGTTGTGGTGGTAGTGGTTGTGATGGTGTTGGTGGTAGTTGTAGTGGTTGTGGTTGTGATGTGGTGGTGGTGGTGGTAGTTGTAGTGGTTGTGGTTGTGATGGTGGTGGTAGTGGTGGTCGTAGTGGCGTGGTGTTGGCGGTAGTTATGATAAAGCGGGTAATAATTGCACGATTCGTGCTACTCCTTAAACTCCTTGAAAACTCCTTGAATTTCAGTTACGTTTTCAAGGGCGCTTGAATAGCCCTTAAATTATTCAAATTCTGTTCAAACTCTTTGAAAACTTCTTGAATTTATACATTGGAGAAAAAGAGACTTCATGGAAATATACTAGAAATTTACTTTTTTCATTTCAGTTAGGGAAGGGACTGGTACACAATGTCAAAGATGTTCAGTAAAAACATCGATAAAACACCCTGTAATCGATAGGGTTGGGGTTCCTGTGGGAAAATGGCGGCCACGAAATATTTAGCTCCTGTAATAACTCTGTTTTTTGGCCTGTTACTTCACCACAAACTAAACAACTCACAAGAATCTCTCAATATTCTTCCCAGCTTTGGATTGAACTGCACTCTAGCACCTAAAGTATTAGGAAAATGCGATTTTTCTTTGATGTTTATCGCCGTGAAATCGACTCACGAATTTGCAACTCACAGAGATGACTACGAGCTACGTTTTCTGTCTTTGTTCTTATTAATGACCTGTGGTGATGTCCAGCTTAACCCAGGACCGAACTGGAAGAATCCTTGTGCTATTTGTACAAAACCAGTTAAATGTAACCAAAGGGGTATCCAGTGTGATGGATGCCATATTTGGCACCACACAAAATGCAATGGAATTAGTAACTCGACATATGAAGACCTGGCCAGTTCGTCATGTACGTGGTTTTGTGCAAATTGTGACCAGCTAAACTTTTCATTTTGTTTTACTGGTTCGTACCTGGATTCCATTAGCACCTCAAATTCATTTTCTAGCTTGAATTCTATAAATTTGGATATTAGTAGCACTGGTAAAAGTGTCAATTCTTCAACTCCCATCAAAGATACAAGAACGTCTTATCCGAGGACCAAGAAAAAACCAATCCTACGCTGCTTGTTAACAAATTGTCAGAGTATCAAGTCCAAAAAAGCTGACCTCGAACTCGTCATCGATAGTTATAAACCTGATATACTGATGGGTACTGAATCATGGCTAACCTCAGATATCAATAATAGTGAAATCTTTCCATCTACTATATTCGGTCTTCAGAAAAGATAGATTAACAGATACCGATGGGGGAGGTGTATTTCAAGCAATTAAGAACGATCTCATTGTCTCCCATATGCATGAATTTGATACAAACTGTGAAATCATCTGGTCACAATGCCAAATCCAGGGCAAAAGGTCATTGTATGTTGGAACATTTTACAACCCAGATGGCAATGTTACCTCACTTGAGGAATTACACGCATCCCTGCTCAAAATCGGCGACAAAATTAATAGTCATAACATTATATTAACTGGAGATTTTAATATTCCAAATATAACTGGAATAATAACACAGCAACATCAAGCCCTTATGGCCCTCCAACTAAACTCTTAGAATTAATGGCAGAGCATGGTCTACATCAAGATGGTACGGGAACCTACCCGCAGACGAGGTAATGCTCAAAACATCCTTGATTTGGTATTTACTAACAACGAATCAATCATCCAAAATCTAAAGATTGTCCCAGGTATAAGTGACCACGAAATGGTCTCCTTTAACATCAACCTGAACTCAAAAAGAAGAAAGATTCCAAAACGGTACATTTTTCATTAGGAAAAAAGCCAATGTTGAACAAATAAAAGTGATATGTTGTCCTTCAGTGACTATTATATGACCAACCTTAAAGAAATATCAGTGGATAACAAGTGGAACAAATTAGAACAAGCAATTAAGGATTCAATGAAGGCAAATATTCCTTGTAAAACAATTATCAAGTCGCTTAATCTTCCATGGTTTAATAGATCTCATAGAAGATTGTGTAATAAGAAACAATTGTACAACAATGCCAAAAAATCCAATAATGACAGTGACTGGGCCAAGTATAGATCAGTCAAGAAAAAGCTGAGGCAGGAACTCACCAAGGTAAGAAATGAATATGCATCAGGCTATTTAACTGAGTCCATACAGGAAAACCCTAAATCATTCTGGTCATACATAAAGAAAACTAAATCAAGTGACCAAGTTGGTATTCCTGACCTAAACATCAATGGACAGCTAGTAAGTGATCCTTATTTTAAAGCCAAAGCCCTAAACGAATACTTCTGTAGTGTATTCACTAAAGAAGATAATACTTCTGTTCCTGTCCTTCCCACTGTCAAACATTACCACTAAAGTAAGCCCTATCACAGTCACCTGCAAAGGAGTAGAAAAACAACTTCAAAACCTCAAGTGTGATAAGGCTACTGGTCCAGATGGCATACCTCCATGGATTTTAAAACTGTTATCTGTAGAGTTATCTCCAATATTAACTGATATATTTCAAGCTTCTTTAGATCAAGGTGAACTGCCATCTAAATGGAAAGAGGCCAACATCCACGGAGTATTTAAGAAAGGGAAGAGAGAGGAGTGCAAGAATTACAGACCTATTTCACTTACGTGCATTGCATGTAAAACAGTGGAACACATTGTACATAGCAAAGTCATGAAATTCTTGGAAGCCAATAATATCCTGGTTGATAGCCAGCACGGCTTCAGGCAAAAGCGATCTACAGTCACACAACTGCTGTCCACTATTCATGAAATATCATCATCACACAACAACTAGTCACCTCTGGAGTCCCTCAAGGGACAATCCTGGGTCCATTGCTTTTCTTACTATATGTTAATGACTTGACAGATAAACTTGAATGCTCAGCCAGATTATTTGCTGATGACTGTCTATTATACATTCCTATAACAACCACAGATGACATGAATAAATTGCAGTCAGACCTGTATAAACTGGAGCAGTGGCAGAACACCTCGCAGATGGAATTCAATCCAACCAAATGTTTTATCATGTGTATATCCTTGAAAAAAGATCCACCTTACAGAACATATATATTCTGCAATACTGCCTTAGCCTGTGTTGACACACACCCACACTTGGGTGTAACTCTGGATAAGAAGTTGAGATGGAATCACCAAATTCACGAAATATCCACTAAGGCAACTAAAACTTTAAATTTAATTAAACGTAACTTCTGGTTCTGTGAAAAGGACACTAAGGACACACTATACAAGTCTCTTGTCAGACCTAAACTTGAATATGCTTTAGCGGTCTGGGACCGACATTTCCAATGTGATGTGAAAAAATTAGAAAATGTATAGAGAGCAGCAACACGTTTCTGTGGAAGGGACTATAGTTACAAATCCAGTGTCGCCTCTATGTTGAAAGATCGGGAATGGGAACCACTTGCTCTTCGCCGAAAAAAAGCAAGATTAATGACAATGTATAAAATTACCAATGACGTTATTTCTTCCTAGATAAATCTAAATATATGATTCCGCCTACAGAAACCTGTACACGCAGGTCACATAATTTTAAATATTATCTTGAACAGACTAACATTGATGTATTTAAATTCTCATACTTTCCCAGAACTATAAAAAGAGTGGAATAGACTCCCTGCAGACGATCGTGTTATCCACTGGTGTAGATGTGTTTAAAAAAAAAAAGCTAGATTTTTTTTCTGAGGGAAGAGTAAAAGATTTAAATCTTAAATTATATTACTTATTATTCTTATTTATATTATCTTTATAATTTCATATAATTTTGTACTCTTCTTTCTGTTTTATCTATACTTATTTTGTATGTTATGTTACGTTATTTATTTGTATATTTACTATTTCTTAATATTAATTTTTCTTTTTTAATCATTTTTCTTTTTTTTGTTTTTTTAAAGTTAGCGTGATAACTGTACATTTTGTATATAGTTTTTGCTGACTTAATAAATGTAGATGTAGAATGTAGATGTAGATGAAGACATCAAACAATGGCGGGAAGTTTGAAAACCAGGAATATGTTTCCACCAAAAGCAACGCGATAAAAGAAAATTTCTCGAATATCTTATGATTTATGATTTATATAGCGCCTTTTCTATGTGGATATAATCAAAGGCGCTTTACAATGATCAATGTGAATTTTTTACAGACTGCATTTTCAAGGCACCATAGGCAGCTGCGCAGCTTACAATCATGAGTGAATAATTAGTATTTAAGACCAGACTGTTGAACCGGGAGACAATCCCCTACTCTTATGCGAATAGTTAAACAGGTTCTTTAATGTCCCCCATATACAGGTTAAGGAAGGGATGGGAGACAGGGCCTACGGTTCAAAGTCCTTATCCGAGAAGACCTGAAGGTCTAACCATTTGCAGATGTAGTTACAAAGGCAACACCTTCTCCGCAGTTATTTTACGACCCTGAGTGTTGGTTCGGCCGGGGCTTGAACCCACGACCTCCCGCACGAAAGACCGATGCTCTACCAACTGAGTAATCTGGTGGCAGTATGCTTATCAATGATTAGAGGTTAAAATACTTATAAGATAATTCACAAAATTGAAAACTAGGTAAAATTAAGATAAAAAGCAAAAATCTAGAAAGCACTAAATAGCAGCTTCGTAAGCCGCTAATTACATGCATATCAGCGATATAAACAATACTATTGAACAATATCTAATTAATCAAGCATTACACCACGTGATTGTTAGGGAACCAATCAGTGATTTTTGCAGATGCCCTTAGGGGGATTCCAAAGCATGACGTCTACACAACTATGTGAGAGAAATATCTATGAATAATGCGTAGAGGAATTTATTAAGGAAGTTCTATGTTATTCGAAAGTTCAAACTAGTGCAACAATGTTTAATTTTATCTTAGGTCAAAGAAAAACAGACTGCTCATGGCTACATTACGTTACTCATCGATGATCTCACTCCTGAACAAAGGTATTACAATTCTTTCCTTTTCTTAACTATGTCTCTTTCTCCTAGTCAGTTTGTGTAGGCTTATTGCAATTTCTCTACAGAGATGAAGCGAAGAAGGCCGAAAAACTCGAACAATGGAAAAACGAACAAGATAAACTTGATGCTTTCATGGACAGACAAAGAAGAAAACTTGACGAATTAAAAGAGTCTGACACTCCACGCGAGAGAAAAGACGTTCTTGACTTACTAGACGAAGCAACGGTAGGTGATTAAGTTTAGTTAAAGTTTTATACGCATTATTCATCTAGAAAAGTTAGACTTGACAGTAAAGGAATGATAACTGTGTAAAAGATAATTGAACTAAAGGAACTGTCTCATTACAACAACTGACATATTTGAGAGAACAAAGTTTCAACCAAAGCGTATTTTTGAGTTCTCCATCTAAGTGAATTTCCCGTAGCTTGTGATCATGAACACTAACAGTAGAAAAGAAAAAAAACTTAAAATTTGAACTTTACGCATGTTGACCGGCCCATTTAACGAATTTTCAAATGCTCGACCCGAACTTTATAGGAATAGACCAACTTCAGTCATTTTGAAGTCGTCCGAGCTAAACGAACATTGCATTGCAATGCATCTACCCATGCTCCCTTTCGGTCTAGTCGAGTGTACTTTAGGTCTATTGTCGGACAACCTTTTGTGAAATAGGTGTATGAGCCTTAGCTTCAGCTTTGAAAGCTCCTTTTGGACGAGCTACTAGCTGCCGACATTAATTCTTAGGAATGCAAGGAAGAGATCGAGGACTCTAAACCACGTGTAATGCGAGCTGTTGAACACGCCAACGAACTTCTACAAGACGACGACCTTGATGATAGGGAGAAAGATAAAATCAAGGAATACGTTGGTGAACTTGAAGTCAAACTTCGTGACATGTACACTGAAGCTTGTGAAGAGGAGGACAGGTAAGGATTGAAGCACGCTTTAGATATTTGCCTCTCTTTGGTCTTCAAGAATTATCGTTTTTCCTTTTCGTTGCTTTCGTAACTCCGCTGACCATTGTGTATTGAGCCCTCTTTATTCTCAAAGAATTTCCTTTCCGCCTCTCGCTGATTCACACTCATTCAGTCTAACAATGATGAACCAAAGTCTTAGTATTGTTCTGGAGGGCACATTTAGCGTGTACCAAACCTAAGTTACGACTAACGATTTATTGTCAATTTTCTTTTATTTCGTACACATATTCTTTTCGGCAGATGTAATGATTGTTGTTATTTCTTACTACAAAATACGTAAATCTGTTTCTTTAAAAACTATATCAACGCATACCAGCTCAAAAATTGTTCTACGTAAATTATCTCCTAATTATCATTAATAATAGTTACTATTCCTTTTTTAGATTGAGTGTATTACTAGACCAAATGCCTGCCCCAGAGAAAGATGATAAGTCACAATCAGCGATTGAAGAAGAGGTACGAAATAGTCCTGATTTAGTGTGCGTGGTCTTATGTGATGTATTTTAAAAGGAGTAAAACTAATCCAATTATTTATTCAATGTTATGTTTTTCTTCATAAAGAATCGCGATATAATAATAATTATTTCTACCACAGCTTCACCATGCTGATCACCGACGGGGACCTGATTTTGACTTGGATTTTGAAGACGATACAAGAGAAGGTCATCCCGATGAAGTTGTTCATGCCATGGTGAGAAATGTTTGTATGATGTGTTAACATGTCTTTACTAACAATATCATCCTTTAATCCTGGTTCACACTTGTGACGTAAACACAAGCAGAGGAAAATCTGCAAAATTAGGGATCAGTTCTATGCCTTCTAAGTCCAGTCACCCGCTCTCACAGCTGTTGCGAATTCTTTCTAATTAGTGTAGCCTTAATTAGCTTTGAATACCCGTAAAACGGAGTAATGATGGAGAGAGGGGGATAAAGTGCGCAACGTCGACTGTCACGGGTTACCGGCGTACAAAAAGCTTTACAACCTTAAGGTAAATGGAAAGCTACGATGTCTAATGGCAATATAAGGGAAACCCGACCAGTCCCTAATCTGCTCATGATTAACCAAGAAGTCCATTCAATGGTCAGCACTACTAATTTTTTTTTGTACTGTTGTATTATTAGTTTGTACCATCTGTACCAACCCATGACTACATATGGAACTTACATGATGACCTTGACCTTGACCAAAGGTACCGTTTCTGTATTTTCAAACGTTTTGTTTTAAAAGCAGGAAATCAGACACATCGGAAACAATGTATTTTATGTTTGTAGACATTTTTCAATAAATCAGTTCTATCAAGAATATTTGAAGGCTTGGTTACTAAGCCTAGTGTGGATATCAGGAGGCCCGGTTACTTTTAAAGATGGCCGTCATTATATTTCATAATTGTAGATCCAAGTTGTCTTACTTGAATTACATGGTGTTTTTTCTTGGTATCTTTTCAAAGGCACGAAGCAGAGAAAAGGGATAAGCAAGGTAGATGGAGAAATTGGCAAGACAAGTTGGATGACATGTTACGTCACATGAACAGAAGACTTCACAGAGTTAAGTCAGTTCCTAAAGATAGAGATGACATCATTGAACAAAGAGACGAAGCCAAGGTAGAAATCAAAATGTTACTGTTAGAAACTTTAGCACCTGATGGTTTATTGATGTTTCTGAAAGCTTTAACAATGCGCTTTGGTAAACGTCCTACACAGGAATCCCATATGTTTCTCCAGTCCATTGCGTTTCCATTACACATTGTTACGCAGTTACGTATCGTTCTTACGTAAGCATTGCGTTAAGGTTGCACAATATTACGGTGCGGAACAGAACACTGCAGTGGCATCGCGGTTATGAAAGTCTACTTACGTTTCATATTCATATTTTATGTTTGCGTACTTGTCTGTTTAAGATTACCCTTACATTTCCAATTTTCCAGGAATTAAGAGAAGATGTTGAGGAATCAGAGCCATCATTAAGGAAAGCTCTTGATTGTGCAAACGATCTCCTGGCTGATGACAATGTCAGTGATGACGATAAAGAAGACATCAAGAAGTACGTAGCACAGTTAACAATTCAACTGAGAAGAATCCGAGATGAAGCTGGAGACGAAGAACACAAGTAAGAATCTTTCAGTTATGAAAAAAATTGAACCGTTTACACAATAACAATCATGTAAAAACCATGTAGCAACTGGGTAGATTGCTACACATGATGTAACCTTTCCTGAGACTTTTTCTACATAAATTGCGCGCAACATAAAGTTGCTCTGCATGTATGTCCACCGCTGCGACGGTTCCGCGCAACAGCTGTAACTTTGGGATAGAGGTCTACTTCTGCAACGTTTTCTTCAAAGTGCAACAAACGTTTTTTGGTTCTCTGAGTTGTATATTTATTTTCGAAATCGATCGTGCCTTTCTATTTTGTTGTACTTCGTTTCCAAATATCCCTTCAAGTTGTGGTATCGTGCAACATTTCCATTTCCATGTAATTTCCATTGTTGCGTTGCCAGTTACAGAGCAAATTCTGCTCGTATTACCACCCCGGGCGCAACGAGTTTTCTTTGTTGCACGAAGTAGAATAGTCCCCTTCACAGTTCCCTGCGCCATCTTGAAAGGTAGCCATGCCTTTGCATCGAAGGGAGACGAACGGTGAGCTTGCATTGATAGAGACCTGTGAATAATTATTTATTCTAGGTGTTAAAAAAGGTATGTATCATTGCACGCTCACCGTTCGTCTCGCTTCGATGCAAAGGCACGGCTACCTTTCAAAATGGCACAGGGCACTGTGAAGGGGACTATTGAAGCACTCTATTCTTTGAAATAAAGAAATTCGTCAGCCATAATGGTATGCCCAGAGTAAAGGTATTGATGGAAGAAAATGCAGTTATGAATAAGCGCCCTTGTATCGTCGTTATTATGGACTTGATTTTACTCTTTGGTCACGTTTTTCTCTCATTTGTCTGTCCTCAGGCTTGATGAGTTGTTGATAAATACTCCTGACAGCGCTGTCGAAGAAGAAGAAATGATTGAAGAAGAGGTACGAAAATGTTACATTATTATTTCATATTTAATATATCAAAGAAGACTTTCTAAAAAGACACTCAAAATGAATATGCAAGACAAACTGAAAAATATTTCATCCATCCGTCCGTCCGTCCGTCCATTCATCCATCCATATTCACCCATTTGTTCTGTCAGTCTTTCGGTAAGTCAGATGGTCACATATAGTAAGTCTTTTTTTCTTCCTTTTTTCTTTTTTACATTAAAGCCAATGGACCAACAATTCCAAGAAAGAGGTGGATTTGAGTTTGAGTTTGAAGATGGCAGGCCTGTCGAACAGGATGTCCCAAAAGAGGTAGACCGATCATCATCGTCAGAATTGTAAAATTCTGCCCTGTTGTAATTGCCTGGTATAATTATTTTTATCTTTCAGTTCCATTACAGAGAAAAAGTCATTATTGATTTTCATGACGCTGATCACATTCCTGAGGTACGCATGTTTACGAACATGAAAAGTTTATTTTTCATATATATAATCTCAACGACTCTTA
This sequence comes from Telmatactis stephensoni, assembly GCA_029948255.1. NCBI lineage: Eukaryota > Metazoa > Cnidaria > Anthozoa > Actiniaria > Isophelliidae > Telmatactis > Telmatactis stephensoni. The sequence goes on from JALIZF010001924.1 coordinate 111,682, forward strand.
TGAAACTCATTACGGACGTTGCATTTCTTGTCAAACCAGAGACCAAAGGTCAAAGAAAAACAGAGTGCTCATGGCTACATTACGTTACTCATCGATGATCTCACTCCCGAACAAAGGTATTGCAATTCTTTCCTTCTCTTAACTTTATCTCTCTCTGCTAGCCAGTTTGTGTAGGCTTATTGCAATTTCTCTACAGAGATGAAGCGAAGAAGGCCGAAAAACTCGAACAATGGAAAAACGAACAAGATAAACTTGATGCTTTCGTGGATAGACAAAGACGAAAACTTGACGAATTAAAAGAGTCTGACACTCCACGTGAGAGAAAAGATGTTTTTGACTTACTAGACGAAGCAACGGTAGGTGATTGACCGATTTAGCTTGGCTCTATGTTTCCCATCTCATTTCTTTACTTTACTTAGAACACTTAAATTAGAAAAGCACGAAAGAATGTTCACCTCAAAAAAGGAATCTTGTTTCCAAAAGAGGATTGATTTGGGTAAACATTGCAGCAAGCTAAATAGTAATCAGTCTATCGAGTTCAGTTAAATTCTGTACGAATAATTGATGTGCTGAGATTTTGCTAGAAGAGGTTTTACTGAATATTTCACTGTGATAAGGGCAAATATGGCTTGGTGTCTAGTGCGCGGCCTTGTATCGAGAGGTCCCGAGCATTTTGACTCCCCGCGGGAAAACATGTTCTTTGATATAAGTACGTGCGCGCCAATGCGAGTGGAAGATTCGCAGCAGCAAGGGTACAATTACCTTAAAAGCAGTCGAAACATGCTCCACTTTTAACTCCCAGGAATGCAAGGAAGAGATCGAGGACTCCAAACCACGTGTAATGCGAGCTGTTGAACACGCCAACGAACTTCTACAAGACGACGAGCTTGATGATAGGGAGAAAGATAAAATCAAGGAATACGTTGGTGAACTTGAAATCAAACTTCAGGACATGTACACTGAAGCTTGTGAAGAGGAGGACAGGTAAGGAAGTCCGCTGACCGTTGTATAGGTTTTGCAACCTATAATCTTCAGGGACCGTGCGTTTGGGTTTTTGGAGTTTTTGGGATTTGGGATTCCTGTGTGGAAATCAAGGACGCGCGAGAATTGAGGCCGAGCAAAAATAGGATCTCAGTTAAGTTCAGTTTCTCGCGCGTCCTCAATGTCCGTACAGGAGTTATTAAACGCATGCTATATATGATGGCTTTTGGATAAAATAAGATATAAAGTTTTTGATTTAAAAACACGTGTTTTCGATCTACTGATCATAATCAGGTACAAAAGGTCAATAGATCGAAAGATTTGTTTTGAAATCAAAAAATTTAACATCTTCTTTTATCCAATTTCTATGTTAGGCGTGATATTTCACATGGCCTGTTCATTACGAAATTTATCGATAACTGTTGTATTGCCTTCATAGGTTAAGCAAATTACTAGATAAGATGCCCGCCCCAGAGAAGGATGTCCATTCATTGGTTGAAGAAGAGGTACGAAATAGTTCATATTTAGTGCACACGGTCTTATGTGATGTATTTGAAAAGCAGTAAAACAAATCAAAATGTTTATAACACAGCTTCACCATGCTGATCACCGACGAGGACCTGATTTTGACTTGGATTTCGAAGACGATACAAGAGACGTTGTTCATGCCATGGTGAGATGTTTGTATGATGTGTTGTCATGTTTTTACTAACAATACCATCCTTTAATCCTAATTCACTTGTGACGTAAACACAAGCAGAGGAAAATCTGCAAAATTAGGGCTTCTGAGAGGTCCCGATTTCCAGTCACCCACTCTCACAGCTGTTGAGAATTCTTTCTAATCCGTGTAGCTTTAATTAGCTTTAAATACCCGTAAAACGGAGTACTAATGGAGATAGGGGAGGTAAAGTGCGAAACGTCGACTGTCACGAGTTACCGACGTAAAATAAGGTATTTTACAACCTTAAGGTAAATGGAAAGCTAGAATGTTTTAATGGCAATATAAGGGAAACCAGTCCCTAATCTGCTCATGATTTACCAAGAAGTCCATTCAATGGTCAGCACTACTAATGTTTTTTGTACTGTTGTATTATTAGTTTGTTCCGTCTGTACCAACCCATGACTACATATGGAACTTACATGATGACCTTGACCTTGACCAAAGGTACCGTTTCTGTATTTTCAAGCTTTTTGTTTTAAAAGCAGGAAATCAGACACATCGGAAACAATGTATTTTATGTTTGTAGACATTTTTCAATAAATCAGTTCTATCAAGAATGTTTGAAGGCTTGGTTACTAAGCCTAGTGCGAATCAGGAGGCCCGGTTACTTTTAAAGATGGCCGTCATTATATTTCATAATTGTAGATCCAAGTTGTCTTACTTGAATTACATGGTGTTTTTTCTTGGTATCTTTTCAAAGGCACGAAGCAGAGAAAAGGGATAAGCAAGGTAGATGGAGAAACTGGCAAGACAAGTTGGATGACATGTTACGTCACATGAACAGAAGACTTCACAGAGTTAAGTCAGTTCCTAAAGATAGAGATGACATCATTGAACAAAGAGACGAAGCCAAGGTAGAAATCAAAACTTTATTCTTAGAAACTTTAGCACCTTTATTGATGTTTTTGAAAGCTTTCTGCATTTCCATTACACACTGTTACGCAGTTACGTATCGCGGATATAAAAGTCTACGTTACGTTTCATATTCATATTTCTTATCTTATGTTTGCGTACTTGTCTGTTAAAAATTACCTTTACATTTCCAATTTTCCAGGAATTAAGAGAAGATGTTGAGGAATCAGAGCCATCATTAAGGAAAGCTCTTGATTGTGCAAACGATCTCCTGGCTGATGACAATGTCAGTGATGACGATAAGGAAGACATCAAGAAGTACGTAGCACAGTTAACAATTCAGCTGAGAAGAATCCGAGATGAAGCTGGAGACGAAGAACACAAGTAAGGATCTTTCAGTCATGACATTGCACTTTCCTGGTCCACTGAAAAAAATGAAATTAAACGACTGCAGTATGTAAAGATCATGTAAAAACAGCGTAAAGATCCAGTAAACAGAGTGATTTAGCAAATGCGACGCGACCCGAAAACAGGACATTAGATGACGAATTTATCACATTCGTTCGTTGCGTGACTACCGTGACAAGTAAGGATACTGAGTCCAGGACGCCATTTCACTTGTTTTCGCGTCCTCTTCTTGACGTTGGTGACGTCAACGGTCATTTCGAACAAATTCGTCGGCGTCCTCTTTAACGTTTGCGTCGTTTTTGCGAAATCACTCTAATTGCTCTACACGAAAGAACCTTTACTGCAATATTTTCTGCAATGTTACGCGTTACACAAAGTTGCTTCGTGTGTCCATCCCTGCAACAATTGCAAGTTTATAGGATCAAGGTCTACTTCTGCAAAGTTTCCTGCAACATTGCAGGGGTGGACACGGTGTAACTGTGCTGAGCGCAATGTTGCCAGAAAATAGCTGCATCGTGTGTCTGAATCTTTACATTGGTTTAGTAGTACCGACATACTATGTAAGTAATTGAATTTTATCGCGTGTTTCTCTCATTTGTCAACTAACAAACGTTTTTTGATTCTGGGAGTTATATCTTTTATTTCAAAAAACAAATCGCTTTTTACTTTGTTCTACTTCGTTTCCGAATATGCCTTCAAGTTGTGGTAATGCCAGAAAAATCGTGCAATGTTTTCACGTAACATTGTTGCGTGGCAAGCTGCAGAGCAAATAGTGCTTCGCGCGCAACGAATTTTCTTTCCTACATGAAGAAGCAGCCTTCTCTACTCTTTGAAATAAAGAAAATTCGTCAGCCTTACTAGTATGCCCTGAGTTAAGGTATTGATGGAAGTAAATTTAATTATGAATTAGCATCCTTGTATCGTCGTTCTTATCGACTTGGTTTTACTCTTTGGTCACGTTTTTCTCTCATTTGTCTGTCCTCAGGCTTGATGAGTTGTTGATAAATACTCCTGACAACGCTGTCGAAGAAGAAGAAATGATTGAAGAAGAGGTACGAAAATATTACATTATTATTTCATATTTACTATATATAAAAGAAGACTTTCTAAAAAGACACTCAAAATGAATATGCAAAACAAACTGAAAAATATTTCATCCATCCATCCATCCATCCGTCCATCCGTCCGTCCGTCCGTCCGTCTGTCCATTTCCATTCACCCGCCCACCCGTCCGTTCGTCCGTCCGTTCATCCATCCATATTCACCCATTTGTTCTGTCAGTCTTTCGGTGAATCAGACAGTCTCATATAGTAAGTTTTTTTTTTTCTTTTTTACATTAAAGCCAATTGACCAACAATTCCAAGAAAGAGGTGGATTTGAGTTTGAGCTTGAAGATGACAGGCCTGTCGAAGAGGATGTCCCAAAAGAGGTAGACCGATCATCATCATCAGAATTGTTAAATTCTGCCCTGTTGTAATTGCTTGGTGTAATTATTTCAATATTTCAGTTCCACGACAGAGGGAAAGTCAGCATTGATTTTGATGACGCTGCTAACACTCCTGAGGTACGCATGCTTAAGCCCGCCACACACGTTGAGAAACTGCGTGAGGAGACTGTCACGCAGACGTTGCATCTTTGGCTACGCGAGGCCAAAAATAGAGCAGATAAAAGAGCACATGGCGAGAAAAATGCCTCGCGTGGCAGTTTCCTCGCAAATTTTCTCAACGTGTGTGGCGGGCTTAACGAACATGAAAAGTTTAGTTTTAATATTTATCATCTCATTGACTCTTATGAAACTCATTACGGACGTTGCCTTTCTTGTCAAACCAGAGCAACATGTTTTATTCTACGTTTTCTTAGATCAAAGAAAAACAGACTGCTCATGGCTACATTACGTTACTCATCGATGATCTCACTCCCGAACAAAGGTATTACAATTCTTCTATTTGCTACATCTCTCTCCTAGCCAGTTCTTTATCTGTTATCTTAACTCTTGTGATTTCTTTCTCCAGAGATGAAGCGAAGAAGGCCGAAAAAATGGAACAATGGAAAAACGAACAAGATAAACTTGATGCTTTCGTGGGTAGACAAAGACGAAAACTTGACGAAATAAAAGAGTCTGACACTCCACGTGAGAGAAAAGACGTTCTTGACTTACTAGACGAAGCAACGGTAGGTGATTGACCGATTTAGCTTGGCTCTATGTTTCCCATCTCATTTTCTTACTTTACTTAAAACAATTTATAAAATATTTGAGATATAACGCGCGCGCTGATTGGCTGGCTACCATGTTTATATCAGAGGACAGAGACATGGCTCGCTCAAAAAATGTGGAAAATATTTTATAAAAGCAATATAAAACGATCGCTTATGTCTCTGTACTGTGATATAAACGCGATGGAAGATGTAGAGCACTCGAAAAGCAAGAGAAACACTCGGCTACGCCTGGTGTTCCTAACCTTGCTTTTCTCTTGTTCTACATCTTCCATCGTGTTTCTATCACAATACAGAGACATGCGCGCGCGTTTTATATTCCTTAATGAATTAGAAAAGCACGAAAGAATGTTCACCTCAAAATAGGAATCTTATTTCCAAAAGAGGATTGAATTGGGTAAACATTGCAGCAAGCTAAATAGTAATCAGTCTATCGAGTTCGAATAATTGATTTTCTGAGATTTTGCTAGAAGAGGTTTTACTGAATATCTCACTGTGATAAGGGCAAATATGGCTTGGTGTCTAGTGCGCGGCCTTGTATCGAGAGGTCCCGAGCATTTTGACTCCCCGCGGGAAAACATGTTCTTTGATATAAGTACGTGCGCGCCAATGCGAGTGGAAGATTCGCAGCAGCAAGGGTCCACAATTACCTTAAAAGCAGTCGAAACATGCTCCAATTTTAACTCCCAGGAATGCAAGGAAGAGATCGAGGACTCCAAACCACGTGTAATGCGAGCTGTTGAACACGCCAACGAACTTCTACAAGACGACGAGCTTGATGATAGGGAGAAAGATAAAATCAAGGAATACGTTGGTGAACTTGAAGTCAAACTTCAGGACATGTACACTGAAGCTTGTGAAGAAGAAGACAGGTAAGGAAGTCCGCTGACCGTTGTATTAGTTAGCAACCTATAATCTTCAGGATTTGGGGAGTTTTGGGGATTTGGGATTCCTGTGTGGAAATTTTAAAAGGACGCGCGAGAATTGAGGACGAGCATTTATAGGAGCTCAGTTCAGTTTCTTCTACATCCTCAATGTCTGGAAAGGAGTTATTGAAAGCATGCTGTATATAAATTTCGTTCCTTACGAGATTTATTGGTAACCGTTTTATTGCCTCCATAGGTTAAGCGAATTACTAGATAAGATGCCCGCCCCAGAGAAGGATGTCCAATCATTGGTCGAGGAGGAGGTAGGAATAGTCCACATTGCGTGATATATCTAAAACAATTATTTAATGGTATCGTGCTTTCTCCCATCACTTTGATCTAAAAAGAGACGGCGTTATTTTCCGATAATGTTGTCTCAAAATCTGCGTTCGTGATCAGTCCAAACATTGAGGACTGAATTAAGATGGTTTTCTTCAAAATGAAGAAATCTACAGAAAAGTAATTCTAAGTTGAGCAACAAACGTGCAGCAACTTTGTTTTTGCGCAACGATTGCGTAAATTCGCGGGCGTTTGATCGCAAAACAACTCTGCAGGTACAGAGAATCTCATTTTAAATAGAAAATAGAAAATAGTCAATATTATATTTTTCTTCATAAAGAATCGCGATATAATAATAATTATTTCTACCACAGCTTCACCATGCTGATCACCGACGGGGACCTGATTTTGACTTGGATTTCGAAGACGATACAAGAGAAGGTCATCCCGATGAAGTTGTTCATGCCATGGTGAGTTGTTTGTATGATGTGTTAGTATAGGCAATAGCAATGTAAAAAACTGATTTAAGGCATCTTTGGTTGTCACTGCCATGACAACATATATCAAGCTGAAATAAACATAAATCTAAACTTTCTTCCATTCCTAACACCCGGTGCAAAGACTGTTTCAGTCCTTGATAAGTGCAATAAGCCCCAAGCGAGATGACGTTTTAACTCCCTCTCTATACCAGAATCCTTCTTGAGTAGCTTTTGTTCAGTAATTAAAACTATTGTGTTTGTATCAGTCGGAGGAACAAACATTTGAATAGGAAAGGCTCTTAAAAAGGATAATGGTATAGAGAGGGGGTCAAAACTTCATCACTGACGCTAGGGGCATATTCGTTTAATGAATAAAAAATAGAACCATCGAGCCACCTTAAGAACAAAGAATATTGTTCTTTGAGTGTGGCTTATTCGCTTTAATCACGGAGACGCCATCTTGAATTTGCATTGTTTGACGTCTTTGTTTCTAACATGGAAGGGAGTTCAAGCGTGGTAAATTACCACGCTTGACCTCGTTTTTATGTAAGAAACAAAGACATTTGGTTCAAGATGGCTTTTCCGTGATTAAAGCGAATGGGTGGTATGGTGGTGTTTAACCCAGCCGTAATGCTTATCTTTTTTGTACTTTTGTATTATAGTTTGTTCCATCTAAACCAACCCATGACTACATATGGAACTTACATGATGACCTTGACCTTGACCAAAGGTAGGGTTTCTTTCCGATACAAAACGATCTAAGAGTAATACTAGTCTGACTTAAGATGAGCGACTTGGAGATAAAAACTCTCTCTTGTGTGATTACGATTTTTTGATATATTAATTCTGCTCGAGAAAATGTTTTATGACCTGGTTACCAAGCTTAATATCGATATTAGCAGGCCTGGTTACTTTCCAATATGGCTACCATTATTTTTAAATATGTAAATTCTTGCTCTCTTTCTCATGAAATCATACGAATTTATGATCTTATCTTTTTGAAGGCAAGAAGTGGAGAAGAGAGACAAACTAGGTCGATGGAGAAACTGGCAAGACAAGTTGGATGACATGTTACGTCACATGAACAGAAGACTTCACAGAGTTAAGTCAGTTCCTAAAGATAGAGATGACATCATTGAACAGAGAGACGAAGCCAAGGTAAAAATGTGAATTTTCGTCTCAGAAAATGAAGATTCTAACGGTTTTTTACTTCATTATTAGCAGCTGTGGCACACTTTCTGCTTTTTTTCACTTAACATGTTTCGGTCTACATTTCCAAATTTTCAGGAATTAAGAGAAGATGTTGAGGAATCAGAGCCATCATTAAGGAAAGCTCTTGATTGTGCAAACGATCTTCTGGCTGATGACAATGTCAGTGATGACGATAAGGAAGACATCAAGAAGTACGTAGCACAGTTGACAATTCAGCTGAGAAGAATCCGAGATGAAGCTGGAGACGAAGAACACAAGTAAGCCAACACAAATCAGGAAATTCTGCTCTTCTCTTCTCGTACTCATTTATCAACTTATAGACGTTTATTTGCGTTCCCTGGACTATATCTTCGAGTTATAAACTTTGCATCCTTTGACTGATTCATCACTTTCATGTTTTTATTGATTTCCCTGTTTTCATCTTTAGGTTAAGCGAACTTCTGGTCAAAACACCCGAAACGAAAAAGCCACACAGAGAGCTGGCCGATGAGGAGGTATACCTTCTACACTCAAGTCGACATATGCAAATTAACTCATATTTGGTCCCGCGCGAAACTTTTGGAAATAGGCACGTGACGGGGCACATACGGATCTTCGAAGGCGGTCCGTAAAACCCGTATCCAGACCCGGACCCGCGCGCGCGTCCAAAATTATAAATAAAATGAACAAAAAGAGCCATACGATAAAATGCTTATTGACTGAGTTAGGTCGGGCCCGACGGGAAAATATTTGGCTCTCCTTAATTCTGTACGGACCATGTGCCAAATATCTTCCGGACCGGCCCAATCTAACTCAGTCATAGTACATAGGTACATAGTACCCAGCCCTAATGACCATGCTAATACTAAACCTATATGCAGATGTGACCAAGAGACCATAATACTAAGAGAGCGAAACTCAATATTGATGTCTGTGCGATGTTCTTGGCGACTAAGGCTATTTTTAGTAACTTCGCCATCGCGAGCGCAAGGCTCTCAAACAATAGAATTCAAAAGACGAAAGCAAACGGTCCTGCCGTGCGCACGTCAAAAATCAAATTCTATTGTTTGAGAGCCTTGCGCGCGCGATGGCGAAGTTACAAAAAATAATCTTGGCCGCCACGAACATCGCACAGACATCAATACTGAGTTTTGCTCTCTTAGTCTTATGGTCTCTTGATGTGACTTAGTTCTAATGGCCATACTAACTTACTGCAAACTTTATTGATTGATTCAGCTGCTTAGTAAAGAACATAAAGACAGAGGAGACTGGGACTTGTCCTTGGAGGACGAAGAAGATCGAAAGAAAGAGAAGTAAGTCTTCATTGCCTTAGGTTGCTTTGCTTTGTAAAACAGGTAAAGTTTTCTCTACCACTGATGGATAAATTTATCAGTGCCCTTGTCTGTCGACTGCCCCAATTTATACCAAAATGCGAATTGTCCGTATGGACGTATTTGAAACGAGCTTAAGGTTCAAAGGTAGTCAGAGGTAGTCATTGGTGGTCATTGTACAGAGGTAGTCATTGGTGGTCATTGTACAGAGGTGGTCATTGTATAGAGGTGGTCATTGTACAGAGGTGGTCATTGTACAGAGGTGGTCATTGTATAGAGGTGGTCATTGTACAGAGGTGGGTGCTTGTGATGTTGAACCCTACGCTCAAAGCAATGTATTTTTAATAGATTGGATAGCCTTGCTGACGACGCAGAAAAAGCGAAAAAACAGAAGATGGACAAATGGTTTGACTATAGAGATCAATTATACAATATTGCAGAGAATAGCAAGAAAGATTTGGCGGACATTAAGTCGATGGAAACTCCAACTAAACCAGAGGAAATTGATGAACAGCTTGCTAGAACAGAAGTACGTGGATCATGTCGTGTGTCTGTTTCATCTTTGTACTCTTTATTTTTTATTCTTATTTGATCATCGTCAAACTTCCTTCCTTCCTTCCTTCCTTCCTTCCTTCCTTCCTTCCTTCCTTCCTTCCTTCCTTCCTTCCTTCCTTCCTTCCTTCCTTCCTTCCTTCCTTCCTTCCTTCCTTCCTTCCTTCCTTCCTTCCTTCCTTCCTTCCTTCCTTCCTTCCTTCCTTCCTTCCTTCCTTCCGTTGAATTCCTTAGCTCCTGTTTGCCCGTGTTCTTCTTCTTTTCATCTTCCTCTGGTTGCTTCGATTGCCACTCGATCGATAAATCATATCGTTCGTCAATTTGTTTGCTCTTTTTGCTATTTTAATGCAAACAAACAAACATTTTGGCATGTTTACTGGTTTTTCTACAGGGATTCATAGAAAGACTTGCTGAAATCACGCCCTTCGTAAGACAGTCCTTTGACTATGGGAACGAACTACTAAACGACAATAAACTGTCCGAGAAAGATAAAGACATCGTTGAACACGACATGAGAGAGATCCGACAAGATTTGTCAGAAGCCAAACGACATATCGACGAACATTATCAAAAGTAAGGCAGACACCTCATAGGAAGGGAGCGGTGCAGAAACTATTTTATTAATACTTTGACGACTACTAATTTATCGACAATTGTGTTTTGCGTGATCCTAAATTACCACCACCACTCAACATATCACACGATCGTTCACTAAAGATTTTTATTTTGTATTTTAACAGACTAAAGGAACTACAAGATGAAGGAAGTCAAATTAAAGTAGAGGTAACGTTTTGTACTTTGTCCCTTTCATATTCTTTTCTCGGCTTGTCCACGAATGTAACAGTACTCAGACAGGTATTTTTATTCTTTCAGATTGTCGAAGATGTTCAAGCTGAACCTGAAGTAGACGAAAGGTAAGTGTCACGCAACAAGAAGTCACGCGTCACGACTATGCTAGCAACCGTGTGTTGCCATGAGGAAAATTATCCGTTAAGAATTTTTTCTTGTTCGCCATGCTTACGTACGCAAGCGTTACGTTTACGCTTAAGCAAACCGGACGTATCATATGTTTATACGAATCACCCTAGAAGGTTTAAAGTGCCTATCACCCATATTTTTTTATGTTCAAACTCGGTTCTTGTTGGCAAGCATAGTGAAGATATGTTTATCCTGTTTTTCCTAGACCCATATTTTCTGAGATATAAGGGTTTCAAATATCAAAATGCAAAACAAGATAATTTAAGACACTTGAATTTTTCCATTGGTAAATTATTTCCATTGGTAAAACCTGTTGTTTAGTGAAAACTCCAGCTATCAAACTGAAGACCTCTTTTTGTAAAAACCATGAGAAGTTGGCAGTATTGACTCCTTTTACGTCATCACACTTGCATTCTGAAATTTGATACCCTTATATCTCAGAAAATATGGGTCTAGGAAAAACAGGATAAAAGATCTTCACTATGCTCTCCAACAAGAACTGAGTTTGAAAATTAAAAAGATATGGGTGGTAGGGGCTTTAACGTTCTTGTATTCACATATATACCTGTTTCAATTAATGTTGTCGGCAAAAGCTTACGCGACTCACCCGAAAGGGAATATGGGTAGAAATTACTAAGCTATAAAACCACACAAATCCGCCATACGACAACTCAAAATTGCTTGCCTTGACCTTAAACACTAAAGAACTTCACTTGCTGATGCTAAAATCAAGACCAAACCTGAAAAAAGAGTCATTTCTTACCTACTACCCATACTCCTTTTCGGTCTAGTCGCTAGGCTTGAGACCTTTCGTGCCACAACCTTTTTGAAATAGGTGTATTTTCGTGGACCGGATGTCCGTCTCTCATGCGTAAATCGACACAAAACTACGCCTTATCATAAGAAACATGTCCACCTTATATTTATTCGAATAAGCTTTTATCCTAACGTGATTTTTTACCCGATAATAGTGTTTATGTACGTTTTTATTGTAATTCAGGAAAGAAGCCGAGAGAGAAGAAAAACTCGGTCGCTGGAGAAACTCGAAAAACCACCTTGACGACCTTCTTGATCAACTCAAAGTCAAACTAAACCATGTGAAGTCTAGAGACGCTCCTCACAATAGAAAAGAATTCAAAGAAAAGATAAATGAAGCAAAGGTAATAAACAATGGAAAGGGTAATAGTATTCATGTTCGAAAAATTGGCGGGAAAATGTCGGACGCATCCGTTTTCGATAAATCATAATCCAAAATATCACTTCATAAAATTGTGTTTTTGCAGTTACAATTTGATGGCAATGTTTTTGGATTTCAAAGTTTAGCATAGCTTTAATTTGGTAGATTTATATCCAGATAAAAAGAGTGGTTTAAAATAATTTACCAAGCGAAACTATAAACTTTTTAACAACCAAACCGTATCTAATAACGAGGTGAAACCGTAATCTCCATCTTTTCGCATCACACCAATCCTTTAGATTCTTTAAAGAATCAACTGACAACGAAGAAAACCGTCTTGGAAGTGATTGTCCACAGTGTCTGCTCTTATTAGTCAGTTTCTCACACACATAATAAGCGCATTCGATGATACAGTGAACATCTAGTGGCTACCTCTCAACAGTAGGCTCCTGTCTGCATTTAAAAACCTTCAACTTCCGTCCCCACTGTCGTTCCGAATTATGAATTTATTGAAAGAAACCTCTATAAAACGGCCATGCCACTTAATCTGTCCACAAAGTGGCCTGTATTCGCATGGAATCAGCGTAAACTAAACATATGCATGTTTAGAGTGAGTTTTGTGATAATTTGATAAACTGTATTCTGTGTGTTTGCAGTTATGTAAAGAAGGAATTGCAGGCTTAGATCCTGAAGTGAAGGAAGCCCATGCATGCGCCGAAGAGATTTTCAAGGATGACTACATCAAGGATGAAGATAAGGAACCAATCAGAAGATACCTTGCTGAACTAGACATACGGCGAGAAGATTTAAGAAGACAATGCGACGACGAGAACAATAGGTTTGTTTGTTTGTGGTGTTTTGTTGTTGTTGTTGTTTGTTTGTTTGTTTGTTTTTTTGTTTTTTTGTTTTGCCGTTAGTGTTTTGTTCTTGCGCTCGTTCGTTCGTATATTGTTGTTTGTCTTTTGTTCATTCGTTCGTTCGTTCGTTTGTTTGTTTGTCTCTTCGTTTGTTTGTTTGTTTGATTGCTTGCGCCAAATAGCAACCACTTCTTGGAAATTGATTTCTTTGCCATTTGTTTGAATATTCAAGGCTCGAAATGGAATTGGAACAGATGGACGCCGAAAAATCAGAAAAGTTTTCAAAATGGCGAAAATGGCGGGAAACTGTTCGTGAATTGCTAGACAAATTCAAAGGTAAAGTCAGCAAAGTCAAGAACAGCAGAATACCAAAGAATCGCAAAGCCATTGAAGAACAATTGGCCGTTCTTAAAGAGTGTGAGGACGGTTTGCAGTCGTCGGCTCCTGAAATGCAATTCGCTCTGGACTACGGTCGGCATTTGTCAGAAGACGATATTCTTGCAGACAATGAACAAAAAACTGTTAAACAAGAGACGGACAAGTTTGAGAAAGAGTTAAATGATCTCAAAGGGGATGTCGAAAAAGAAAAAGAGAGGTATGTCATCTCTTTTTAATTCTTTATTTTTCTTTCTCTCCAGTCTTTGATGTTGTTGTTGTTGCTGTTGTTGTTGTTGTTGTTGTTGTTCCTGCTGCTGGTAGTTGGCGTTCTTATGCTTGCTCTTGTGCTTTGTCTTCTTTTTATCGTTCTTGTTGTTGTTGTTGTCAGTTGTTGTTGTTGTTCTTCTTCTTCTTTTTCTCATCTTCTTTGTCTTCTTCTTTATCGTCATCTTCTTTATCTTCTTCTTCTTCTCTTCTTCTCTTTTTCTCTTCTTCTTCTTCTTCTGCTGCTGCTGCTGCTGCTGCTGCTGCTGCTGCTGCTGCTGCTGCTGCTGCTGCTGCTGCTGCTGCTGCTGCTTCCTCTTCTCATCATCTTCTTCTTTTTTTGTCTTTTTCATCGTATTTGTATTCGTATCCCCTTGTTCTTGATTCCAAACTGCTTGAAATTCCTGTTGTCAAAAACCTAACCTTTTTGTTTACTTGGTTGTCCTAACTGAAGCCCAAAACTTAAGCCTCAAGTACACAATGTCGTCCAACGACAAAAATTCAAATCTCTTCTCCTAACGCAAAGTATGCGTTTGCTTTTAGATTGAACGATGCTCTTGATAAATACGATGCAGTTGTACGAGACAACCTCGATAAATGGAATGAAAAGAAACGCTCAGTACGACCTCTGTTGGACAAACTACAAAATAAAGTCGGTGCCGTGAAGTTTAAGCTGAAGCCACGAAACAAACCACAAATTTTAGAGCGAATGGCTGAAGTAGAGGTAAATAAAGGCCATGTCACACGGTGCAATTTTGTCTGCAACTCATCTGGGAAAGCAAAACAAGATGCACGAACCGTTAGAGATTGTGTTAGATGGACGTGCAACGCCAAAAAAAAAACCGTTGCTGCAACGATTGCAATTACCTGTCTCGCTATGATTTTATGCGATGCAAGGTATGTTACCCTGCAATGGTTCGTGCACCTTTTTTCGCGACGCCATTTCGAGACGAGAAAATTTCACTGTGTACTCAGAGCAACTGGAACCTGCCAAAACTTTGTGTCCATGCCATAGCTTGGTAATGTACTGCTCTTTTCAGTGAGAAACTGTGAGATAAATGTTTCTATCTTTAGTAAAGACTTATGCTTTATTTAACTTTATTCCCACTTTACAGGAGTGTAAAACTGAGCTTAAAGCTGTAGAAACCAAAGTAAAGGCATGTATACACGATGGGCAAATTCTCGTGCGTGAAGGGAACTTGGACAAGAACGGTGTGGACACAGTGAAAGATGACCTCGACGAGTTCAAAGAAGACCTGGCGAAGGTTAAACAAGAAATTACTGACCAGCAACAAACGTATGAATAACTTTTAGTTGTAATATGTTCCTTGGTGCAAGAAGTGGCTAATTTTTGTGACGTTTTTCTCCGTTAAGGCCCGAGTTACATATGCTCTTGTTACATTGCAAATATCTTAAGACTGAGACAGAATTTTGTTTTGTTTTGATTTTGTCTTTAGTCTCAAAGATAAGCCTTACAACCAAGGTTTTGCCATCACCCCATGTGAACTACCTGTGTGACCCTCACATATGATCTGTTGGCTCATGAGTCGAGTACGAGACCTTATGACAGGGCTCGCACTGTTCCTGGAATTCCTGGAAAACTCCTGGAATTTGGAAAATTTCTTCCAGGGCCCTGGAAAACTCCTGGAATCTTTTTGATTTCCTAGTAGTACGAACCCTGTAATAAGAGGTTCGCGATTTGATTCCCGTATGTCAGTCCCCCCTTGTAGCTCAGTGTATTTTCTAGGAAAAATACAGGATGGACGATGCACCGTCCACTCTCTGGCAGTGTGTGGAAGATTGGAAGGGAGATTTAAAAATCCATCGTTACCGTAACGTTGTAGCCCTCAAGTACCAATAACTCTGTTATGAAAATGCACATGTGCTACAAACTACTTGTGATGTACACACATTGTTTTTTTTGTTTTTAAGGTTGAAGAAACTATCAGAGGACGAGGATAAAATCAAAAAAGAAAAACAGAAGAAATACCGTGACCGGAAGAAAGAAATTCAGGAACTTTTACGAAAACTGAAAGCCAAGCTGAAGCGGTTGCCCAAGTCTGACAAAGAAACGCCTAAGGACGAAGCTAAAAAAGAAGAATATACAGATTTAGCCAAGGTGAGTACACACTACACTACACTACACTACACTACACTACACTACACTACACTACACTACACTACACTACACTACACTACACTACACTACACTACACTACACTACACTACACTACACTACACTACACTACACTACACTACACTACACTACACTACACTACACTACACTACACTACACTACTCTACACTACACTACACTACACTTGACTCTTACCAAAACTATATTCGTGACAAAGTAGCGTGACTGTTTGACCTTTGTGACAAAGTTTGTGAATGTGACATGCAGAGAAGCTCAGTTTAGAAAGCAGATATCACCTAGTCGGCAGTAACACTATTCATACAAACTAACTGCTAATTTGAAATGTTTTTTAATAGCACGCTCAGCATGCACCACTGCAGTATATTGCGCAGATGATGCACGCATATTTTTGCGTAAAAACATCCGACAGCAGCACAAATAGACACACCAAGACAAATGGACGCCATTTTCCGTACGTGTGTGAAAATAAGCAAATAGACAACATTTTCTGTATGTTTGTACTCTAATAGATGCCCAGATCACGCCAAAATGTGGTTGGACAAAGTTGGATGGGGTATCTGTCTTTCTCGCCACATTGTTCACGATAACGAGGCCAGAAAGGCCTCCAAAATCAACATCGCATCAAATGATTCTAAATATATATAAATTATCCTGTAAAATGCACATAAAATAAGTATTTCAAAAGGAAAAGGAACACATCGTCTTTGATAGCAATAGAAGTGCCGCCACGCTTATTTTCTGGTAACAAGGCCTTTGTGGCCTCGTTCTCATGTACTAGGCCGCCATTTATGAAAGTCGTCTATTAGAGTACAAACCCACGGAATAAAAGGAATCTGTTTTATATGTTATTCATCGAAACATTTCAACCAATCAGTGCGCGCGTAAGAATCAGTGACGTCATCTATGCGTGTTACTGTAATTATGCACGGTTCTCGACAAATCAGAGCGCGCGTAATATACCAATTAATATTATATAATTCTTGATACTAAGATGGCAATATTGATTGTGTTCTACCAGGAGTGCTCACGTGACCTTGACAAACTTGAGGAAGAAGTGAAGGACCTGAAGGATTATGGAAAGGATATGATAGATGATGGTAACCTTACTGACAACGAAAGACAGTTGTTGGAAGATGATATCAAAGGACTGGAGGACGAACTGGACGGCGTTAGAAAGGACAACGATGTTGTTAAAATTACGTAAGTAAAGAGTAAAAAACAAACAAACAAAAGCAGGACCTAGTAACGTTACGTGTACGTAAAGTTTACGGGTGTTTCTCGAAGTACATGTTATTTCAATTTCTATGATTTCATTTTTTCTATGAGCTGGTGCTCGCGCTCTCCCATAATTTTTCCCGTTAATCAAAACGAGCGCGTAAAATTTTCGAGTCTTTCGTGGAACAGGTCCCTACAAAGCGTGCGTAAGTAACGAGTACTCATCAACTCGTATGTAACAAAATTGACACCAAAAATGTTTATAAAACGTTTCTGGATCTGAGGTGTCCCTCACGACCGTGCTTAGTCTCGTCGCGTAACGCTGCAAGAAGTAACGCTCGTAGCGTAACGCTGCAAGAAGTAACGCTCGTCGTGTAACGCTGTAAGAAGTAACGCTCGTCGCGTAACGCTGGAAGAAGTAACGCCCGTTGCGTAACCAAGGCATGAAAGAAGTAACGCCCGTTGCGTAACGCTGGAAGAAGTAACTCTCGTCGCGTAACCATCAGGAAAGAATTAACGTCCGTTGCGTAACGCTGGAAGAAGTAACGCTAGTCGTGTAACGCTGGAAGAAGTAACGCTAGTCGTGTGACGCTGGAAGAAGTAACGCTAGTCGTGTAACGCTGGAAGAAGTAACGCTCGAAGAAGCGTTGCGTGACGAAACTGAACACGGTTGCGAGTGGACTACAGGATTTTGTAAATAACCAAAATAATGCTAAATCCTCAGCGATAGAACCCATCACGACGTACTAAATTTCGAGGTATTGTAAGTTGTGAACGCTTTGTGAAATAGCTGCCCATAACATTGGTAAACTTAACCGAATGAGAAATGATTTCAGCTACACACAGAGACAAAGTCTGAGTAGTATTTCCGATATGACGTCAGAGCGTCAGCAAGGCCCGTTTACACAAGCAATTATTCAATGGCAAATTTTATGTGAGAAATCCATTTTCCTGTATAGACCGTCGAACAAATTTTATTTGACAAGGTTTTTTTCGCTACATGCTCGCAGCGGCTAGCGGATGACTGATAAATATCTAAACATGACCATCTTGAACGTGCAAAACGCTGGCAAATTTTCTTTTGCACACTGAAGCAAATTCACGTGACAAATTTTATTTATAAGCTAACCCTGTTTTAGCAAAAGCATTTAATTTGTCAATTGAGAAATGAATATTTGTCAAATTCTCTATAAAAAGCTGTAGTAAAAAAAATGCTCTCGACTGGCCTATACTCAAACTTCGCCCGGGGCAATTGCCCAATTGTTGTAAATAAAAAGAAAGTTGGAGATGTTAAAAGTGTTTTCTTCTAAAATTCCCACCTAAGACTCGTAAACAATAGCGTATATTCTCCCTGGCCTTAAAGCCTTTCATTGAAGAACCTTAAAAACCATTGAAGACGATCATCCAAGCGTTTAGATAATAGCTCTCTATGGTTAACAACTCTCAAATTATTCCTAAAGTTTGTTTGTGAACTACATTACAAATGCAAATGTGTTGTAGTTGATTTATGGGGAATTTAAAATATGGAGCGATCTCTTCTTGATGACATGGGATAGCTGGTTGAGTTTTCGTTGTAGAGTAAGTTTTGTTTATGAGTTTGATTTTGAAATCATTTTAGATTACATTGTAAGATTACTTTAATGTCATTTGAATGGTTGAATTCGCTCAACTACTTGTCTGAGTGATTATTATAACTCTTTCCGATGAATTCTTCACTTCAGTATTATTTTGAATTCTTTAACCAAGTGTAGCTGTTTTAAACGTTTCTGTTTTAAAAGTTACATTTGAATTATATACAGTTGTTGACAGTTCTATGATAGTTCAACGAAGTTTTTTCTGAATCGCTCGAGTCGACGAATAATTAGACAATACCTACTCAATCGTTATTTTATATTCAACATTTCTCGGCGTCTTTTCCATGTGTTGATTTTCTTCTTCAGTAAAAAAGAAGTTATTAATCAAAATGACATATATTCTTTCTAA
Source organism: Telmatactis stephensoni (assembly GCA_029948255.1). Taxonomy (NCBI): domain Eukaryota; kingdom Metazoa; phylum Cnidaria; class Anthozoa; order Actiniaria; family Isophelliidae; genus Telmatactis; species Telmatactis stephensoni. The sequence continues at coordinate 130,626 of JALIZF010001924.1, forward strand.
AAGGAAGGTAGTTCTATTCCGTGAAAAGTCTACTTGACTAAAAATAATACTATTATCGTGTTTATAATTCATTACTATTCATATCCTTTGTAAAACTTACTGTAGCCAATGTATTTTGACGTGTTTTTTGCAACTCTTCAAATCGCTCGATGTTATATAGTATGCAAACCAAAACACTACAAGTGCTGTTAATTTGTGTCATATATTTTTGTATATATAACTCTAAACACAGAGCTTCATTTCAATTTACATTTTCAATTTTGTAACGATATTTCATAGTTGAATGATTACAACTTCCATATGTGCAAAACAATAATTACACTTTATTTAACAAGGATATACCTGATAAATCAATGCTTTAGAGTGCTTTTAGTCAAACCGTTCAATAGTTAACTAAATTTATCTAAATTAGTTAACTATTTAGGTGACGTCACCTAAAATAGTGAAACCACAGGTAGCCCAAGCTCACTATTAGTGGCTATTTATAAGAGAATGTATGGCACTCAATATCACTCAAAATTTCTGTCTTAATTTTAATAAAATTCCACGAGACTTCTAGAGTATGTTGTTCATAAATAAATAATAAAATAAAAATAGAAATAAATTCGAACGAACGCTTTCAAACGATCGCTCGCGAATTTTGAAAGGTTTCTTTTCGCTTAGCTCCAATTTGTTTACATGCTACGACCCCCTGATTTTCAGAGCGTTAGCTCGTGATTTTTCAAAATATGTGACGTCAGCTAAAATAGTGAAATAGTTATCTAATTTAGTGATAGTTCACTATTGAACGGTTTGACTAAAAGCACTCTATTTATCTCCGCTGAATTGAAAAACGTAATCCTTATGCAATTTGCAGAACAACCAAAAAGCAGCATTTGACTTTTCTGGCGAATTTTTGAGCTTAAACAATTAGCTATTCAAAGACAAAGTTGTCCGGAATTTCGGTAAATTTTAAGTCCAGTGGAACCAGCACGAGCAAGAATAGATCTCATTCAGTACAAATATAAGTGAAAACAAACCACGGATTAAAGCTACAAGTGATAACAGACGATGTTTCGAAGCTGACATGCTTCATCATCAGATTATGATTCAACTGTTCAAAGTTACTTCAATGAAATGTTATCAATATCCAGGGTGAAGCGCGTCAGCTTCGAAACGTTGATTGTTATCACTTAAATTTGTACTAAATTGTACATCAAGATGTTCTTTTATAAATCTCATTTCAGCATTTATTTTAAATCCTATTGTTACTTATTTTCGTATCCAATTTAAAAATTTCGCGAAAGAGGCACTTTCGCGAGACTTAATTTTCGTGATTTGGCGCAAAAATTATATCAAAAGGAAATATATTTCACAAAAGCTAAACCTTCATGTTGCTCTCCAGGATTGCCGAGATGAATGAACAGCAACCAAGTGCGACCGACCACCCAGTCATGGAAGAATGGCGGGACAGGGTCAAAAAGGTCAACATTGGATTGGAATTGGCTGAGGACAGATTGTTTGATACAACGGATTTGAATTCTAGAAATGAAATTCAGGAACGCTTGCAGGAAATCAAGGTAATACACGTAGTTACCCATCATGCCCTAATGTGTTTACGTCAATTCCAATACATCCGGGACTGATTCATCTTTCATTGGTACTTCCGCTGCATCCGGGAATCCTGTGACGCTACTTCCGGTCCGATGCAACGAGGAACCTATTTTATGCTCATGTGAATTCAAGTGCATGCGGAACAGGGGCGTATCCAGAATATTTCACACTTCCAATTTCTCAATCTTTCTCCAGTCAGATTCTTATATTTCTATCATCTTTTTGTTTTAAAAGGGGGATCACGGGCACCCTGGGACCCCCCTTGGATACGCCCCTGCGGAAGCTCAACGTCATTCCCGCTATCGAGGTCTCAATACTTTGTTTGCATCACTTTAGTATATACGAGACGTTACCCACCATGCACTGACGTGATATCTCCCATTTTCTTACTAATATGATTCAAGTGTATACGGCAGATCGCCATATAGTTAGTGACTCCACAATATCGAGTTGCCACTATTTTGTCACTCATAGCATATTCTAGTCTCCTTCGCAGCCGTTGTTAGTCTAGCTCCCATTCCCCTGCGGTCCACTCCCTCCAGGCTGCAAAGGAGACTAAGCACATTCGGGATTTCACCATATGAGATTTCGCTATGGAACATCAAGGACATTCCATCTCTCTCTGACATCACTTTCAATATATCCCGTATCCACCCCTCTCCGTCATCAATTTGTCAAACTGTTTCTACCCACCAGGAACTGAATATTGGGTTTGAAGAATCAGAGCCACAGTTCTTAGAGACTGTTGATATGGGTAAAGAACTCTTAAACGACGACGAGGTGCCAGACAATAACAAGCAGGAAATCAAAGAAGACTTGATATCAATGGCTAAACGATGGGGTGAATTTAAGACCCAGGGACAGGACAAGGAACAGAGGTACACGATAACGAGCATGCGCCAACCTAAATAATGCGAACGATTGCTTAGTAAAGGTCCCTTCAGTAGATTCATTATAGCCTTCGTTATAGCGCAAATCTCTATAATCCGGCCACCCTTTGGACAGTTTTTAAATTTCCGCCCATTTTAGTGATTTCTTTATTGATAAAGAACTAGAAAATGAGCGTGTGCTGCGTGTAGATGTAGAGTATGAAGATCAGAGAAGTGTTAAGCTTCTAAACTTTTTCTCAAGTTTAAACTCGTTTTCATCGACAAACGTTGTACACCCTTTTTCCGCCATTGTGATCTTGAGCAATGCGAAGACTCGCGCGCTCTCGACCAATCAGACTCACTCTAAAAATAGCATCAAACGGGGCATATGATTGTCCAAAGACCTAATACGCGCGATTCCTTCTCTTACCTCATCTTCTCTTAGTTAAAAAAAAAATACGACTAATATTTTAAGCCAATCGTTACAAAAAGGTGAAAAGTTTTTGGAGGTTTTATTTCCATTACTTTGTTGTTGTTGTTGTTGTTGTTGTTGTTGTTGTTGTTGTTTTACGTTGATTTGTACGATTTATCTGTTATTAGCTTGGAAGATTTACTGCTATCAACCGCTGACCAATCCGACGACTTGGTGGCCTGGCACGAGCGTTGTGACGACATGCAGGCCTGGGTTGACGACACGTTGTCTTTGCTAGATACTCGCCCCATTTCTCTCGCAGCATCGTTTGGAACCATGAAGAGACAACAGAGCGTGACTGAGGTATTGCGTTACTTAAAGCTGAGGCACATGGTGCAATTTTTCTGCAACATTGAGCACAACACAGTTGCACCGTTTGTCCAGACCTGCAGTGTTGCGCCAATGTTACAGAACTAGTTGTAGAATCGAAGTCAAAATCGGTGCTAAACCTGCAACTGTTGTTTGCAGCATTGCAAGGTGTGCTGCGCGCAATGTTACAGAAAGGTTGCATCTTGTTTCTGGGCCTATATACGTGTTGTACATCTACTATAGACATATTTCCTTTGGGAAATGTATGTTTTATGTGACGTCATGTGACGTCATCTAACCTTAACTGACGTCAGTGTTAGGTCATGTGACCCCAAATGACGTCACCTTATACGTAGCAATATTTTGAACTTACAGGATGTCTTAGAAGATCTGGTCCTCAAACAGGCTGAAGTTAATCACGTCATTGATGACGGCAACCGGTTGCTAGACGACCAGACATGCAGTGTTGATGAAAAGAAGGACATTCATGAGAAAATGAGCAAACTGTACACAGACTGGGACAAGCTGTCAGTTTCCTTGACCAGTCGACAAGAGAGGTAAGATTACAGTCGCATCTTAGTAATAGCCACCTCTACAATGACCACCTCTTCAATTTGAACCCCTTTGAGACTACCCCTCAATAAACACATTATTCATAGTTGAATCTCTAGCAGCCACCGTTTCTAAAACGGCCAGCCCATTCTTGCTTGGTGGTCATTTTAGGAAGATTCAACATTGCTTTGCGTGTTTCCTATTGGCTCAACGGAAGGGAATCGTTCTAAAGTGGTTCAATCCCTTTTTACTGGAGACGCAATCGTAAAGATGTTTTTACTTTGCAAATTTCTTAGAATTTCCTTTGTGATGAAAGAGAAGTATGGATTCAGCGTTTCTTGGCGAAGTATTTACAATAGAGAACAGAAAGGGATGAAATAAACACTAATGTACTTCTTTCAAATATAGTATTCGTACGAAATCTCTATCTCTTTGGTTAGAAAGTCTAGGAAATCGACTACCATTGTTACCCTCAATATTATGAGCAAGGCTGACTACGTGCGCGGCCTTGTAATCGAGAACTTCGATTGTGATTCTCGCGCCCTTGTTTGACTTCCCTCAAATATGTGCAGCTCATATGAATATCCATGAGTCAATGTTTAGGAAGAGGGTAGATGGCGCACCGACGTCCACCATGCAGATTATTTTCGGGCGAGGAATCCCGAGAGACCTTATCATTCTATATTTTACCTCGTTAAGTTTCATGTGACTCTAACTCATACTCTAGGTATATTTTAATTAATTCTCTAATCGTTAATAATAATTTTCTAATGTAATTAACAATATGATAGTATTAATTAATTGTAATACAAAGTAACAACTTTAATGTAATACTAAGTAACTAATATTTTCATCTATGTAATCTTATATTAACAATACTCAACAGATACAGCTATTTCCACAAACATTGACCTTTTCAAAATCATCGAGCATAATTGCTGGGTTGCATGTGACGTCACGGCAGCCATCTTGGATGAACTTCAACAAAAGATTTCTTATTAGCGTCTCTTGTTTATCCAACATGGCTACCGCTTCATTGTCTTTTGTTCCCAAAGGAATGGATGAAACCCAGCAATAGAAGCTGGAATCGAAATGGATTCTGGCTACACTAGTAATAATTGGATTTTTTTTTCGTAGTTTTATCTTATGAATGCGTTGCATAAGTTGCATAATCGCGTATGGAATACCAAAATTTGTCTCAGTCGCTGTTTGAAATGTCGACGCCCACACGATTTTATAAAATCATCTAATCAACAAATTTCCCAATGTTCACTATTTCGGCCTCAGCTGCTATGTTCGATGATTTTGAAAGAGTTTGTTCAATTAGCTATATACAAATAATTTGTAATACTGGCTATATTTCTTAACATAATAAAACGTTCTTAGTGTAAGTACTTGCATGGTAATGTCTTAATTACCCCACTAATTGTATTGTAAGTAAGAGCCTGTCTCATTCTTCCCTTATGCATGCTCATCAACCGATTTGGACAAATTATGATTCATAGCAGTTTGTTGATAGCTTTAAGTCTCGTTCAAGACGATGTTCTACTCATGTGTCGAACGTAATGGCCGTTCTTCTCATTTGTCGAACCTATAATCCGTGAAAAACGCTTTGTTTTACCATTTCTTGATGTGTGATTGGTCGAGAGCCGTAGTGAATGGGAGTACATACCATGGCTAGCCATTGTAAACTTGCTCACTTTCCCAAGTTTTGATGCATGAGTCGTTGTTATGCATGTTCCAAACCTAATTAAATCTAAACACCATTTATCATTTTTAGTTCAATTTTAATTCTCTTTTTTCTCCATTTATAAATTTTATTTCAATTTGGTTCGGCAATTTAAAAGGATGACTACAAAAGATGCATTTATCATGAATTCTTTGAAGCAAAAAAATGGACGTCGACGTTATTCAGTTGGCCCATTTGCTTCGTCACGTGAGAAGAGCAGCGTTTGGCACAGACTTTCAAAGACGAGGATTGAGCGGAAGCACAAGTATTTTTGGTTCCAACCAACCACAAAGCAAATATCAAAGCGTCCCCTCCCCCCAAAAAGAAGTGTGGACGCGCGCAATTAATTTGCTAGCAAATAGGGTATTGTGGTCCAAAATGTTTTTACTACAATTTGATCTTGAACAAAGCCAAATAATCGGGAAAGACCGTAGTTGAGTTTGCGAGGGGAGGTTTTTATATTGTGGTTGTTGATTTCAGCATTCAAGATTCACTGGTACATCTAGAACAACAACACAAAGACATGGAAGAAACGTGGAGAAAGAAATATGGTCCCTTGAGAAAATGGATAACCAATGCACAGACAAGACTCAACAAAGATTTTGCTATCGCACCTGATTTGGATAGCGTCAAGAAGCAACGGAAAGACATCGAGGTTTGTTTGGGTCTTTGTTTTGTTTTGTTTTGTTTTGTTTTGTTTGTTTGTTTGTTTATTTGTTTGTTTACTCGATTGTTTGTTTCTTGATTTGTTTGCTTGCTTGTTCTTTCGTTCATTTTTGCTTGTTTGCTCGTTTGTGTGATTGTTTGCTCGTATTTGTTGTTGTTGTTTTGCTGATTTGTTTGTTTTTATTGTTTCCTGGCTTGCTTGTTTATTTATTTGCTTGCTTGTTTATTTATTTGTTTTTTTGTTTCCTTTTGTTGTTGTTTGTTGCTTGGTCGATTTGTTCGTTCACTAGCTCGTTCGTTCGTTAGTTTGTTGTTCTTTTAGTCTCCCTCACGGCCGTTTTTTGTGTCGTCACGCAACGCTCAGTAAAGGCAAAACGATACCATAACCCATGACTAACAAACCTGTTTCCTCTTTGCAGAAATTCCAAGCTGAAAAACAATCCCACACGCCTGAAGTAAACGAGATCAACCGAATGGCAGATCACATTCTGAAGGGACCCCAAGTCAATGAGGAGGAAAAAACTGCTGTCCAAAACGAGATGCAGGAACTACAACATGACTGGAGTGAACTTGAAGAATCTCTGATATGGAAACAAAACAGGTACAATCATGTTTGCCTGACGTTCGGTTTAGGAATATTATTTTTATATGTATCTTGTCTTTGTATGATCACATATGTCCAGGGCTGACCTGAACTGTCCCCGACGTCGCCTATGGAAAATCTTGTCCCCTGGAAGTCCCCTAGATATCCTGTGGACAATCCTCTTGATGAGGCCAGTCCTGGACATTTCTCAATATAGTACCAAGTACCTTTATCCCTAGATGACTCAGGAAGGACAATTAGGTTGTCAAATGTTCCCGTTTTCATAGACCTTAGTCTATCTTTACCAAGCTTGTTACTTTCTACAGTATCATCTTATCAAGCTTGATTCCAGGCCTCTAACAGAGTCTATTCTATCTAAAGACCCCAACTCACACAATGCAAGAGGTCTTGCAGCAATGCGTGCTTCGGCAACATTGCATTGCATTGCATTGCATGTCCGCCTACCTTCAACTGATGCGAGTATGCAACAGTTAGAAGTACAATCAAGTTCTACTTGTGCAATATCGCAACAAATTGCATCACATAACGAAGAAGTGGTGATAGGCCTGTCTTTGTATTTCAAACTTAACCTTTGTCGATAAGCAACGTTGAAGAAACATTTGTATTGTGTATTCAGGCCTTGAACTCTATTAGATGATTATAAATAATGAACTGAACCTCCCTATGACCAAGATTTACTCCTATTTATCTGCTTGCCGACTGACTCAGTTTTCTATTTTGAAGAATCGAGGACACAATACGAAAGCTCGAGAACCAACGGGAAGACAAACTACGAAAATGGCAGGAAGGACTACAAGATGTAAATCCTTGGATCAATAAAACACTAGAAAACATTTCACCTGAACCTACATTAGCTAGCGATGTGGACTCCGCTTATGACCAGATCGATACCTTCCAGGTAAAGAACGGTAGTGACGGTGGTGGGTGATGATGATGATGATGATGATGATAATGATGATGATGATGATGATGATCTCCCGGCACCACCACCCTGGTCATCATCTCCATCGGTCCCCATCACCACCACAACCATCATAATCATCTGTATCAATATCATCATCATCATCAATACCAACATTATCATCTTCATCATCATCATCATCATTATCTATAATCACAGCAACTACCACTACAGTAGTACTAAAACCCCTCGCGGGCCATCTTCATTAACAGTAACAGAAAGAAGCAATTATTGTCATTATCTCTAAAATTATCGTTGTCACCATTATATTTTGTTCAGGTTCTAACAATTAATTCACACTAACTTTAAAATTCTTTCAGAATTTCGTCCGTGATGCTCCCATCTACCAAGACAAAGTTACCAACTTAAATGAATTCAGCAGTAACCTATTATCAGATCCATGCCTTGGTGAAGACGAGAGACAGAAAGTACGCGACGAAATGGCTGCGTGTAATGTGCAATGGAATGAACTGGTGAACATTGCAAACTCAAGACAGGCAAGGTGGGAAAAGTATAGTGTTTTTTCCTTCCTTCCTTCCTTCCTTCCTTCCTTCCTTCCTTCCTTCCTTCCTTCCTTCCTTCCTTCCTTCCTTTATTCCTTTGTTCCTCTGTTCCTTGCTTCCTCCCTCCCTCCCTCCCTCCCTCCCTCCCTCCCTTCCTTCATTCCTTCCTTCCTTCCCTCCTTCCATCCTTCTTTCGACCTACCAAATCGTTATTCATTCATTTCATTATTCTTTCATTCATTCATTTATATATTTCATTTATTTCTAGACTTGAGAAGAACCTTGCCAAACTGGAGAGACAACAAAACGACGATTTCAACCGCTGGACAACACGTTCAGGGCGAGCCTCTGAATTACTTGACAAGTTTGAAGCTGAAATGCCTTCAGTTGATAAACCACTAGCTGTACAGCTTGAAGACGTCGAAAAACAAGAACAAGAATTCGATGTACATATACACCACTTTTTTTACCTTTGTATGAAATTACTGTACTCTAATAACAGTTTGAAATTCTTTGAAGGTGTTTGCCAACCAAGTTGAACTCAACGAAACCCAAATGAATGATACTTTTGATTTGGGAGAAAATATCATCAAAGACAGCAAATACTCCAAAGCTAAGAGAGATGGCGTCCAAGGCCAGCTGAATCTACTAACTTCGCGATGGGATCGTATTAAAGATTTTGTTGACCTGCGAAAAGCACGGTGAGTATTTGTTCACGTGCTTTTATGTGTGACGTCATTTGTGTGAGAAACTACTTCCGGGTTCAATTAAAAAAAAAATTACAGTATTTATAAAGCGCTATATATCACTAATTGTTCATAACGCTGTTATAAGGCTGAAAGAAATGATACGAATTAAATAAATATAAATGGATTAAGAATTATAGAACGCATGACTATTGTTGTTGTTCCTTGTTTAAGTGTTTGTACGTTTTTTTTGGGTGGACTAGCTCGAGTGGATCCTATGTTCCCTTCTAGTCCTTCCCCACTGCATCTTTTTCTTTGTACTGAGTAGTATTTTTGCTGTACTTAATTTCTTGAAATTTCTGATTAGTTTTCTTTTATATGTATGTACATTTTGTTCCTTATGTTCAAATGCAGTGAAAATGGATTAAATTAAATTAAATTAATCTAAAATGCCAAAAACGTACAAAGAACGCTTGCGTCTGCGATTTTTTTCCTGACGTTTTCTTCGTGGAAGAATTTCTTCTTAATAACATCTTTTTGTTTGTTTTTTTTTTCCGCGCTTTTCCCAGGCTTGAAGAGACGGCGAAACGTCTTCGTGAAAACCGTAAGAGGAAGGTCGACAAATGGGAAGAAACGACGAAAGAATTTGATTTGTTCTTGGCTTCTGCTGAAAGAGACATTCGTTCATCTGATTCCATCGGTGATGACTTACCAACAGTCAAGAAACAGAATGACGAATTTAAGGTTTGTGGTGATGCTAACTACTGACTCTCTTTCTGGTGTTGCTGTCTGTCTGTCCGTCTGTCCGTCCGTCCGTCCGTCCGTCCGTCCGTCCGTCCGTCCGTCCGTCCGTCCGTCCGTCCGTCCGTCCGTCCGTCCGTCCGTCCGTCCGTCCGTCCGTCCGTCTGTCCGTCTGTCTGTCTGTCTGTCTGTCTGTCTGTCTGTCTGTCTGGTCATTTCTCTTTATTTCCTTTTCTGTCTTAATAGTTGTAGATGTATCAGTTGTACAAACGATTAGATATTGTTCGAATCCCGTTCTAAGCCCAATTTTTCAGGCTTTCATTTCAGTTATTAGCTTTGATATCTATTAGTTTCAGTAGCCGTTTAGGCCCCATTCGGATTTCATATGAATAAATGATAAATAAATATTTTAATTGACACTCCCCTGAAGGGGCTTTTCAGTGTCAACCACTCCACACTCACTACCACTACATTCGATATACTCTACATACAACACTCAATTCACATGTTGATTTTTGCTGAGGGAGGAAAAAACGGAGAACGCGGAGAAAAAACCCGCGTATATACCCTTCATATATTAGATTGTAGATGAGTTTGACTGTCTATCAGTATTTTTCTCTTGATTTCTAGTTCTTTCTGTTTCAATCAGTATCTATTTCTCGAATTCTAAACACTGGTTCTATATTTCAGGCTGTTATGTCGAAGGTCCGAAGCCAAAAACGCAAAGTTTTCGAATACGGTCAATACACAGATGACGTCATAGTCGACCCTCAGCTGGATGACGTGTCACGTGACCATATCAAGATCGAGAAAGAAGCGCGCATTGATCGATGGGGGCACATTGAAGATATGATTACCAATCAGCAGACCAAGTAAGATTATTGACTGCTTTGATAAGCTTAGAAGCTACAAAGGCGCCTAGGATTTTTATAGGGAGCGCAAAGGCTACTGGGATCGTTACTAGTGACGTCAATCTCTTCGAATGCAGTATTTTAGTAGTGCAAAGAATGGTACCAAAAATTCCAGCGATGAATATCTTAAAACACAGTCAAACCTATCCACAACAACCACCTTGGGTACAGCCGGTTAAACTGTGTCTGTTTCCCAAACGTGACTGTTGGTGGAGGTTGGACTGTAAATAACCGTTTATAGCAATGACAACAAATACTTTGGGTTCCAAACACAAACTCGTAAAACTCGTCCCAGACACAAACTCAAATGGAGAATTTCGTCTGGTCTGGTGAAATAATGTATACTTATTGACTGAGTGGAAGGGCCGGACTGAAAAATATTTGGCTCGAGGTTATGCTGTACCGACCCAGCGCAGCGAGGTCCATACAAATGACAAGAGCCAAATATTTTCCCGTCTGGCCCGACCTAACTCAGTTAATAAGCATTTTATCATATGACCTGATTTTTCTGTTATAAAAATTGCTAAAAACCTCTGTAATACAAATACAGTTATAGCGCGCGTAAACGGGCAGGGCCGGACGTTTTTTTTTTACGGCCTGCTCGTGCAAAGCACGTCATCTTTTCCAAGGTTTTATAAAGAGCGCGCGAGCAGGGTCGGGTCATGATAAGCAAAAATAACACACCTAAACGTCATAGAAGAAAGACAAAAGTTCAAAATGAATATTAAAATTGACTTTGTATTTCTTTAGACTCAAAGAAAAGCTCCAAGAGCTCGAAAAAGGCCAAACTGAGATGGATGTATGGAATGGCCGTCTAAACATTGTGAACAATAATATAGCAAAACTTGAAAAAGTCAACGAACAATCTGTTGGAAGAGACCAAGATACAATCGAAAAACAACAGAAAGAAATGAAGGTAAACAACAGGGCTTCCTTTTTTGGCTCTAAAGAAAGGAATTTGATCTTTAGACAGGGCTCCCGAACGAGATAGGCATTGTGTTAGCGAATATGCATGTATTTCGATTATGTTTCCTTAAATGGGCTTTCTGTGTTGAAGTTGATGATGGGGGACTGGTTCGAGATAAGATTACGTCTTCGGTTTTTGTTTTTTCTCTCATTCTTGTTCCCAGCTCCCACTCATATTCACTCAATCTTTAGCTCTGGGAAACCCTACAAAACTGAAACAAGAATCTTGCGAAGTTCATTTTGAAGTATCGCCTTAAGGACGTTCGCGGGGAAAAAAGTTTACCATGTTTTTTCCTTCATACTTCGCATGGTGAGATAATGTCATCATAGAAGTTCAAAGAGCAAATAAAAAATGGGGGTCACCGTGCTCGTTGAGGAGTGAGGTGACATCAAAGTGCACCCACTTTCTCGTAGAAGATCGCTTGCGCGCCAATCTATACGAGTCGAGCATAGAAGTCATTTTTTTGTAGAAAAACTAAATAGAATGCTCAATGTTTATTTACATGACCACTCAATAATCCATGGAATAATATTATGTGAAAATATTTGTAAATACTTACAAAATAGCTGTTGTTTTTAATTCGAATTGACAGTCATGAGCGATGCTTTTGCCGCGACTTCGATCAAACTTGTCACGGAAATCCGTGTTTTTATTATGATTTTACCATAATATTTTTCTCAAATTTAGAATATTAACAGACTATGTAATTCTTTGTCAAACATTGAAATAAAAAGTGGGGGTCACCGTATTCGTTTCCGAGATATTGAGCCGTGAGAGCCGCAAAGTTTGCAAATTAGGCCGCCATCTTGAATACCGAGAGGAGACTGGGTCCAGTAGAATCTTTTCCATCCTTTTTTCTGCAGTTTTTCAACCTGAACGATTTTTTTTCCTCAGTAAAATTCCTTTTATTAACTTTCTTTATATTTTTGGATAATTTCCATTTAAAAAAAATTGAAAAAATCGTTACCGAAAAAAATTCTTTTAGGCCGCCATCTTGGATTTAGTCGAGGTAGCGCGCGCTAGCGTGCGCAGTAAAAGTGCGCGTGAACAATGCCCGCGAACGTCCTTAAAGGCCGTAAAAACAAATTAAACTCGTTTCACTACATCAGTTGTGTATTCTGGAGGATTTTTTCTCCTTGTCTCACAAGGTTTCAAATCAATCTGGTGAGAATTCAGCAAGGAGTAACGATGTCAACTGAAACGGATATTACGTAGAGGCTGAGTTTCAAACCGCCAAACATTAATTATGCAAAGTCTCAGGCTGTATCATAATCAGTGGCTATAATTCATAGAATATTTCTTGGTCATATCCTTGAGCCATTACAATGTCTATATGGATAAGTTTTCCATTCACGAAATCGTTTTTAGCGAGTATATAGTACGTACCATTGCTCAACTTCTTATCGGGACTTTTGATGCCTTGCTTTGTCTTGTACCAATGAAATTGCAAGAATTTAATGGCTTCCCCAGAGCCTCCGAGCCTCTCTGGAATATCGGTCGAGATGAGGTATAAAATGACACCAGACTGAATGGAAGCATTATCTACTTGTTCAATTACGTACAGGCATTGGAATCTTGAGAAAGACGCCATGGAGGACCAAGTATCAGATTTCTTAACATACTCAGAGGACCTGATGGACAAACCCGGGATAAACACTGAGAATCGTCGACATATCGATCAGCAATGTGACGTGCTGGAGTTAAAGTGGCATAAAGCAAAGAGCGAACTTGAACGAAGGGAGAAAAGGTAAATTTCATAATACACCCTCCAGATATTTTACTCCCATGCGGCACAATCATCCCTGTAGAACATGACAGAAAAAGATCGTGTTTCAAGGCGACTGTAACTAGTTTTAAATATGTGCATGGGAATTTTGAAAACTCCCAAGTCAGGGTTGATGAGATACAGAACCGTGTATTCCAAATATTGACATTACCTATAAAGTAGAGAAAAGAAATATGTGAGATATAATTTACTTTTTAGTCTTTTTTCTTTCGTCAATTATCGCGGTTTTTAGGTCTGCTTTTCTGTTAGCTCAATTACAAGTTCTGCTCTCAAAACCCTGAGGCATAATCAGTTAATTAAGATCTATTTTTCAAGAGTGGAATAATAAAACCATTATCCCTCAAAAATTATCAAGCTCTATCGAAAAACTCGTAGAAAAAATTACTGGATGCAAAGTACAAACTAAATGCCTGCCAAATGAAGACCTTTGGATGCTGAGCATAAATGCCGTTTTGAAAAGAAAAACCGTTTGATTGCTAAAAAGAAACCCATTAAATGCTCGAAAACCTGTTGAATGCTTAATGTCAAATGTCGAAAGGAATATAGTATGAGTTTTCATAAAAGGTAACATTTTTAGAGGAAAAGATTCAAGAGCAATTTAGACCTAGATAAATGGACACCTTCGCCGGACAAATTTTTGGAAACTATTTTGAAAAGATCCAATGAGCCAAGACTAAATTATTTTCCTTTTGTTTCTTCATAGTTTGGATGAAAAACAAGAAGCATTCAATAAACGTCAAAAAGCTCTTCTCTCTGAATGGGAAACCAAAAAGTCTGAAGTATCAAACTGGATAACAGACACGACAACGAAGCTTAAGTCCCAAACCACACACATAAACAATGTCGATGCTGCTAAAGAAGAAAACACCAAGTTACTGGTATGTATTCCTTCCTAGTCACGTGACTTAATAAATCACGTGATGCATTAGTCACATGACCTACGGACCACGTGATATAGATAAATAATATCGATGCTGCTAAAAAGAAAACACCAAGTAACTGGCATGTATTCCTTCCTAGTCACGTGACTTAATAAATCACGTGATGCATTAGTCACATGACCTCCAAACCACGTGACAGGTAAACAAATTCGATGCATGCCGCGGTCAACGCTGTTGTAAATGTTTATTTTTTCATTTGTTTGATTAGTTTCTAATAATCCTTCCACAGGGTATCCGTAAAGAAATTATATCATACGAAAAAAATGTCCGTAACTTGGAGGACTTTGCCGATTCGTTGATTCTGGAGCCTGGGATCCACTCCAGTGAGAAAGGCCTGGTGACTAGCGAGAAACAGTCGATCAGAGAACGATGGGAATCGCTGAATACGCATGCGCATAACGTCCAGAAAAAGTACGTGCAAAACCTACCATTTCCTTACTAACAAAACCCTTTTTAAAGGGTAATATAATTTAAAAAAATTTAACAAAACCCTTTTTAAAGGGTAATATAATTTAAAAATTATAATGGAAACCTATCTTTCCGACAATGTATCCTTTGCGGTGTCCGTATGTACTAAAACAATTGAACGTAATTTTACCTTTTCCTTTCTCAGACTTGGTGACAAAATTGGCGAACTCGAAGGAGAACAGGGCAAACGGGTGAATGAGTGGAGAGCTATGAGTCAACCGCTGGACAACTGGTTGAACGAAACGGAGACGGAGGTCGAGGCGTATGAGCCTATTGCTTATGATATACCTATGGTAGAGAAACAAAAACAAGAGAACCAGGTAACCAATCTCTATAGGGTGTGTTTACCTGGGCGATTTCGTCCCGCGGGATGAGTTCGTCACGGGACGGGTTTCACATGATTTTCGGGTGAGACCTTTACATGGAGACAAGGACAAAAATTCATTTGCGTTTACATGAGTCTTTGCTACCAGGGACGACATGAAGGTATTTTCGTCCCGCGGGTTGAGTTCGTCACGGGACGGGTTTCACATGATTTTCGAGTGAGACGTTTACATGGAGACCGTGACAAGAATTTACGTTTACATGAGTTTTTTCTACCAGGGACGACATGAAGGTCTTTTCGTCCTGAGCTAAAATTCGTCACGTGACTAACTCAGCCTCGAGACGAAATCGTCATGTAAACTCAGCCTGAAATTACATTGAGTTTTAATGGGTGGGTTATAAAATGTGAGATAAGTGTAAGATATCGTCATGTGTGATTATCGTCATTTAACGTCGGTAACTGGTGGAATAGACTCGACACTAATAAACTTGAGGCAGACAGTACCACTTTACCCTTCTCTTTCATCTGTACTCCGTTATACGGATACTTGAGGCTCGAGATACACAGATAAGAGAATGTAGAAAGGGACATGTGTAAAAGGTCACTGTGGAGCAAACTGACATCAACTTTAGTAGAAAAGGAGGGGGAAATAAACTGAAATGGGATGGGTGAAAACATTTGTTAGCCAATAGTCCCCTTCACAGTTCTCTGCGCCATCTTGAAAGGTAGCCATGCCTTTGCATCAAAGCGAGACGAACGGTGAGCTTGCAATGATAGAGACCTGTGAATAATTGTCCTAGGTGTTAAAAAAGGTATCTATCATTGCACGCTCACCGTTCGTCTCACTTCGATGCAAAGGCACGGCTACCTTTCAAGATGGCGCAGGGAACTGTGAAGAGGACTATTCAATTGGAAATATAAGAACATGTATTTAAAACGGAATTCTATATAAAAACAGAAAGGTAGAGTGCGTAAACTAGTCTCATATAACGTTTTTTCCTTTACATAGTCTATAAGCGATCAAATTCAACACCAAAAACCAAAGCTCGACCAACTCGGTGACCTTGCCAACACACTGACTAACGAGACGTACTTTGGACTCGAAGAAAAGGTCAAGATTCAAGACGAAATGGAGTCACTGCAAGACAGATGGGAGACTCTTGACGATGCTGTCACAAAAAGACAAGCCGAGTAAGCAGTAAAGACATTACCTGCATCTTTGTTACACCCTTTGATCACTTCTCCATTAATATTCGACCTTGATTTTTATATACGTTAAAAGCAAATATTTTCTTCTTTTGTGATTTTGTTTGCCATGCAGACGTTGAGAATTAAGAATGGGTCTTTGGACAGTCAAAGCAAGGGCTCACTTTCAGTTTTCGCTTTTGTAACACGAAGTATTTGTTTTTAACTTGATTGAAGTCCTCTATTGTATTTTAAAGCCTCCAAGTACGACTTGGTGAACTAGAACATGAAGAACAAGTCCGTAAACACGAAGAAGGACTTGAGCGGCAACGAAGAGAAGACGAAAGGAAACAGAGGGAAATTGAAAAACAGCGAAGAGAAGAAGAAGAAAAGGAAAGACTTGAAGAAGAGCAAAGAAGGAGGGAATACGAGGAAAGAAAAAAGCAAGAAGAACTCGAGAGACAAAGACAAGAAGAGGAACAGAGAAAGAGAGAAGAAGAAGAAGCACAAAGAAGAAGGGAAGAGGAGGAAAAAGAACGAAAGAGAAAAGAAGAAGAACAGAAAAAGGTCAGTTGATGACTGCAGTTAAACTTCTCTGTACTTTATGTTTTTCCCATCCATCTTTTTATTTATTCCTTTACTATTATTTTTCACTTTGTTTTTTAGTGAAATCCGCCACATTATAACCCTTTGTAGTCAAGGTTATCTATGACTTGGAAAATAAGAACTTTTCTTCCCGTTTGATATTTCCAATGACGTTTACCCTTCTTTCTCGATCAAATAGACCCTTATCACGCTATCGTGACATTATAAAATATTTGATTTATTGGGAAAATGAATTTACTATCAAATTCACATCGGTATTAGAAAAATTGCAGAGTTTTGTAAAGATTGCCTTTAACTGATGGAGATAGAGTGATCGCACTTAACCCGTCAAATTGTACTAGCTAAATAATACAAAATAGCACTATTAAATAATGGGAAACAAAGGATTTTTTACTATTTAGAACAATTTAGATTTTGTACTTTTTCACGGGTTAAGTGCGATCACTCTATTGATTTTTGAAGCTAAATATTATTGGGGAATTTTCGTAAAGAAATGTATGTGTTAAGCATGATAACGAGGCTCGCCGGGCATGTGATGTCGCCCGTCTACTGCACATCTCTTTGTAAATACGCTCAGTTTTAAAAAATCATATTTTCATGAGTTTGGAGCAATCTCCCCGAAACTTTGCAATTTTACTAATATGATGTGACAAATTTGATAGTAAACCTCTTTTTTCCGAAAAATCAAATATTTTACAACACTTGATACTAATCTCGCGATCTGATTGGTTGATTAGAGTGTGTCAATAAGAGGACAGACACACTGCTGACGCGTTTCAGCGCGCGCGCGCTCGTTCTGTTGCCCCGTTTGAAAAGGATTTTTTTTAACTTTTATCTCAAATAATTGTTGTAAAAAATGAATTGAAGATGGTTTTGAGTTGTCTGTCCTCTTATTGACACACTCTTGACGTCATAAAATGTTCAAAACTCAAGTGGACACAAATGTCTATACTAACAAACATAATTGATATAGTACACGATTTTATACGAACCAAGACTATCCAAACCGATCGAGCAAGAGATAATGGTCCAACATGAGGAAATAGTGCAGTCGATGGAATCCCCAGAGGACTGGGGCGACCCTTTTGCCGATGCAGAGGCCGCGAGTCGTCAGGACCTTAATACATGGAGAGATGATGCTGACTCAATTCGACAGTGGATGAAAACGAAAGAAAGTGAACTCGAGGATGAAAGCGACGATGAGGATATCGTAGGGCTGAAACAACAGCGAAAGGCATTAACGGTAAGCGAAAAAGAAGTTGCTGTTTTTCAAATATGCAAATTTCGTTAAGCGACCATAATATGATAAAAATATTCATTTGTGTGATTTTTTTTCTTTTTTCAAGCTCCACAGTCTTAGGTTTATTTTTGAAAGCAAGATAAGTTCTATCCATTATTTTTATGTACGCTTATTTCAGAAAACGTTGTCGCGGTTCAGAGCAACAAGCGTCAAGTCAAGTCAAGTCAAGGCTTACTCCTTAATTGGTTTCTTCTTACAAATTCAAAATCAATTAGTGTCCCACATGGATCAGATTTTGTTTCGTTTTCAAGAGAAAATTAGACCTCATCTCTAGTATCTCTGAAAATAAATTAAAATTGGCGTTCCACAAGGATCAGTCTTTGGT
This sequence comes from Telmatactis stephensoni, assembly GCA_029948255.1. NCBI lineage: Eukaryota > Metazoa > Cnidaria > Anthozoa > Actiniaria > Isophelliidae > Telmatactis > Telmatactis stephensoni. The sequence continues at coordinate 149,125 of JALIZF010001924.1, forward strand.
CCTTAAACTGAGTATCCCATTTTTATTCTTTCAGAAACTCGAAAACGAAGTGGATCAGTATGAACCCAAATATGAAGACGTCAAGACAAGATACGAGTACCTGGTAGATAATGAATACCTTAACGCTGAAGATAAGCAGTCGATACACGACGACATGGAAGACGTGAAGTCTCGATGGGAGAACATGTCTTCAGCAAAAGATCTCAAGTTGAAAAGGTTCGGAAAAATTAGGGAAAATTGAATAAGGGAAAGCATTATAGAGGCTTTGCACTATCACGTGACAGCGGCCATGTTGAATGACAGAACAAAAGAGTTTGTTTCCCCAAGGATTTGGATTCATTCTATTGTAAAATGATTTGATTGTGCCTGCCATCTAACATGGCTTCTATGATTTGATCGTGTAAAGCTTCTATAAAGATTATGATATATCTCAAGTACTTTCCTTTTTTTTTGCTGAAGACTAAAAGTAATACTCAATACTCTTTGCTTTTGTTCATAGCTTTATCATGTGCTTTCTATAACTATTGTACCTCTTTTATATTTCAGACTCGAGGATAAAATTGGTCAAAAGGAAAGGAAGAAACTCAATGACCTGATTGACTGTAGAGCTGACATAAAAAACCTGAATGACTGGATTGCAAACAAGAATAACCAGTTCGACGAGTTTGAACCGGTAGCCGAAGATCTCCCAACTGTGCTTAAGCAAAGGGAAGAACTCAAGGCAAGCTATAAAATGGATTTGTCTCTCTTCTGACCATGCAAAGCTCCTTCCCCTTCTCTTCTTTTCTTGTTCTCTTCTTTCTGTTGTCTTTCCTCGCTCTTTTTTCCTCCCCTCGTCTTTCCTCTTACCTTCTTTTCCTCCACTACCCTCATCTTTTTACTCGCGCCTGTACTTTTCATTCTCCCTTCTCTCCTCTTCTTCTCCCTTCTCTCCTCTTCTTCTCCCTTCTCTCCTATTCTTCCCCCTTCTCTCCTCTTCTTCTCCCTTCTCTCCTCTTCTTCTCCCTTCTCTCCTCTTCTTCTCCCTTCTCTCCTCTTCTTCTCCTCCTTTCTGCCATTTCCTTCCATCCATGCATTTCTGTATTCTATTAGTAAAAGTTCTATTGACTTAAATTGCTTCATTTGTATTCAGGGATTTTCTAAAGAGTTAGCAGACAAAGACCCAACGTTTAATGATTGCATACAGTCAGCTCGCAAGCTTTCCAAAGATCCAACTTTCTCTCCAGATGAAAGCGAAGTGATGAAAAAAGACGCCGAAGACTGCGAGGAGAGATGGGACACCCTGAATGATAAAGTTAGAGAAAGAGTTAACAGGTATTTGAATGATAATCCGTGATATTCAAAATAGAATTGACGTCTCACAAAGACAAAATGTTCAAGCTAAGAGTCGAGCTATAACATTGAAACCTTCGGATCTGAACTTTCCTGAGAAAATACAAAATGAAAAACTCGAAATGCAAAAACTTCCATTCGTATGGGTATTTTTTTTCAATATTTTTCTCTCACAGTATCTCTTACTTTTCTTTCATTGTTTCGCTTCTCTTTTTCCCTCTCTGTCTTCTTTTCTTCTTTTGTTTTCTTTCTTTCTTTCTTTTTTACTTATTCATTCATTCATTCATTCATTCATATATTTTCAGTCTTGTCAGCTCACTACCAGCTCTTCAAAAGAAACAGAAACGCATGATGGACGACTGGGATGACAAACTTGAACGATTCAAAAAGTCAATCAATAAATCTGACAACACGCTTACAGATCAACGAAGCAAATGGCCCACGGTATAAAATAATGAGTAGATCGAGTCTCTATGTTACTTGTGTTTCTGCTCGTACCTAAAATTTAACCAGGTTTTAGTCTTGATCAAAAGGAAATAACAATCTGTGTTCCTCAGGGATTACTCTTGGGTCCCTTTTTGCAAAAATGATAAGCCCCGCCTGTTTTCCTCTTGAAACATTAATATACATGGGTATCCCGCAGAGATCAGTGTTGAGTCCATTTTTGGAGGTAAAATTAAATCTCTAATTCCGGGTCTTTCTTCATGTACCAGAAAGACATATTTTCTTTGTTAGCCTTTGTTTTATTGTTCTCACTTGGAGGTTTTTGCCTATTAAATTACGTCAGCTGTGTCCAGTACTCGGAGAATGTGCCCTAATTCCTCTGATAGGGAAACGCGGATCTTTTTTACAATTTTTGCTCATTAGCATAGCCATTTCTCTTTTCAACCAAATAAACCCCAAATCAACTCTGAATACTGAAACGACATGGCAAAATTAGGTTTCCTTGGAAATTTGAGCTTGACACAAGCAATAGTTTTTGCGTGATGCGGGTTTAAAAACTCTAAATTTTACAGAGACTTTATGGGCTCATTAGCGCTTTTGCCACCCAGAAATTTGAAAGCAAATTGGAAGCTGATATCCCACATTATACTGCATACAAAATGCTAAAAATTTCGTATATTACTTCTATTAAAAAGCTCTTACAAGTTTTGTACTCGGTTTGTAATTTTATCGAATTTCAAATGTATGCTAGTGAAGCAGAATGTAAATATGGACGTTAGCAAAGATCCTCCTATTGTCGTTAAGAAAGTTATCTTTATGTAAATGAATTCCAATGCATAATTGGGCGTCAATCATTTTTCATTTCTTATCAGAAGGAAGATAAACCCGTACCTAAAGTCGATTTGACAAACGAGCTAATCGAGAAAGTTGATCAGAATGAAACCATTGAATGGCGTCCTGTAGTGGACAATTCAAACGAACGACTTGCCAAGTATGTAAACATCATCCTTCCTTCCTCAGTCTCCCTCTATTGTTCTCCACTCTTTCCTCCCACCAGTATCCCATTACTGATAGGCTCCACTACCATTAGTAATGAGCTCCTGCTCTTGCTGATCCCTCAACGTTCTTTCTTTTTCCCTTTCTTTCTTCGTTTTATCCTTTGCTGTCTTCCTAAGTTCGCTAATTGCTTTATTCCCCAGTTTTCTCTCTTCTGTCCTTCTCTCTCTCGTCTCACAAGCTTTCATTTTCCGTATTCTTTCCTTTCTTTCTTCTTTTTATCTTCTCCTGTCTGCGTAAATTCACTGTTCTTTAGCTTCTCATGCATCCGTTTTTCCTTCTCTTCTCTTCTTTTTTGTTCTTCTCACCCTATCCTTCTTCTTGTGTTCAGAAAGCGCGTCCGACTCCAGAGGATCCAACGTGAGAAGAAGAATCGTAAATGGTCAATTCTTGAAACAATCAAAGGGATGCTAGGATTTGGTCGAAAACCAAAGAAGACTGGTGTTAACCTTGACAACTTGATTGAACACTTACAAGACCACGAGGTACGAAGCGCTGTATTGTTCCGCTTTATTTGTTTTTTGTTATTATTATCGTTATTGTTGTCATAGTAACAAGTGTCGTTCTCTGTCCAATAGGATTTAATGCAGGAAGTGTCGTCATTACAAAGACCAGCCAATGAAATTGCCTTCGGTTGTAACGAGTTGTTAAACAGCAAAGACTTGGAGAAACCAAACATCGACAAAATCTATACAGACATGCGCACTGTGAACCAGGAATGGAACGATATCAATGTCAAGGTCATCGAAAGAGAAAACAGGTCAGTAGGATGCTCGGGCTTCCTGTGGAAAACCGGCTATTTTGCAACAATACTCAAATTTCGAATTCTGTGTTGCTCAGTATTAATCTCTTTTCCACGCAAGCTTTTAGTCATAAATTTGAGCAAAACCCCATATAATTCTAAAGCATTTGACTTGTTCGTACATGTGCATACAATCGAGACATGACTGAGCAAAAAAGGCGAATTCCAAATGGAGTGTTGAATAGGAATAAACAGGAAATAGGAATAGGGACACCTGGATCTGTTTTTGGAACACCGCGGTCAAATGTCTGCGCATGCGCGAGATTTCGCGGGCTTTTGCCCGGCCGTGGCTTGACAAAAGGAAGCCCATGAAATTTCGATTTTTCGTGTTATTACTATTTAGGAGGTTTTGTTCTTTGATCTTGGTGATCTTCACCAGTTTCGGCCATTTTTGCACAGGGCTCCCGATTATGAGGTCAAAACCACCGAAGCAGAAACTTTATGGACATGCTAAAGACTGAGTAAATATTGACTTAAAACAGACATTGTAATCTTGTGTTGACTGTACTGCGCATTCTCGTGTCGCTGGTTTAGTCTCGCAATGTCTACTCAAAATATATGGCATCTTCTTTCTTGATTTAAACGTAAATGAACTTTAAGGACGAAATGGATGGCTCTTTAGAGAGAGCTGCCGTCACAGCACAGCTCCTTACAGTACAGGTATAAGTGCTGATAAAGTAATAACCCAGAGATGTTTGTAAACTTTAAAGCTAAGATTTTCCAAGCATTTGCCAGTCAATAACATCTTTTTCTCATGATTTTTCTCTCGCTTTGAAAACCAGTTTTTGACGGGATCTTTAAAAGTAAAGTTCAAGAAAGATGGTATTTGTTGTGAGTCTAGAGGAATGTACATTGTCATAGATATTTCTTTGACGAAACTTGAAGTTCTTCGCATAACATATTCACTTGAAGTTTTGTTGACTCACCGACTTTGTTGAATCAATGAGTCGATATCTTTACATTTATCTTTTGTTATGCATCATCATGATGTTCCTTAGTTGTTTCTCAAGCTGATCCTAGGAAAATGAGGTGCATAATTAAGCAACAATAACTGTTAATGAGTAAATGATCTTTTTGGTAGACAAAATGTTTCCAAGTCAAAATCAAAATTGTGAAGAATTTCCTTCCTTTTTTTTCCATTTCTGCTTGAACTACTGGAATTTTGAACTTATGTTAACTAATTACTTTCTCTTTGGCTCTTCAGAAGTTAAAGTGGTTTGTCTTCAAGTATATTTACGAACAGTGACAACCCGACATTTCGAACTCGCGGACCCCCGCTATCTCGAACATAAAACCTTTTTCCTTGGATCATTTTAATTTTAATTTTTTCAGCTTATCAATCAGATATCAATCTCCGCTATATTCTCCAACACATATCAATTACCCTGTTTCAAAAACAAGATCATTTGAAGAATATATTTTAAATTTGGTTTTGCCTTTATTTCAGGCTTGAAATGCTTGCTAAAGAAATCGAGGACGAATACGAAGAGTTTGATTCGTGGCATGAAAAGTGTGAATCAATGAATAAGTTCCTGAATGAATGTGAAAAACAACAAAAAGGAGAACACAAGATTGGTACTGATATTAAAACTCTCCAACATCAAGTCCAAGAGAGTCAGGTAATTCAGTTATGATTTCATTTTTTAGTTTTATTGTTTTGGCGGGAAAATTTCGCTGTCGCGTCATTCTTTTGTGGCGCTTTTTTTATTCTTCAATCTTTCACGATGTCTTCAAACCCTGTTTGTGGTTCTCTTTTTTACCTCTATTTCTTGTACGTTTTACTCAGTCAAGCAGTCACTTATTTATTTGTTTCTTTGTTACCCGTTCTATTTCAATATTTTATCTTGTTCTTTTTCTGTGCCACCTTTCACTTCTAATTGTTCACTTTCGAAAATTTAGCGGTGAAAATCGCGCACGCTTTCATCATTCCCCACCAAAAACAACTGCGCATTTTCGCGCCAAAAATGTCAACGTTCTCTTTTATTTCAGGGTTTAAAGACGAAACTACAAGATTACAAACCAGAAGCTGAGAATGTCTTCGAAACGAGTCAGAATCTCATCGACAGTGGTCGACTCGACAAGACCGATGTGGAAGGAGTCGAACATACCAGAGACGCTTTGAAGAATCGATGGAATGGAATCAACGAACATTTGAAAGAAAGACAGGAAAAGTGAGTTTCCTATTAAAAAAGTGTTTTGCGCTTTTTTAGGAGAGTAAGGGTAGTTGCGTTGGCTAGAACGCAGCCATGTACGTTTTCTGACAAATGAAGACACTCAGAAGAACCATACATAGGCGGATTTGTTTTGGGGGGAGTGTGTGTGTGTGTGTGTGTGGGGGGGGGGGGGGTTCATTTGTTATCTTTGTATAAATGATCTCTATCTTTTCCTTCAGTTTGGATGCTAAATTGCTCGACATGGTTAAAAAAGACGCCGATGGTCGACTGTGGAAATGGCGAGATCAGTCCTGGAAACTAGAAACCACCCTGACAGACACTCATCGTAAGCTTAACAGCGATGTAGACGACACGGATTTTGTCGCTATTCACCAGAGTGCTGTTGAACTAGAGGTATTATATAATATTATAATTATTATATTACGCGTGCTCTGATTGGTCGAGAACAGTGTGTGATTAAAGTATAGACACTCGGATGACGTCACAAAATATTACGCGCGGAATTAAATTTGATTAACATTTTATATAAATCAAATAGATTGCATATGCCGTGCATCTGTGCTCTGACAGATGCATAGAGTCAAAATCTTTCCATTTTTCTGCACGTCTGTACTCTAATGATTGCATAGATTGCATCAAAATGTGATAAAAACGAAAAAGTACGTTACGACGAGTGGTGTGAGTGGTACGACCATTGTTCTTGCCCTATTTTGACGTCCTTTCAAAACACTCTTCTACTTTATCCTAGGAGCTTCAAAGCGCAATGGACGACGTCTTTAACACCCACAGTGAAGTCAGTTACTCAGGGAAGGACTTAGTGGACGCTAAAACACTACATCCACACGAAGAGGACGAGGTCAATGATGCACTAAACACGTTGAATGTTCATCTTGGAAACATTGAACAATCAGCTAAAGAAAAGAGAGCAAAGTAGGTTTCAAAGATTGCTGGGAAAGCAACATCGAAGGGGGTAGATACAGGGAGGGGGACCTAGAACAGCTTCCTTTGTGTGACTTAGTAAATATAAAAAGCTTCACGTATACGGGAAGCGATAGACGGCAAAAAGGATCACGTAACCTGTGCCTTATTTGCGCCCGGCAATGCGCGTTTGCCACTTGTACCTGAGCATAATTTTTCATGTATACGTCAAACGTGAAATTACTCACCTTTGAATTGAAACCGCAACGCCTACCGCACGTTATCATGGAAGAGTGAAATGCTTCTAATATGTAGTTCTTTTCACAATGTCTACTAGAATCAAGAACGCCAATAGAAAGTATTTTGATCGTTCGTTGAATGATATGGAAAAATCAGCCGATGACATAGAAGATGAAGTGAACAATGATTTTAAAGATGTCGGTGCTGACATTGATGAAGTCCAAAAACAACGAGAAAACATACAAGTAAGAGATTATCAGGCTTACCTATCTTCCCCTTCCCACCAGGGTGGCCTAAGTACCCACCTCAGTACCCCCTGTTGGGATACCCGACTGATACCCATTCCAAACGCACTCTCTGCCACACTCTTCATTCCCACTCTCCGTTGTACTCAATGTTCCAACTCACTCCAACCTCCAGCATACCCGTACCGGCCAACTTCTCAACTTATCTAAATCTTTAACGTACTTCTTTTCCCCATTCCAATCTTCAACCTTAAGTTACCCAAATTCCCATTTCTCTAGAGTACCTTCAGTTCTCACTTCGCCCATACCCAAGGGTACCATGCCCCAATCGCACCTTCATTCGGTTATTTTGATAAGTTGTTTTATGACTGTCTTGTTGCTCTTCTTGGAAAAACAACAGAAACTCGAGGATCAAATGACACAAGAAGAAGACAAGTTAGACGATCTGAGGGAGAAACTTAAAGAAAGTAAAGACAAGGGACTGGTAGACGACGATGAAGAGGCTGAGATTCTTGATAGAATAACCAAACTTGAAGAAACATGGGACAGAGTTAACGCTGTTCATGGAGATAACAAGAAAAGGTATTAGAAATATGACCCAGTCCCTACAAGTGATACTTAAATAAGTAGTATACGTAGCAATTACTGAGTCCGTGTATGTTGCTTGTGTGAGAAAAGACAAGCACTGCTAATGAGTAGTACATTACTGAGTCTGTGTATGTTGCTTGTGTGAGAAAGACAAGCACTGCTAATGAGCAGTACATTACTGAGTCTGTGTATGTTGCTTTTGTGAGAAAAGACGAGCACTGCTAATGAGCAGTACATTACTGAGTCTGTGTATGTTGCTTGGGTGAGAAAAGACAAGCACTGCTAATGAGTAGTACATTACTGAGTCTGTGTATGTTGCTTGGGTGAGAAAAGACAAGCACTGCTAATGAGCAGTACATTACTGAGTCTGCGTATGTTGCTTGTATGACGAACACAGTAGAGTAGAAACAGACTTTATTATCATCTCATCACAACGTTTTCGTCTTAACAGGTTGACTCAAACTTTGATTGTTCTGCACGAGGAACTAATGGAAGAGATTTACGACTGGTTGAAGGACACGGAAAACCAAACCGACTCGATTCTTGTTCATCCTGATGACATTACAGCGCTGAAGCAAGATTACAAGAATCACTGTGTAAGTTAGTGATAAACAAATGAATAGATGAATGTAATAAACGAATAAAATGAATAAATGAAATGAATGAATCAACGAACGAAGGAAGGAAGGAAACAAGAACGGAAGGAAGGAAGGATTTCTTCTGATGAGAGAGATATATTTTGCCATTTTTTGCCTATTTTATTAAAAATTGGGAACTTACACTTATCAATTAAAATGCCGTATTTCTCATTCTTTCACAGGACCTCAAGGACGACATATCATCTTTCGAACCAACATTCCAGAGAGCCATCTCCCTCAGCCAAAAACTTCTAGATGAACAGATAGTCGATGAAGAACGAGCTGAGAGCTATAACAGTGAAATTAAGAACTTGAATGAAAGAATGGATGTCATTAATTTAAAGACAATGGACAATGGCACCAAGTATGTAAATAATTCCGCCATGAATTTTGTTTTCAATTGACTTCGTTTTATCCTCAGTTAGTTGTTGTTGTTGTTGTTGTTGGCCTCCCGTCTGTCTGTCAGATGTGCTCTTGCCCATCTGCCCCCATCCGTCGGCCGTCTGTCTCTTCACAGTTGTGTTTGCTTTTTTGTTCTGTTTTGTTTTAGTGTCTGTTTCTGTTTGCCTGCCTGTCTGTCCGTCTGTCTGTCTGTCTGTCTATATATCTGTGGTTTGTCATCTGCCTGTCTTCCAATTTCTCAGCGTTGTTTTTTTGTAGTCTGCCTGCCTGCCTGTCTGTCTGTCTGTCTGTCTGTCTGTCTATCTATCTATCTGTGTCGTTCGTCATCTGCATTTTTTTCCAATTTCTCAGCGTTGTTTTTTGTAATCTGTCTGTCTATCTGTTTGTCTGTCTGTCTCACACTCATCCTAAGCACTAGTAGTGACTATCTGTCTGTCCACTTCTCAGTTTTTTAGCCTGTTCTTCTATCTCACACTCTTTCTAACTCCTGGCCCTGTATTTGTGGATGCCTCCATACAAACATCCTACCAATTACTTTTCGCAGATTATCCAATGCATTTGCTATGTACCTATCAACTCGTCTAGACGACGCTGAAGTTTCTCTAACACACGCTGAATCCAAGCTCAATCAAGACGATAAAGGCTATGTTGACTTACAATCAGTCAAGAAACAGCTTAACGTTAGCAAGGTATCTATGTTGGCATCCTATAAGGCGACTTTCAAAAATGGCGCCTATTACATGAGAACAAGGCCACAAAGGCCTTGTTACCAGAAAATAAGCATGGCGACACTTCTGTTGCTATCAAAGATGGTGTTCCTCTTCCTTTTGAAATAACTATTTTCTCTGCATTTTACAGGATATACTTAAACTAATTTTTTTAAACTCATCAAATGGCTAATTATATGTCATTTTATCAATATAGACTACCCTGAATGAAGTATCAGAGACCAATAAAGACGTCGGTGAGATTATTAACGAAGCCAATGATCTCGTTGATGGCGGATACTTTAAGAAACACGAGCAAGACTACTTTAGACCGAGAATCGACAAGATAGCAGCCAGGAATAAAACCACTGGAGAACAGGCAGAGAAAGAATACAAAAAGTGAGTAGTGGGCTTGGTTTATACATACTACATACATACATACATTCTTTATTTAATGCGGAAAATACACTTAGCTACAAGCTTATTTCCAGGTACTCCACAACAAAATAAAATAAAGTTATAATCAAAAATTATATAAACTATAAATGAGCTTTTATCAGGTATTTTTAAATTCGTAAAACAGAAAAAGAATTACCATAGCTGGAAAGAGCATGTTAAAATTAGCAAGACAGTGAAGTTTGAAGGAATTAAATCTACAACTCACCAGAATATGAATTTTTGAAAAGTGTGAATTTGTAAGAAAACCTTTGCTGGTAGGCATCTCTTGCCTACCAGCGAATGTTTTCATACAAAATTTCGATTTTGGAAAATTCATATCTTCGTGAGTTTGAAAGTTACTTCATTCAAACTTCACAGTTTTACCAATTTTGCCATGCTCTTTCCAGCTATGGTAATTATATTTCTGTACTGTGACTTTTGGAATTACATGATAAAAGCTCATTGTATAACTATTATATAAACTGTAAATTATTAGATGAAAACTCGAGTTAGCAGTTGAAACTTGAGTTAAAAATTGTTAGCAATTCATGTATTAACTGCGCATATCAGTGACCACGCCCTTCGTATCACGTGATAATGACGTCATGTCTATTATTGCAGGTTGTTCGATACATACATAATTCTACTACGTCAACATCTTGCTAAAATGGATGCCTGGCTGTTCAAAGCTGAAGAGAGGATGAATTCATCAGACGAGATAAAGTCTGGCTATGATAAAATCAAAGAACAACTGGATGAACATCAGGTAAAAGAATAGTCTGCGTTGCTGGCTCTAGTGGAGGGGGAGGGAGGGGAAAGGAGGGGAAAGGGGAGGGGAGGGGGACTGGGGAACGGAGGAGAGGAGGGAAATGCCCTCTTTCCCTCCCCTCCTCCCCAGTCCCCCTCCCCTTTCCCCTCCTTCCCAGTCCACTCCCTTTCCTCTCCTCCTATCCCTTCCCCTTCCCTTAAGGGCCGGCAACGCAGGCTAGTAAAAGAACGCAAGAACTGCCTGACTCTGCCTGCCAGGTCTGAGTTCGATCCCCTTGTTTCGACTTCGTTCCATTCCGTGTAGCTTTATTAACTTTAAATACTCTTAAAACGGAGCACTGATGGAAAGAAGGGTGAAAATGAGCGCACCGTCGACCTCAAGTTTATTAGTGTACAACTGTCACGAGTTACCGACATTAAATATGGTTGCTTTGACTTTTTTAAACCCTTAATTAGCGCTATCGGGCTACCTATTACCAACTATCTTCCTTACTTAAAACCGACTAAACTTTCTTCACAGCAATTCCAAGATGAGATCCGCGAACATTCCATGGTAACTATAATCCTGGAACTCGACATTACTGACCCAGCGGTAAACGAAAGCGTTCAAACCCAAGTCAAATCGCTAAGCGAACGATGGGCCGCACTATGGCGGTGGTCCGAGGAAAGACGAACCCAATTTTTACGGTTGCTAGGCAGCTGGCAGAAATTCCGTGACGAGCAAATTGTTTTGTTGAACTGGTTGTCGTCCAAGGAGAAAGTCTTGAAGGAAATGGGAGCAACGGATTTATGCAACGAGGAAGAAGTGAAAAACCATTTGGAAATCCTTAAGGTAAGTTGCGTTAGTTTACCGGTATGGTTGCGTTACGTAAGTCTACGTTATGTTGCGTTAGTCTGTTTTGCGTTACGTTCAACTAGTCAAAAGTCTAAAATACTGTTGCGTTAGTTTGTATTAGGTCAAATTAATCTGTTTAGCGCTTCGTTACATTCCATTACATCAATCTGTATTGCGTTACACCAAATAGACTAACGCAACAATTTATTTAACGTTACGTCAATCCATGTTGCGTTACTAACATTAATCTATATTGCGTTACACCAAATAGACTAACGCAATAATTTATTTAACGTTACGTCAATCCATGTTGCGTTACTAACATCAATCTATATTGCGATACATTTGTCTGTATTTACATTAAGTTAGTCAAAATTCTGTTATGTCAGACGTTACGTTAGTCGGTTGACAGTCTAAAAAGCATCACGTCAGTTACGTTAATCTATTGCGTTGCATCGCGGGTCAAATTTGAAATACCAAGGCACACCCAGTTTAAATACAAACACTAAAAGTGGGCAACATAATTAGAACTAAATAGCGCTAAATTATGCTAATTCTAAGGTTTTCTATTGTTTAGAGTGATTTTCATCCGACTGTGAAATACTAACTAGCAGTCAAAATTCAACAAAAGGAAACAATGGAATTGGGATCTACTAGTGTGTATTAGCTTAGTAACTATTTCACAGTCCGATGAAAGTCACTCTAATTAACACTATTTAGTACTAAATAGTGCAAAGTTTTGCACACTTTTAGTGTTTGTACTCTAAGAAGGATCGTCGCAAAACGATACAATAGAAATCCACAGGAAGACCAACATAGGAAACTATATCACTTACTCGATATTTTCTTCAGAAAATGGAGACCCAGTTAGACGAACAAGGTATGAAGCTACAAGCGTTGCACAAGGCTGGCGATGAATTGCTTAAAGATGTCGACAACAAGGACCAGGCCACTAAAGACATCAAAAAACAACTTGACGAGTTTGATGAGTGTTGGAATGATATTGCTAAGCAAGTTATCGAAAGAATACAAACAGTAAGTATAACTACATTAACTCTTCTTTTCCTTCCCTTCCATGCCACCGTCCTTCCTATGTACTTATATTCCTCTTCTCTCCACTCTCCCTTATCAATCCTTTTTGTATATCTTTTTACCCCCCTCTCCCATCAACCTCCTCCTACTAGTCACTACTCTTTCTTGTAATTCCTTTTGGATGAATTTATTGGCATGTCTGTTGTATTGTATTGCATTGCATTGCATTGCATTGCATTGCATTGCATTGCATTGCATTGCATTGCATTGCATTGCATTGCATTGCATTGCATTGCATTGCATTGCATTGCATTGCATTGCATTGCATTGTATTGTATTGTATTGTATTGTATTGTATTGTATTGTATTGTATTGTATTGTATTGTATTGTATTGTATCTAGCAGCTGCCTTTCATTCGTCGGTTTACAACTTGTTTTCAACAAAGATGCCATTTTTTACATCATTGTCATTCTCTCCATTAGCTGGAATCGTCTCAGAGTAAATTGTCGGAATACCACTCAGAAATGGATGCCGTCACTCAGTGGATGGATGAAACGGAGGAAATCATTGGAAGTTTCCATGTTAATATGGATCCAGAAGAGGCTACAAGACAACAAGAAAAATTGGATGTAAGTCAATATATGTTATATTTACCTTGGGTAATAGGTAAATATAATGACTATTTGCCCAGACTCTAAGTCAATATCATAATTATTATACCCTTTGTCAATAATATCATTTACCATAGATTTGACGTTGTGCAAATCAATTGGCCGCAGCTTGAATACTTCAAAGTTACTAGTGTTATGCTTTTCATTTTTCTTGAGAATCATCGTTGTTCTTGTTTTCAGATCAAATGCGACGAACGATCAAAGTACCAAGTACGGGTCGATCGAATCAACCGACTCGGTAAAGACCTCCAAGGAACCGTCGACCAACCTTCCTATGACATCATCAATGACGAACTCAAACCGTTTAACCAGCGCTGGGCCAAGGTGTCTGAACAACTCGAGAACCTCAGCGACAGTGGTTACCCAACTCCAGGCAAACGAGATTGCTGTCTTGTGAGAATACTACGACAAAAACTAGGAATATGCCAATAATACTCTAATCACATACCAAATTCCACGACGCCATACTGTCAACACGTAAAGTTATATATAATTTATGACGTCATGTTTGTCTTCTGACGTCATATCTAATTTGTGACGTCATTTCTGACTCTTCGTTTCAATTTGTTTGAAGTCATTTTTGATTTGTGACGTCATATTTGACTCTTAATATCAAATATTTCTGTGACGTCATTTATAATTGACGTCATTTCTGTGACGTCATCTATAATGTGCTACCGAAATCGTCTATAGCAATTTTCAGTAAATCAAGATATGATACGAATAAATAGAGCACACTCCGTTATTTACCCGCGCTTTTTTTGTATTCGACCTAAATGACCCTAATAATAGGGTCGACTGTTTTTAAACACAGCGTTTATATAGCTTTTTTACTAATTTAACACTGCACCGAACAAAAGGGAGTTTACCACAGGAATCCCAAACATGTAATTTTAGGTAGCTTTATCTCAATATATTTATTGCCACAACTTCATAACAAAATATTTTAAATAAAACATTAGGATAATATTATAAATATTTGTCCAATAAAATAACGTCAGCTTGCGTCTGTGTTGTTATTGTTTATCAGGTAGATTTCAAACTTGACTTGTTTATGTTGATGTTGTTCCTTGCGAGCTAATTGCGCCCTAACGTTGCTATGGCAACTCCGATCTCGACCACCCCTTCTCCATGTCAAACTATCTTATCTAGTATTTATCTAGTATCTAGTAGCGACAGTATTTTCTTAGATGGATGATAGAGTGATTGCGCTTAACCCGTGAAATTGTACTGACTAAATAATGAAAAATAGCACTTTTAAACAATGGAAAACAAAGGATTTTGTACTATTTAGTACTATTTAGATTTTGTGCTTTTTCACGGATTAAGTGCGATCACTCTATATAACACTGTAGAGTCATCGCACTTAATCCGTGAAATTGTACTGGCTAAATAATGCAAAATAGGACTAATAAACAATGGAAAACAAAGGATTTTATATTTTTAGTACAAAGTAGATTTTGTACCTTTTCACGGGTTAAGTGTGATCACTCTAAGTCCGATCACTCTGTACTAACGGATCAAACTTGGAAAGTACATCCCCTAAAAACCCCGGTGAGTCACCTTAAGACTCGTTTAATGGGGAATATATTTTTGGGTTATCAAATCTTTAGCTCCCAGGTCTTTAGTCAGAGCAGGGGTCAAGATGACCACATTTGCACTATCTGCATATTTTACAGCCATCTGTCTTTAGTCGAAGTTGAAATCCGTCTCGACCGTCCACACTAGCCATCTTAGCGGTTCACATAGACGACAATCAAAGACAAGTATAAGAAACAAAACTTTTATGTTTATGTACGTGCTTATGTCGTTATGTTGCGCGTGTGAACCGGTATACGTAAAGAACGCTTATGATTGTGCTTTAATATACGTCTGTTTATGACGTCGCGTTGACCAGGCCCAATGCAAGGCCTCCACCTGCCTACCACTTCCTCTTAGAGCAGATTTCGCATGAGTGTGAAAACGGCACCGCACGATCACGGCAAACGTACGGAACGGCATACGTAAAGAACGCTTCTGATTGTGCTTTAATAAAAGTCTGTTTATGTCGTCGCGTTGACCGGACACAAGCCCTCCCCCTACCCCCTTCCCCTTAGAGCAGATTTTGCATGAGTGTGAAAACGGCACCGCACAGTTACGGCAGGAGTTTCGAATGTTTATAGACATCACGGTGCTGACACGTACACGGCACGGCGCGGTCCGTTTTACACTCATACGAAATCTGCTCTATAGGGGTTCTACGCAAGCTGGTCCACACAAGCAAATTCATTTGTCAAAAAGAAAACTTGTGCGTGCATGTAGTAAAGACCCATCTATACCACAGGAAGCCCAACGTTAATATTTGCATATTTATAGTAAATATATGTAGCGAGAAATCATCCTTCCTTTTCTTCCTTAGATCTCTTATGTTTTCCGCTTTCGTCTTTGTGGCCGAGTTTCATCGCCATTTCAGCGGCGTTTTTAACGAAATACTGGCCTTGAATGATGGCTCTGAAACTCGGCCACGACGAAAGACGAAAGCGGCAAAAATAAGAGATCTAAGTAAAAAAAACCATGATTATTGCAAAATCTTGAAAAAAGGAAGGATGATTTATCGTTACATGCATGCATTTACTATAAATATGCAAATATCGGTTACCGATTCATGTTACGCCTACGCCAACTGAATATACAAGAAATCATAAGTGCATGTGCATGTGCTGGAAATCTGACGTGTTAGCATTAATGGCACTGAAAGAAAATTTGTCACAATGTAAAATTTGCTCGCGCATCGTGTAGGCGATTCGTCAAATCTTTTGCTACGTCATCAACCAGAACGTTTCTTTCAACCAAGGCGACATTTTTAGATATTTTCAGTCATTCATTGTCCGTAATCAGCGCAGGCGCACAGCAAAGGAAAACTGTCATTAAGCGTCACACGTACTGGCAAATCTGTTTGTCAAAGGGAATCAGTTGCTCGTGCATGTAGACGGGCCTCAGACTAAGTTCAAGCACAAATCCGTAATATAAAATACCCCAGATTTGTTACCAATCCGAAAACCTTTCATCTAGTAGTGACATGTAAATGTAGTCTTCATGGCTGCTTATTGCATTCCTCACTGAGGACTGGTTTTCACTAGCGACGCAAGCAAAAGTGCAAACAGCTTAATGCTCCGTTTTCATTGAGATAACATGGACGCAAGCACAAGAAAAAGGAAAATGTTGTGATCCTTGTCCGTACGCTAATACTTGTGTCGTAGTAAAAACCAGGACTGAGTTACTCTACATACTACGAATACCCGTTCATTACAACGCCATGTTCAATATAACTTCATTTTGGCTCACATATTTCATCCAGTGAGGCGTAACTGAGAGAGTTCATTGAAACAATATCACAGTTGTTAATTATAGACAAAGTCTAATAGGATATATTTTTCATTAAACCTCGCTCGAAAATAACCTTTTTTCCTAAAATTAGACTAATATACTGGAACAGGAAAACAGCTTGGATCTTTTACAGAAATTTTAGTGCAAGATTTTTGTATTTACAGTCAGCTACTGGATATGTCTTTCTTTGATTTATTTTGTTGTAAAGATTGTAGCGTTTTTGTTTTGAATTAGTAGGGGGCACGAGATATATCAGATATCCAAACTCAGCAGTTGTATGATTAAAAACATTGTTATTGGTGTTGTATCGACGAACCGTACATTTTATTGCTATGTTATAATGTGGCTTGAAGAAATAAGGCTTAAGAAGTTTACTTTTTAATATACTGTCAATCGATTCTAAAACTGCGCGGAAATGGATTTTTAATTAGTAACTATTTTTGTCTATCGATAAACACTCAAACTACTTTCCGCATTTTTAGAAACATTGAAACTTAACTTTTTCTTTCAACTTCGTTACATATAATAAGGTTTTTCAATTTCATTACATATTTACTATAAATTAACTGTTGCGTAACAATTTTAGATTCTATAAAATCAGTGAATAATAGCTTAGCACTGCAAAGAATTGAACATATTGTTCAATGATAAAGACTTAGATGCTTATGCAAATTGTGCATTTTTGTCCTTGAAGGTTTACACTTAAATTCATTGGACCAAGTCGGCTTGCTAGATCACATTCGTACTACTAACATCGACCAACCTCTAATCATTCCGAGAAGATAAACAGTTGAGTTTGCAAAATGGGATCTTTGAAAGACACCATGCGAAGGTAATAATTTGTATTTCATTAGAAGTTTACTCAGAAGTGTAAATTTTTGACTTCAGATCCTAGAATAACCACAGAATCTCCCGAGCTAAAATAATTGCGTAAAACCTGCATTGTGTATCTTTGTTTTTACTAAGATTTTTGATTGTTAAAGTTGTGAATCAATTTATTTCGACATCTTAGTTCACCAGCAACTTTCGTCATTTCGCACAAACGACTCTCGAAATTTGAAATACGTTTTTAACAGTGTTTTTCAGTAACACAACATTAACTGAATAGTTTGATGAACTATGAATTCTAGCTCAGGACAAGATAATCTTACGAATAAAACAAAAAAACACGAACAGAACACGCAAGCGAAGTACTGAAAACTCTTTTGCTCGACCAAAACATTGTTATTTTGGCAGTTGTGAAGAACAGAAGTTAAATACAGCACTAAATATAGTTATATTCAGTTAGTATTTACTTTGCAAGTATTTATTAGAGAAAAGTAGACTTTATTGTTTATGTTATTTTCATAGTTTCCCTAGTTGTCTTGCTAAGAAGAAAGGCAAACAAACAAGTAGTATACTTGTACTTGTTCTGTATTTATGTTATGTTAAAACTCAAAGAATTCGATGTATTTTTTCAGTTGGGTGAGCATCACGGGATGCACCACTACCTTAGCAACATCCAGGTCTTTGATAGAATACAAGTTCAGTTTCAAACACTTTGATCAACATGGATAAATTTTACGCCAGAAAAAAACTAAAATGCATTTGTATCTTTATAGAAAGATGACGGCCCAGTGGTGATTTCTGAACATTCTGACAGACCACCAGCTTCATTTCTTCCGAACTTTATCATCCTAGCCTTTCTTGTTGTTCACTTTGTTATTTTGTTTGACGGCTCCGACTGATTCCATGTTGTTAAACATTTTGCTCTCAGCTTGCATTCTACCTCCCAGAATAAATATTTCTTCAGCTCCTTGCTCTCTCTACGGCTATCACACTGTATCTTATGAAACTTTAATAATATAAACACATGTACTTAAATAAAAGTTCGATAACTCTTAACTTTATTTCTTGAGAGAAACCAATATATGCAAAAGTCTAATATATGTACTGGAAATACTAAAATTCAATATTTTTCGCGAAACGCTCAAAATCTTGCACATTCATCTGGTATCCTACTTTCCCAAAGGCAGCACAACAACAACAAAACCGACGATTTCAATTTAAAAGCATAAATGTATATCAAATGATATCTACTCAGTTATTTACAATGATTAAAGTGCCAGCATGCTCTACCAAAGCACCAAGCTCGCCGATAAGTTATCCACATTAGCTGTCTGTTTGACCACGTGCTAACTAGTCTACTAACTAGTTGGACTATATTGTACAATCTTATCTGTTTGGCCCACTTAAATATGATACAGCTTTATATCATTTTCGCCGACGTATGATAGAGCTATATATCATCAAGAGACCATAATACTAAGAGAGCGAAACTAAGTAATAATGTCTGTGCGATGTTCGTGGCGACTAAGATTATTTTTAGTAACAACACCATAGCGCGCGCAAGGCTCTCATGATCAAACAACAAAATATGATTGCCAAAAAACGGTCCCGTCTTCGCGCAAAATTAAATCCTATTGTTCGAGAGGCTTGCGCGCGCGATGGTGAAGTTACTAAAAATAGCCCTAATCGCCACGAACATCGCACAGACATGAATACTGAGTTTCGCTCTCTTAGTATTATGGTCTCTTGATACCATGTATGTGGCTGGACCGTCGAATAGCTTCCAAACAGTAACTGCGCTATTTTGCCGCTCGACAGAGTTCGCGGTTAAACTATTTTATGCATTCATTATTACATATTTTTACGTTTTGCAGGCAAAAAGAAATTCTAAAGGAATGGAAAAGTGAATCAGCACAGTATTCAAAGAACCTGAAGTCTATTGAAGATTTGACTACTAAAGCTGGCATTTACTTTCTCTTGCAGGTCAGTCTAAAATAATTGTTACATTGTATACAAATTTATCATTTTTGCATGAAAGCCTTTGAGATGCCGAAACTTGAAAAAGGTATCTTAGGCACGCGACCAGATCATAAACCGTGAAACTCCAAACCCATTTCTTACTGTGTCTTTGGTAAGTTATTTCGAAGTCTTGCGATCCAGAATTAACACAAACCCGCGTTTTCTTTTTAAATATGGATCTTTTCGATAATGAAAGATTATCTCGAATAAAACTTTTCTCTTCTGTCACAACTTTTTTCGTTTGATTTACCCTCCACGTCTTGGTTGGTTGTATATTGAACCTGTTTGCTCACTTGAATAACTAGCCGAACTATTTATAACGACGCCGTGTGGAAAGGAATATGTTCTTGGCTGATAGGGGAAAAGAAAAGAAAAAGAAGCTAGAGAGAGAGAGAGAGAGAAGTAGCATTTTTTTCCCTTCGTCTCCCTCCCCCCCCCCCCCCCCCCCCCCCCCCCCCCCCCCCCCCCCCCCCCCCCCCCCCCATGGTATGCATGCTTTGTAATTTCTAAAAATTGGAAATTGCAATTTCTGCAAATTTCTAATTAAGAAATTTCTGCGCGAACTTTTAACTGCTAGAAATGTAATTTTCTAATTTTCTATCAATTTCTTAGGGGTATAGGAACATGTTAGGAAGTTTATTTCATTTCGACTTTGACGGTTTTTCCTCCCTCAGCAAAAATGTGAGTTGAGTGTTGTATGTAGAGTATATCGAATGTAGTGGTAGCGAGTGTAATGATGAGTCTCTGAGATATTAGCAGTAATGCTACTCTGAAATCCGGGGATAAACAAAAAGATTTGATTTGATTTTTTTAGATTTGTCATACTGATTTGTGCATGTGGAAATTTAACTGAAACGAGTTTTTTCCTCTTCGTAACACAGAATGAATACAAAGAACAAGAAAGTCTTCCTGGGGTACAAAACGATGACATCGTCTTATGGCAGCAGCACATTACACGTGGTCAACACCAAATCAATGGGTAATCATAGCAACCATTTAAGTAACAGTTCTACCTTACTAGCCTGTAAAGCAAGCGTTTCCTTGAGGGGGAGAGAGAGAAATTTGCTTGTTTGGGATTCCTGTGTTAGCAAAAACAGGTATCCCAAATAAACAACTTTTTACCGTTCCGATCAAAGAAACGGTTGCTCTACTACTTACAATAGAGTAGATTTCGTATGACTCTGAAAACGGTACCGCACGGTCACGGCACGGTCACGGCAGGAATTTCGAATGTTTTTATAGACATCACGGTACTGACACGGTCACGGAACGGTGCTATCCGTTTCACACTCATACCGTATCTTCTTTCTCCTGATTTAAAAATAAAAACGGATGAAAAAACCGAGGATTCCATCCCGGCTGATACTCGAATTCAAATACAGAGTTATTGATTCATTTGTCATGTTAGTATGTTAGGTGTCCTAAAGTCAGAAACGAAAAAATAGTCCCGAAACCGAGAATTTGATTCTGTTTCTTTAGTTTTCAAAGCGCTATCTTATCCACTAAAGCCACTGCCTAACTGCTCAATAATAAACGGTTTATTATTGACAATTAAAACACACTAGCTTATGTAAAGTCAGGATCAGAATGAATCACTTCGTCTGATAGCTCACGTGTTGTGCTGTCCCCAATATATGGAGGGGGGCACTCAAATTGCCACTAGTCCAGTACCCCATACCTACCTCACATGTATGAATACTCCTACACAAAGATCTAAGATTACAACAATTACATAATGCCTCTAGATAACGCTCAAATAAATACAGCTAAGAGAAAACATAAAAATCCTATTTGTGCGCAAATATACTCATGTATGAAAATACCAAAGTACCAATAATAAAGTTATTGTATTGTATTGTATTGTAGAGTGCATTTCATATGTCTGTGAAATAAGATCAAGTTATTTGTGCCTATTTAGTTGCTATTTAGTTGTTATTTAGTTACTACCATTGAACCAGAACTTTCTTATAATAGCAATACACTGGAGACATCAAATACACAAGAGAATTGAGACAAATGACTTTGCATAATAGCTTTGAATTACTTTATTAGAGTGCTTACAATAGTATCCAAAACTTTGCAAACAAAATTGTGCAATTTAGTACAAATTACAAAACTTAGAAGTAAGCGAAGCATGAAAAGCACGTGCACACTGACTATAAATTGTAAGAACGACAATAAACAAGTAAACATCAAAAACGGCTCAACGCACCCTTAGCTTTATTCATAAAATCCCGCCGTTTCTCCCAAAAGAAACGAGTCAAACACAGCTAAATGTAAGTCATGACAACAGACACCAGAAATGGCTCAACGCACCCTTAACTTTATTAATAATTCCCGCTTTCTCCCACAAGAAACGAGTCAAACACAGCTAAATTAAGGTAACGACAACACACACCAGAAATGTCTCAACGTATCCTTAGCTTAATTTAATAATTCCAACTTTCTTCCACAAGAAACGAGTCAAACACAGCTGAGTTAAAATAACGACAACAGACACAAGAAACGAGTCAAATGCACCCTTAGCTTTATTCAAAAATCCCGCCGTTTCTCCCACAAGAGACGAGTCAAACACAGCAAAATTGAAATACCGACAACAGACACAAGAAACGAGTCAAACCCACCCTTAGCTTTATTCACAAATCCCGCTTTCTTCCAAACAAAATGAGTCAAACACAGCAAAAATACAACAACGACAACAGAGACAAGAGATGAGTCAAACGCAAGGACATTAACAAAACTAACCAAAAGTGATACGCTCTTGGAAGTAACTATATGCATCCATGACTTGCTTCACGACTTAGTCTAGCCTAGTACTAGACCTGACAAACTTTTTGCTCTTGTACATTTGCACGTGCAAGAGGTACCTTCACGGCTCGTTTATTACCTAACACTAAATAGTCTAGTGACAAAATTGTGCTAATTTGTGCAATTTCTTACAAAGTTTTTCATGGATATATTGTAAGCACTCTACTACAAATGAACCTTCATTGAAAGAAACAATGAAGGTTCATCTGAAGTAATAAAGTAATTAAAAGCTATTATGCAAAGTCATTTGTCTCAATTCTCTTGTGTATTTGATGTCTCTAGTGTATTGCTATTACTGGCAAGAAAGTTCTGGTTCAATGCTAGTGACTAAATAGCAACTAAATAAGCACAAATAACTTTGATCTTATTTCACAGACATATGAAATGCACTCTATTGTATTGTATTGTATTGTATTGTATTGTATTGTATTGTATTGTATTGTATTGTATTGTATTGTATTGTATTGTATTGTATTGTATTGTATTGTATTGTATTGTATTGTATTGTATTGATTTGTCCTCCAAAACACTAACCCATCGTTCAGTAGTCGAGTGTGCTTATATATGGCTTGGGATGCAGCCGTTCCCTTAATTCCCCTTTGACTCTGTTTTTCATTCTTCTTCTTTTTCTCTTATTTCTTGTTTCAGGTGTCTAACACAGGTACGACAGATAATAAAAGAACACAAGAACATCAAAAACTTTACAAAAGTGGGAAAACTGACCCTGAAAAGAAAAGCATCAAAACGGTATATCAAGTTAAACGAGCTTATAAAACATTTGGAGGATTATGCAGTAAGTTAATATGGCAAACAATTTCCCACTACCATTACTATAAAACATTTCCAAAAGAAAGAAAAGTATACATTTTCATAGTTTCAAAGCGATGATTCTCGCGCGCGAGCGAGGACGATTTTGATCCATAACTGGTTGGAGTGACGGAAAATGTTTTTTACTCCTGTGTGACTTTTGATTTCCATTCGTGCAGGGTACGCCATAGTGGAAGGCTATATTTGTTTCTCTCACGCTCGGGCAATAGCGGGATTGCACTTATCAATTAGACAACAGAACGCCGCGCGCCATGGCGTTATAGACGCACTTGAGAAAATATAAAGAACGATTAACAAACGTAAGAGTGGCACGAGGCGTAGCCGAGTGCGACTCTAGTTTGTTAAGAGTTCTTTATATTTTCTCAAAAGCGTCTATAACGCAAATGGCAAACGGCTTTCTGTTACGGTCTGATTGATTTATAACTGCAGAGTCTAGAATGTTAAAAACGAAGCCGTGCAGCCCATGGGGAAATAGTTCATGTACTCATAGTTTTTTTCAGCCAATCAGAGTGCGCGTTATATGTGTTACCATCTTGAAAATGAACGATTTGAAAAGAACAATGACGAAGATAGTGCACGCGCGGTGCATCCCAAGGGTAAATAGTTCATAGCTTTCTGGCCAATAATAGCGCGTGTTTTATCGAATCTATGTTACAACTACTGTGTATGGTTTCATGTATGAGTTTGTGGCTTCCATACATTATATTCTTAGTATTTCCCTCTTTTCCTTCAAGGTATTGGTTGACAATCTAAACCAAAACGTTCAACTGACAGACAAGCTGATTGGACTTGGCAACAAGCGAGTAGTTGAAGGGGAGCTTGAAGAGGAAGCAGCGGTCAAGTTACGAGAAGAGCTTGTGGTGTTGAACTCTCGTTGGAATAGGGTGAACGAGAGAATATTACGCTATGTTGACAGGTATTTGGAGACTATAAACTTTTGAAGTCAAAGACGAAGGAGAAATAAGTTCGCTCATATCAGAAAGCCGGAAAGCGGGAAATTGATCAGTCTCCTTCAGGGGGTCTCAATGGGGTTAACCTTTAGCCGTAAAAGGGCCAAAAATTTAACCGTAAGCCGTAATAATAGGAAAAAACTAACCGTTAGCCGTAATGAAAAGTTAGTCGTAATAGCTTTTTCCAGCGTTCTCAACAATAAAAAATATTTTTTAACCATCAAGAACAATGGAAATTAGTTATTAACCCACTTTAACCGTAATCGTAAAAATGCCAAAATATTAACCGTTAACCGTAATAGCCACCACCCCATTTAGACCCTCCCTTCACCGGCAGCCGTTATTAGTCTCGTTCCCATTCCCCGCCGGCGCTCTATTCCCGCCAGCCACTAGAATTTGATTGATGTGGTAAAGCTAAATTTGCCCGGGTTAACGGGGAAAATCAGAAGTCCTCAGAAAATCAGAAAATCCTCAGAAGTTGCAGCCTGTATCATGAACTTTAGCATAGAACGGGTTTAGTTCCCGTTTAGTAGAATTGGGAACCCTGTATTGTAATTCAATGGCTACTCGTTTCGTAGTTCAATAGAGGGATTTCACGGCAGATATGTTTGTGGTCAAAATAATAGTGATTTTCTCCCAAGAGAAATAAAATATTTCAAAAACTTTCTATTGTACTTGCCCACAAACATGGCTACCATGCAATCCCTCTATATCATGAGTTTAATTTTTTCTCTGAAAGGTTTTCCTTTTCCAACCCATTCTTCAAAAAGTTTGTTCAAAATGAATAATAATAATTACTTAACACTTCCGACAAGTTTTGAAATTTTGTGAGGTATCTACTTGGTTTTAGACCATTTAGGCGCGGTTGAGTTACAACACAGGGTTCCCAAACCTACTAAACGGGAAGCCTTTGGTGCTCGTGTCAAGTAAAATCTAATCGTTTTAACTCGCTCTTCAGGTGCGATAAGTTGGTTCTTGAAATCCTGAAAGACTACAAGGTATTAAAACTGTGGATGGTGAAATGTGACAACATGATTCAGTGGCTGACTGAGTGCGAGAAACTACTGGAGGAAGAATCACCGATTGGAACCGAGCAAAAGACGCTGGAAGAGCAGCTGCAAGACAACCGAGTACGTTAACTTATTATCGTATCATACCCCACTTTCTTTTATGGAATGATCTGTTCAATAGACCCCTCAATAGCTTTCTTCCTTCCTTCCTTCCTTCCTTCCTTCCTTCCTTCCTTCCTTCCTTCCTTCCTTCCTTCCTTCCTTCCTTCCTTCCTTTCTTTCTTTCTTTCTTTCTTCCCTCTTTCTTTCTTTCTTTTTCTTTCTTTCTTACTTTTTCTTTCTCTCTTTCTTTGAGTTTCAAATTCTTTATTCACTTACTTTATCAGGAATTTCTAGACGAAGGAAGGGAATACCAACCCTCCGCATTCGATGTTCTTACCTCTGGTGATACACTCTACAATCGTAACCGCTTGGACAAACATGATGTTCGTTATGTGTACAAGACCACTACTGCCTTGAGGAACCGATGGAACATTGTAGAAGAACACCTAGAAAATAGAAACAACGAGTGAGTAGAAACTGTCTTAATCGGTCTTACGCATCGAACAAAGCCTGTGTACACCGGGAAAGGGGTACCCGACACTAGTAAAAAACGTCTGCGCATGCGTGCGTATTACAATGTTTTCTTAAGAAATGTGGAGTTTAAGCTTGAAATGAAATGCTCGTGTTCTCGATCGGTGTATACATAAAATTTATCTTGTATACTTTTGTGAGACATAGATATTGCATTTATGAAGACATTATGTGAATACTGGTTCTTATTTTCAAGGAATTGACCTTAAGTTGTGACATTTTGTGAAAGTCGTTGTTGAAGGCAAGCGTAAAACCTAAATTTGCATAAGTTTACAAAAGCACGCAGACCGCGTGACTACGAGCATGCGCAGACGTTTTTCACCAGTGTCGGGGCACCCTCAAACCCAAGGGTGGTCCAAAACATCTACTGTACTTCTCAGTTTTTTGTTATCTTGACATGTAGGGCTGGCCTGCATGGATAACGGGGCTTGCCCATGTAACCGCACCAACGGAATTATGTGTGTTTTATAGACAAGCATGGATCTCGGCAAACCCAGCTTGTCCGGTTAACCGAGCCAGGCCGCGCTTCATATAATCAGGCCGCCGCTTTAAAGGCGATCAAATTCAGTAGGATTTATATACGAACTGTATTCTATAAACGTTTGCGTAAAATATCCCTGGGGGATAGAGAGTGAGGAAAACTCTTGATGTAAGGGAGGGCTACCTTTTGTCCTTTTTATGACTCATTTGTGCACTTGCTTTTTTAATACATACAAGTTTGCTGTTTTTGATTATTAAAAGATTTTGAAAATGTGCGAGCTAGCGTGGTCTCAAAAAGCAGCCACCACGCTCGTTCTTCAGCCAATCAGAGGGCGCCTTATATCATAGCTATTTCAACATACGCATTAGAAGTGTTTAAAACCAATGGAATACTAAGGATTAATGCAGTACTGTGAATGGTTTTAGGATTAAGGCTCGTCTGGATAAACTAAAGAGGGAGCAGACCGCTGACCATTTAGCACCGTGGAGAGAAAAGGCAGATAATCTTAATAAGTCTCTCAGCGACTCTCAAGATCACTTGGACTCCATTGACGCTCAGCTTAAAGATGATAATAAGTACGAAACACTAAAGAAATGTACCAAAGAAATACAGGTAGATAACTGAATGAACAGAAGTGTCCGTATTGTAGGAGTATCTGTATTCTAGAGGTGTCTGTATTCTAGAGGTGTCTGTATTCTAGAGGTGTCTATATTCTAGAGGTGTCTGTATTCTAGAGGTGTCTATATTCTAGAGGTGTCTGTATTCTAGAGGTGTCTGTATTCTAGAGGTGTCTGTATTCTAGAGGTGTCTGTATTCTAGAGGAGTCTGTATTCCAGAGGTGTCTGTATTCTAGAGGTGTCTGTATTCTAGAGGTGTCTGTATTCTAGAGGTGTCTGTATTCTAGAGGAGTCTGTATTCTAGAGATGTCTGTATTATAGAGGTGTCTGTATTCTAGAGGTGTCTGTATTCTAGAGGTGTCTGTATTACAGAAGTGTCGGTATTATAGAGGTGTTCACATACAGATCTTAAATAATAAACCTCTATGATACGGATACATGTACTTTTCTTAGTTCATTGTGTGCGAATCAAGAAGGTTCCACTGCGCGTACATGACAAAGGTCATAATCAACATTTCAAAATCTGTTCATTGTAGGCAGTAGAAGAACAGCTTTTAAACCAAAGCAGCGAAGCACTGACTGAAGTGTCCTCAGTAGGCACTGCATGGTCGACGAAGAAACAACTATCAGAAGAGGATGACCAGGAAGTCCAGGAAACTGTGAATGTCTTGCATGACAAGATGTCAGGACTTGAGCAAGTCGTTAAGCTACAAAAAGAGAGGTAACCAGTAATTCTTGCTTGGGCTAAATTACACGCATTTTGTGGACCGTTACGTTTCTCGAAAGATACTACAACTTAAGGCGGTGTTACACGAGACGATTTTTAACGACGATTTTCAGCGCAAGGGCGTTGCGTTAAAAATCTCTCTCGTGTAACATGACACTTGGAACGATTTTCCTTGCAATTTTCGCTTCGGCAACGCGTTGCGAGGTTTTGAATCCAAGTCAGAAACTCGCAGCGAAAAATATTGCAAGTTGTTGCAACGTTGTGCGGAAAATCGTCGTTAAAAATCGTCTTGTGTAACACCGCCTTTATAGGAACCGCTAAAGTTGAGGCAATACGGGCAACAAAATCGCGCAACATTTCGCGAACTATTAATGCGTTGCAAGTTGCAAATAAAAGGTGCCTCGCATAACCCCGGCCCCTGCAGATTACATTTTCCTTGTTGCAATGAGTAGAGAAGCCACCTACTTCGGACATCCAACAAAGAATATTTATTGCTTGTGGATTGGTAATCAACGAGCAACATTTGATATCTGCAACTTGCAAAGCAAGAATTTTGCTCGAAATGTTGCACGATTTTGTTGCCTGTAGTAGACCATCTTAACTAAACCATTAACTGTTTAGAATACATTTTCTGAACGATTTTCAAAATGCGCAGTGTTTTTCAGTCTCCTAGCAGATGGGAGGTGCTAGTGAAAGTTCCCCCCAGCTGTATCACAAAACTTTCAATACGTTCAAAACTTTATGACGAACGTAATAGGTTACGATATACAGTACGTGACTATTAGTAGCCAAACGACAGAGAGCTAAATGAACAGTTATCAACTGTCTACGTACTATCATACCTGTGGGGGCCGTTTGACCGGAGTTAACTGGTGGTTACCCGATATATAAGTAGTGGGCGTGGGAATTAACTAAAATGAACGAACCGACCGCATAAATATTTAGTGTAAAGCGCTATTGGGCAACCTCTGGAAATAGCGCTATATAAGTAAATAGAATTATAATTATAATTTATAATTATAAACAACCCTACGAAAGGTAGTGAAGGTTATTTCGTATAAATTTAATTTCGTCCTAGGCTTCAACGTTCCACGGCTAACCTTATGAACCAATCAGTGGCTGACTATGAACAAAGTATGAACGACCTAGACAACACGTCATTGGAGAACTTCTCAGCTGTTGGGGCAGATGTCTATCAAGTGCAGGGACAAATCAAAGATCTACAGGTACCATATAAATAGAACTAAGAAGTCATGACGTCACTTTCTTATCAGTGACATCGATTATGACGTCACCATGGCGTCATCGCATATTTCCCCCGTTACGTGATTTTAACTAGTCATGCCACCATTTACATCTTCTGTCACCACTGTTGACACCAGTGACGCCACCACTTAGTGTTGTCGTCAGTGACGTCATCAATGACAGTGACGTGATCAGTGACGTCACATGTCCATGTCCAATTCTTTGAGGACATTATTCTTTATCGAACTACAGCAAGTGTGACACCATTTGAATAATTCCTGTCACAGTATCATCTAAGTCAAGCAGTCGTTGAAAAATACGTACCATGAGGACATCAGCTAATGTAATATTTGATATTCAGACATATACATATTTATCCCACACCATAGAAAATACAGCCAATCAGAAGGCAGGAAAACCGTTGTATATTCGGCAGTATTCCACTATTCCTTCCCATCAGCTTTGTATTTTCTATGGTGTGGTGATAAAATAGTTATACAATACTTTCTTCGTGGCACACCATGGAATATCCCACATGTCCACTTGTATTTTCTTTGTATATACACTCGCCTAAAGGCTCGTGTGCGTACTAGAAAATACAAGTGACTGGTGGGATATTTCACGGTAATCCATTCGAAACCATTGTATAACTACTATATCTTAATTTCTTTCCTTTGTTTTAGGTCTTTGAAGAAAAAATTGAAGAGGAAGAGAGCAAATACCGTGAATTTGTAAAAACATTCAACGAGGCAGCTGAAGAAAACATGTTAGACGAACCCAACAAGAACAAGATTGGTGTTCGAGTCAAGGAATTGGACTGGAGATACAAGGAATTGTGGAGGGAACACGAAGCCAGCAAACACAGGTGAGAACAAGCAAAACAAGCACAGACTAGACTCACTAATGTACTGTTTAAGGTGCAGTTATAAGGATAACAAAATCGAGCAACATTTCGTGCAACATGGTTTGCAGAACTAATGCTGCTCGTATTACCACTCCGAATGCAAAAAGATTTGCTTGTTGCACGAGGAGTGCTAATTTATATGAGCAACAATATTCCGCGAAATACTGCATGATTTTGATGCCCTTACAACAGTACTTTCAGAAGCAGCGTTTACCATATTCAAGTAACATGGGTTTTACTGACACTAGTGAAAAACGTCTGCGCATGCTCGTAGTCACGTCTTCGTAATTTTGTAAACTTATGCAAATTTCGCTTTTACGCTTGCCTTCAACAATGGTTTGCACAAAATCTCAAAAGTTAAGATCAACTCTTGAAACTTAGGGCCAGCATGCATTAACATAATGTCTTCATAAATGCAATATTTTTGTCTCACAAAATCTATGGAGAAGTGGTCGTTTACAGATATTTCAATATAGAGTAAAATGTATGGATAGGATTGATGGCGGAGATTGGAAATGCTGGTCGTTGTGGAGAGGTGATCGTTGTACAGAGGTTTCTATACAGAGTAAAAGTATAATCGGATCGATGTAAGGGACGGGAAATGCTGCCCGTTGTGGAGAGGTGGTCTTTGTACAGAGGTTTCAATATAGAGTAAATGTATAATCGGATCAATGGAAAGGACGGGAAATGCTGGTCGTTGTGGAGAGGTGGTCGTTGTACAGAGGTTTCAATATAGAGTAAATGTATAATCAGATCAATGGAAAGGACGGGAAATGCTGGTCGTTGTGGAGAGGTGACCGTTTACATGAGATGATTCAATGTAGGGTAAATCTATGGATTGGATCAAGCCTGAGGATGGAGAATGCAGGCCATTGTAGAGAAGTGGAAGTTCTATTGTATTTGCCATGCATTAACTATACCAGCTCGAGTCGGATTCCTTCGAACAGAGTAAAAATAACTCAACTGCGCGGCAACACATAAGTCTTAATCAATGATAAATGGAAATACTCAAGCTGTATTATTTCTCGTCTCATTCTAGGATATTACAGGGTCTTTTGGTCTATAGCAGTGAAGTTATCAATGACGCCAACAGCTGGCTGGTTGATGCAGAATCTCGTTCAGAGAAAATAAGCAAAACTGACGAAAGTAGCAGAGAGGTCTTGGACAAAACGCTTGCAGACCAAGAGGTAAAGAGAAAATAAAAGCACTTTTAAAACCGCAATTAACTCAAAATTAATTCTAAGATTACTATTTTGTTTCTAGGATTGTTTTAATATTCAATTCACTTGCAGTGTTTGAGAAAAAATGCTTTGAGAAAAAAATCTACTACTGTTAAAAACTCTTTCAAATACACAAGGACAAATTTCTGAAAGGATTTTTAGGTTTTTAACTGTTTAAGATCAAAACGTTTTTGTGTAAAAAAGTTACACGGAGTTAAAAAGGTGCTTGCTTGTTTGCTTGCTTGCTTGCTTGCTTGATCGACTGATTGATTGATTGATTGATCGACTGATTGATTGATTGACGAAAAAATGGTTAGATCGATGAATGGCTGGATTTTATTCTTGATTTCTTGATTTCTTGATTTCTTGATTTCTTGATTTCTTGATTTCTTGATTTCTTGATTTCTTGATTTCTTGATTTCTTGATTTCTTGATTTCTTGATTTCTTGATTTCTTGATTTCTTGATTTCTTGATTTCTTGATTTCTTGATTTCTTGATTTCTTGATTTCTTGATTTCTTGATTTCTTGATTTCTTGATTTCTTGATTTCTTGATTTCTTGATTTCTTGATTTCTTGATTTCTTGATTTCTTGATTTCTTGATTTCTTGATTTCTTGATTTCTTGATTTCTTGATTTCTTGATTTCTTGATTTCTTGATTTCTCAGCTTCTTACTCACGACACGGCAGCCAACGAGCAAAAGGTTATCAACGCTGCTTTACTCGGGAAAACAATTGTCAGCGATGATGCCTTGCAAGATCAGAATTTACCGTTCATAGAGGAAGAGATGGAGCTACTCGAACAAAGACTTGGAAACCTGAAGAAAAGAAACAGAGAGAATCACCAACGGTCAGTACATCTTTGACTCGCGTTCTTGAAATTGCCTGCTTGCTTCCTTTTATTGTCGCTTTTAACTTCATACAATTCTCGCTTTCCGAGTTAACTCGCAGAGAAGAAAAGGATTGTAAGAACCATTGATGGGATTTCGCGTGACTGTGAAAAAGTCCACGCACGTCCGGCACAACTGGATGCACGATTTTGTTACTGTATTACCGGACCAGTATTTCATTTTTGTTTTCCATTCCTGTTTCCCAGTCTCAACGATGCCTTAAAAAGCATTCCGGAAGACATGCCTGTTGAAGAATGTGAGGTTGTAGAAGCAAAAGAGGTCGAGGCAGAGCTTGAAGAAATCCCCGATGAGTTCCAGATGCATCCTAAAGACGAAGGCTTTGACGAAGAAGTGCATAGTGATTCGACCACAGACGTACAGGCCGAGGTCCTACAGGTGAACAAACATGGAGATGTATTCATCACATATTTATAGGATTGTATATTGATTGTAAGAAAAGACAAGCACTGCTAATGAGCAGTACATTACTGAGTCTGTGTATGTTGCTTGTGTAAGAAAAGACAAGCACTGCTAATGAGCATTACATTATTGAGTCTGTGTATGTTGCTTGTGTGAGAAAAGACAAGCCACCGCCTTCTGAAAGATTTAATATTTATCTCGTTTTTACTATTAGCACGCGCAGCTGAATTCGAGTTCTAATGATTTAAACCATGGCTTTATGTGCTTAGCTGGCTATTTTGGTTTCCAGGTTGATGGTGATGAGCTTGGTCCTAAGATTGCACAATTCCATGGTGAAGTGCAGTACATGAACAAGTGGATGGACGATTCTATTGGCATGGCTAACGAGTTTTACAAAAATATGCATGAAAATGATGCATGGGTTTTACAAGAAAAGATTGAGGTTGGTTTTCGACTGACTGACTGACTGACTGACTGACTGACTGACTGACTGACTGACTGACTGACTGACTGACTGACTGGCTGGCTGGCTGGCTGGCTGGCTGGCTGGCTGGCTGACTGACTGGCTGGCTGGCTGGCTGGCTGGCTGGCTGACTGACTGACTGACTGACTGACTGACTGACTGACTGACTGACTGACTGGCTGGCTGACTGGCTGACAGAGAGAACTCAGTGACTGACTGACTGACTGTCTCTCTGTGTTTCTGTCTATCTGTCTGTCTGTCCGTCCATCTGTCTGTCTGTCTGTCTGTCTGTCTGTCTGTCTGTTCGTCCGTCTATCTGTCTGTCTGTCTGTCTGTCTAAATGAGTAAATGGTTAGGCTACGTTCACACAGCACCTGTGAAAATTTTGACCGGTCAAAAAATCGTACGTTACGGCGTTACGTTCACACCGGACCGCGCTAACCGTACTAAAATTTGAACACCTAACCGGTCAAATATTAACCTGCAAAATCGAGGGTGAATTTCAAAATATTGACTGGTATCGTAGTCTTATCGTGTGAACAGCTTGAGAGGTCAAATTTTTGTACGTTAAGAAGGGTTTTAATCGGTCTCTTGTGAACGTAGCTTTGGACTAAACAATTAACTGAATTCTTTACTAATTGATCAACAACCGTTCATCTAACGTGATGGTTTTGTTTCAAAAGGAAAGATATGACGATCTTTATGAAAAACAGAAAGAAGTGGACAAAATCAACGAAATGGAAAAAGAAATTACCATTCAATCTACAGACCAAGATGCAACCAAAGCCATCAACGACGAAATGTTTACCATGAACAATAAATGGAGAGAATGCCAGAGTATGCTAAGCACTGCTTGCGAGGTGCAGGTGCAACGGACAGACAGACATGAAGGCGGCTGCTGCCTGATGAATGTTCTAAGAAAAAAAATGATGACTATATGTGCATATAATTAAGAGTAACACAGGGAACCCATATAAGAAGTCAGGATAGTAATGTTGATTGTTTTTGATGACATTTAAGAAGATGACGTATAATTGGCTTGCACTAACAGGTCACGTGACCCTATCTCCCCTAAATCAAGCAGAACCATCAAATATATGCCAGAAATAGAAAGACCACCTCGATATTAGTCAAAGTGCAAAGGTTCAGCTCATAAAATGTAATACAGGAGAAATGACAGTAAATTTAAGATGAGATATTTTCTTAAGATTCATTCGGAAAAATGCATTAGATGGCAAGCTCGTGCCATCCAACGACATTTTCCAAATTAATCTTAAGAATATATTTAATTTTGAATTTTATGTAATTTTTTTCCTTTATTCATCTTAATAAACTGAAATTTTGCACCTTTACTAACAGAGATGCTCTTTCTATTTCTGGCATTCATTTTGACGGTGCTGCTTGATTTAGGAGAGACAGGGTCACGTGACCAGTTAGTTCAAGTCCCCCATTGCCATATAAACTAACACAGGGAACCCATATAAGAAGTTAGGGTAGTAATGTTGATTAATTTTTGATGGCATTTAAGACGAGAACAATTTGCCATATAAACTAAAAGTAACACAGGGAACCCATATAAGGTTAGGAATCAGAATCAATCAATCAGAATCAATAGTGCTTCTTGAAGACTTTTAAGCCGTTGTCACATGTACATAAAAGCTAATCATCGAAACAGAAAACCCATTTAAACGCCAGGACATCTATGAAGCTGGTTACTTACGTAAAACTATTTGAACAGGAAACGATAACAATCGTTCAAACGTCTGCTCATGCGCAAGTAGTTACCTTATAATTTCGCGGGCTTTTCACTTTCAACACACGCTCACATCTTGAAGTTGATCGTTATGCTCGAAATTGAATTTGTGATGCACTTTCAGCCTTCGGAAGCTTTGCTATTCACTTAATAGTCCAGCTAGTTTCCAGTCAGTAGAGACCGCTGAGCTTCCTGACAAAAGGCGCATTTATACAGGGCTAGCCTCATTTTCAAGAAAGAACAAAACAAAACAAAACAAAACAAAACAAAACAAAACAAAACAAAACAAAACAAAACAAAACAAAACAAAACAAAACAAAACAAAACAAAACAAAACAAAACAAAACAAAACAAAACAAAACAAAACAAAACAAAACAAAACAAAACAAAACAAAACAAAACAAAACAAACAAAACAAAACAAAACAAAACAAAACAAAACAAAACAAAACAAAACAAAACAAAACAAAACAAAACAAAACAAAACAAAACAAAACAAAACAAAACAAAACAAAACAAAACAAAACAAAACAAAACAAAACAAGATCGCGTTTACTCCCATGGGTCTTTTTTGAAAAGGAGGCTAAGGCTGCAGCATAAATGAGCCTCTCATCAAGAAGCTCAGCGGTCTCTAGTAACTGGAAACTGGACTATTTGCCTTCACAAATGTTTTTGATTTCTTCCCCGTACAATTACGATTTCACATTTTCGTACGTAGACTTCTTCTGCTGTGCAGACGTTTGACCGTGCATCAAGCAATAACACAGGAAGCCCATACAAGGAAGAAAAGAGGAGATCGATCATCTCATCATATTGAGAAACAAGAAAATAAAATACTAATTAAATGAAATATATAATGCAAAACAATATGATTAGAATCAAACAAGTTTTTCATACTTTTCACATGTATAAATCAATAAACATACAATCATTTTCAATACTTAGTCTATTTAACTAATAGAGTCCATATTTCCGTGCGTCTGTACTCTAATAGATGCACAGATGACGTCAAATGATATATGGCGAAAACAAAAAAAGTATGCTACGAGACAAAGTCGAGTGTTATGACAATTGTTGCATCATCTTAGGGTACAGACGATTGGAAAAATTGAATCTATATTTGCATTTGATTACAAAATATGATAATAATACTCCAACCAATCACTGCGCGCATATATTCGATGACGTCATTCGTGCATCTATACTTTAATAACATACGGTCCTCAACCAATTGGACGTAATATACCAATATACCAAGAATTATATGCATGATTACCATTGTTTAAAAATCAATGAAAAAGAATCAAAGTTACACGACAAACTGCGTCAGATGAATAAAGTCAAAAAAATCCAGAATGTCGTTCTATCGTTTTCGTCAATTCTGATATCACAATAAAAAAAACCATTTCAACATGTACATAGCTACAATCTTACGCGCGCTCTGATTGGCCAGAAAGCTATGAACTATTTACCTATGGGCTGCACGGCTTACGTTTGTTAATCGTTCTTTGCTGATTTAACTTGAATGCTCAAAAAATGGCTTTTGTTTTCACAACATCGAGGATAATTGAGAAATCGTTTTTTTGAGCAAAAAATGGCCATTCATGCAAGTCTGACTCGGCAACTGATGATAATATAATACTAATGATGATAATATAATACTAATGATGATAATATAATACTAATGATGATAATATAATACTAATGATGATAATATAATACTAATGATGATAATATAATACTAATGATGATAATATAATACTAATGATGATAATATAATATAATACTAATGATGATAATATAATACTAATGATGATAATATAATACTAATGATGATAATATAATACTAATGATGATAATATAATACTAATACTAAGACAATATATAATACTAACTCACAAGTTTCCAGCTTCGCCTTCCACTTATCTAACTTGAAAACTTTGGAAATACAGTGAAGACGAGAATCAAAACACGAGAATCAAAACACATTATTAGAGACTTCTATATATAAGAGGGTGGAAATGCTCGTCGGAAATTCCAAAGTCTTATCCTGGTGGGAGTGGCAACAATTGAATCCTACCCCTAAAAGGTACCAATGCAAAAACAAAAAAATTGTGTTCATAGGCCGAGACAGTTCAATCACACTACTTGTCTTATTAAGTAGCAGAGCTTGTGAAATTCATGGTAACCTCTTGCATATCAAACATATTGTGTCGTTCATGCGGGCTTCCTGTGTTTCTACTATTGGGTTTCCTGTTATTGTAGGATTCTAAGCCATTTTCAAGATGGTGCACAATGTGATGAGTTTCATCGCTACGGTATCTGCAAGTTTTGATGGAATTTTGAGCCTCCAAATTGCAGGAAAATCACCAAAAACAAATCTACGTGACTCCCAAATGAGGTAATGCCTGCCCAAGTATGGAATAGACTTCATGGCCGTGCGAACGACTTACACACTGATTTTTGTAGAGATATGTCTGATATGCATCCAGTTGAAGGGTGTTGACGGGTTTCTTCAATTTGACAACTTAATTATCCAGGTCTTCTTTTGACTTCATGCGTAATATAGTAGAGTCGTCTGTTTCACGAAGGTTGACAACAGAACCTTTCACTCCTAGCTGGTTTCTAGTCTCAGGGAAGCGCTTGCATGGCTTCAAACAAATTAGGCTTTGTACTTTCGGGGTGAGATGATCATATATTCGGATCTTTATTCCAAGGCCCGGTGCAAAACGTAGTGAGTCGCTATCTACTTTCTCCCTGATCTGCTGATGTCCTTTCGTTTCGTCATCACTTGGTCTTTGGTGAGGCGCCTTGTGAATTTGCATATGATAGGTTTCAGAGGTTCTTCATCGTCCTTTCGCCCAAGGGAATCCAGAAACCGGTATCGATCCACGAATAATTTGATTTTGGAATCCGAAATCCAGCCCTTGGAATGCGAAATTAAATCCATAAGACAGCTCTAGGAATCTGTAATCTTGTATCATTGCGGATTCCCTCAGAGGGGACGAGTCCTTCTTTAAGTTTTCTCGACGACCAACTCTATACGCAGTGTCAATTAAATATCCCATAGGCGAGCTTCATCAGCTCCCATTGCCCTAAATAATCGAAGGCAAAAATCTTTAGTTTTAGAGGCTGTTTCTTTATCAGCTTCTTCGAGCATTCCTAGCTAGTATTTTGATTTATTTAGTATTTCTCTGCAGCTTCTATCATGATTTCAGCTCATCTACTTTCTTTGGAAGTAAAAGAAGATGGCTCTTTAGACTCTGTCGTTCCGTTGGTGGAACGACCAAAAAGTGTCCAAAGAACTACATTATTGATAAGGGCGCCGGCGTATTAAACAAGCTGTTTGCATTGTATCCTATACTAGTCTTATTGGCTCGCTAATGTATAATTTTTCTGTTCGTGAGAAAGGTCGCTCATCAACTTATACATCATCATCATCACCACCACCACCATCAGATGACAGGCCACTATGACTTCCTTCCTGGACAACGTTGCAAGGTACTAAGTTATAGTACTCCTTGGTTTCATCAATATTAGTAAGCTCCAAGTAAGGATTTTCATACTGTAGCATATTTTCAAATGTTTGGCGAAGCTCGCCAAACGAGGGCCTATCATTCGGTATTTCTCGCCAACATTTTTGGATTAGGGAGTATCTGAAAGAGGAATTACAATTAGTACCTTTGACAAATAAACTGTTGTGCAGAGAATGAAACGAAGATTGAATGAATGATTGAATAAAAGAATGTGTGAATAAATGAATTTAAAAAAGGAAGAATTAAAGAGAGAAAGAAAAAAGAAGAAGAAAGAAAGTAGAAAGAAAGACAGAATGAAAAATAAACAAAAAGAAAAAAAGAAAAAGAGAGAGAAAGAAAGAATGAATTAATTTAATGAATTAACGAATGAACAAAGTAAAAACTGAATGGATAGACCAGAATGAGTGACAGTTCTCATTGATCACTAAGATTTAACTAGTGCTTACTTACATCTCGTCGGAACACATTTCTGGTTGCTCCATTCTGTATCCTCGACTCAGCTTTCGATAAATTTGGTTTAAGTGGACTTTCGTGTACGGTATTCCCCCTTTAAATGGCACAAAAAAGAGAATTTAAAACATTGATAAAGCCACTAGAACCATCGTCGTTAGGAGATATACTTAATTATTCAGATATTTTAAAACAAATTTAGCTTGGGCTTCACAATCATCATTTCAAGAGCTGAGAAGGTTTGTTAAAATTGGCCGATAATCTGTAATTGCAAATCAAAAATCTCAAGTTGTTGATTTTATTCCAAAAGATTAATTGCAAGAGCTTGCAATAAACCCGTAAACTAGCCTAACTGACATTTAGTGAGTGCTGCCTAATATTGTTTTTCTTTATACAATAAACCGATTTTTCAATGTTGTTCGCGCTTCAGAAATATTTCCAAAGAACTGGATAGTGATTCTGTTTTAGCTTGTTTTCAAACACATCATTTTACATGTGACTACCATTAACTTTTTTTGAAAATAGTGACAAACTATGTAAAATAGTATGAGATTGATAGTATAATGAATTGAATATAATACCAAATGGCAGTGTTTTCAAAGCATTACATAAACTAATCAGTTGACACTCAACGACGAGAGGTTTTATAGTGAAAGAAGGTATAAATCAAATGGTGCATTTCGGGATAACTAGAGCAAAGAAAACCATTGTTCTTTCCGTCGGCCAACTGCATTGTGGTATAAAGCAAATCTCGAATTTTGCTGAAAATATACCTATTGACTGATCGAATTATGATCGCTGCGCTTACTTCGCTCGCTTCAGGCTCGCACTGCTGCGGCAGCAAATAGTTATCAGTCTAATAAACACGTGTAGAGCTTATTTCCAAGAACGTTTCCCCCTCCCCTATGGTAAACTTGCAAATAATTGCCCTTTTCATCAGTGGAATATTTCAAAGTCATCCAGAAATTTTGGACATTTGGAGTATTGATCACCCCTAGTCGGGTAAGACCTAAAATGTCAACTCACTCACCTAAAGTCGTTATTTCCCACAGCAAGACACCAAATGACCATCTGGCAATAATAAAAAAAAAATAGAATAATCGTCATTTTTTCTGTTTCTTTTCTCTTCTTCTTTTTTCATTTTGGGTTTTTCGTATGATTAAAGTGTACTTACACGTCACTGTCAATGGTGAACACACCGTCATGGATTGCTTCTGGGGCCATCCATCTTATTGGCAATTTCCGGTCCATTTGACGAGCATGATAGATGCCATCATTGCAGACAGTGCGCGTAAGACCAAAGTCTGACACTTTGACGTGTTTGTTATAGGCCACGAGGATATTACGTGCGGCAAGGTCTCGATGAACAAACCCGTTGCTGGACAAGTATTCCTGTATTGGTAATATCGCAATATATATGTATATTTCTGTTACTCTTTCATAAAATCAAACACAGAAGTAATAAAAAGTCAGTAGAATTAAAATAATGGAAACCTAGGGTGACTGCACTTTTCCAAATCAAATGAATAAAGTCTTACCATTCCCGATGCAACTTGATAGGCAAAGGATATCAAATCTTTAGGCGTAAGGTCATCAGAAGTAAGATCCATGTTCACATTTTCTTTCTTTGCAAAAATCTGATACAAAATAAAGATTGTACACTAATATGATCAGGGTTGAGATAAGCAAAGGTTATGGGCCTGGAGCGGGGATACAGTCCGGGTTAATATACAATCATTTTAGAAAACGAAAACGTTGTCGCTGATCGACCTCAAGCCTACGCCACTGACTCGACCGAAAGGGATGATGGATAGGAATCACTGAGGTGACTATAAAATGCATATCTAATTAGTTATGTTTCGTGCTTATAAGTCAGTACAGAGTTTAAAAATCATTTTAAACGAGCTAGCATGCGATTTTATCCCAATTTTCTCGCCTTCTTTTATTTAAACCTTTTGTTTTTAATCAAACAAAAGAAAGTGAGACATTCGGGATAAAATCGCATGCGCATTAGAAACGATTCTTAAACTCTGAACTGGTTTATAATGCAGACCTTCGATTCGCTGACGAGTGATGTGGATGGTTCAGGTCATAACTAATTAGATATGCATTTCAAGGTTGCCTTATGCAGTGATTTCTACCCATACTCCCTTTCGGCCGAGTCGCGTAGGTTTGAGGCCGAGCAACGACAAAGTTTTCTGAAATTACTGTATACAGGCAACTCTCGCCTAGCAGACGTCCCGATATTGCGGACTTTCACTGTTACGGAATTTCCTGGAATTACGGAGACTCCATGTGGGCCCAGACGTACATTTTTACTCTTCTACTCTCATTACAACTGACATCTTGGACAACTGTATGTAGTCTTGGAATATTCATTAGTATGTACAGTTTTTTGACCTATATTGTAGGACGTGTATCAAAGTAAATTAATGTGTGCTACAAATTAAATTAAACTGGAAATCTGAAGAGAGTACAGCAGCACTTTTTCTATGTGACACTACAACCACTGAAAATTGGGTCATCAGTTTTAATTACACCTCATTATTACAGACTCTGACTCACTATTGCGGATTCTAAATGGATGTCAGCTATAGTGAGAGTTGACTCTATTTATAAATTAGTATACAAGGGAAATATGCCTTATTTTCCCTGCATACAAATGTATATTCCCTTTGCATTCAAATTAGCTCACTGTTCAAAGCAGGGTTTATTAATTACATAGAGAATACTTCATGGAAAGTGCGCGCGTACGGTTTTTATTCACGAGTTGTGAAGTATCATAAAACGAATGAGCGAGGAACGAGCGAGTGAGTTTTATGATACAAAACAACGAGTGAATAAAAACTGTACAAAGCACTTTCCATGGTGTTTTCTGTTTATCATATGCATATCGAGATTTTTATAAATTTTAGTCATTTTGCTGTGAAAATGGTTTGCTTTTCCATGGTCAAGATTTTGATTTCAAAAAACACAAAAACCCTACAAAACAAAATTTAAATTACAAACAGACGTCAAAACAAAACAAAAATAATATTTATTTGTATCTAAAGTGAATTACAAAGCAAAATTATGATTCTTTTCTGTGTAACTTGGACTTTTTCAGTTCTCGTTGATAGACGTTTGTTTACAAAACGAGCAAAGACAATGCGAAGAATTTGAGTTCATTCAAAGTTATGTATTCAAAGACAAACTTACGGTCAAATTCACGCTCGTTAAACATGCTTGGCGTTTCAAATGTCCTTCAAAACTTTACCTTGAACTTGATTTATCAGTGTTTTTCTCCGAGCTTTTCTATAAAAGGGCTCAGTTCGACTAAATCTTCATTCAGTGACTCCGAATCTGCCGGCCGTGAATATAATCCTCCTTCGCTTTTTGCAGCACAGCGTGGTTTTGAAAATCTTTAGAGCTCTTCTTCTGCATGACATCGATGACTTTTGTGGTAAATAAGCTAATCTACTTGAATTTTTACTGAATAAAGATTAAAAATTGAACTGCCAAGACTGAAAATCCTTTGATAAAAAGTGCCGAGAGGAGCCAGTTTGAAGAAAAATTTTCATCAGGAATGAAGTCGCTTCTGATTGGACGTATCGTTTTTCTCACACGTGAAAAAAAGCGATACGCGGCTTCTGATTGGACGTATCGTTTTTCTCACACGTGAAGAAAACGATACGCGCATTCTGATTGGCTGAGAGCAGTGAACGAACGAAAATTTACTAAATGGAATTTTAGTGAGTATATCTCGATATGTATATAATAAATATATTATAAAAATGCGGTTATTAAAGCTTCTGTATTTATAATCTTACCTTTTGTTTGTTGAGTCTCAAATAGTTGAGTAAGTTCCCGTTAGGTATATATTCAACAACCAAGAAGTAAGGCCTTCTTGTTGTACAGCAACCCAGTAAGTTTACAATATGTTTATGGTGACCAACTGTCTTCATTAAGTTTATTTCATCGATAAAGTCCATTTCGCTATGAGAATCGGATCCTTCTGAAATGGGACAAATGTGAATCACACTTTAAATTCACTTATCGGAATAACCGAACAACAATTGATGGATTGATATTGATGACAAGAGAGAGGCTGGATAGTGCAGTCTAGCTGTGGGCTTTCACTCACTTCACTTCACTTTTTATTTATTTATTTATTCCTCCATTTATTTATTCATTCATTCATTCATTCATTCATTCATTCATTCATTCATTCATGACTTTCCTTCAAAGTGGGGACATCACATAAAACCTTCAAAGTGGGGACGCATTCACTTTTATTTTTATAATTAACAAAACAAGGTTAAATTATATGTGGCATGTTAGTATAATTATAAGAATACCATTTCAGGAAGAAATTGTGTTTTATCATTTTATTTTCAAAAATTTGGTTTTCACGTCTTACAAAGTGGGGACACTAGCTGAGGCACTTCATGTCCCCACTTTGTATGATAAACAATTTTGATTCTTTTTATTAGGCAGACATTGACAGCGTCGCCCGCCTTTAGTTCTACCTTTTCGTCAATCTATTTAACAATTCGAAGTGAGTTTCATAGATGCCACGCCCACCATTTCACAACACAGGTCCCTTTTCGGGGTCATTTTCAGTTTTCTCGGTGAGCACCCCCGCCCTCTGGGGGGGTGGGGGCTAGTTTGAAATGAAAAGATTATAGAAGTTTCTTCCGTTTTATGTTGTAAAACAAAAAAAACAGATTTATTTTAATTTATTTAAAAAATATAAAGTAATCAAGGCGTTCATATATGACATATACAATGATAGAATGATAAGAAAGAAACATTTTCAAAACAATGTTAACGGAATCATGAGACATTTGTATAACATTTGTAGATTATTTGCACACATTTATAATCGTAAATCATCATCATCGTTATCATAATTGTTTGTATCATCTCATATAAAAAATAAAAAATAACAAGACATTCTGAATTGTAACCTTGAGATTACCACATCAAGTAATGTGTTAATCGCGAGGTCGCCTGGCTGACATGCGCATGTAAGCTATGCATGAACTCTCTTTTTTTCCCTCGATTCCACGAGTGGTATAGTCCCCCATGATGCTTTGCGATTTTGACCACAGGACGTCCAAACAAATGACTAAACAAATGACGCTGAAAAAAGAGAAAAGAACCTAACAGTGCAACTTAAATGAAGGATCAACAAATCAAGGTCGAATAGAACCTCGTTCCTTGTTATCCGACATACTGCCTTTTTTGGAAAGTAAGAGTATAACCCTGCTACGCTGGTGGAGGAATACAAAGTTTTAGAAACTCTTAAATTTCTAAAAGGCCAATTGGGTTCCCTGTGGTAATGCCTGATTATATGAAGCGGGCTGGCCAGCTTGAACAGGCTGAAACTTTTTCTTTTCACACTCTAGGAACTACAAAACAAGCGGGCCAGTGACATGCACTAAGAAACATATCGCAGCGCCACTTGTACCGGTAAATTGGTCGCTCCCACTTGCCGCATTAAAATCAAACTGAATGGATTTTAGTGAAACCGCAGTCGCAGCGTAAAAATTGTCAAAAGTCTTCGCAGGTGAAGCGTGTGCACACTAAGACCTTATCAAAGCGAACGCTCGTAACAACATTTAGCATTGTTGGGTAATACGCTTTCTTATTTGAAGTTTTTATTGTTAAGGAGCTTAATTTGTATGTGTCAGTTGCAAATGTTTAGCTCAATCGTCCATCCTGTGCAAACTCATTATTATCATCTATTTATATTTTGTATTATTTTGGTTCATTCGCGTATCACTAAGCAATTATTGGATGAGGTCGAGTAGGATATGGGGAATTATTAAGGCCGAGGTTTGTGTTATCTGCCGAAGCCGAAGGCTGAGGCAGATAACACAAACCGAGGCCTTAATAATTCCCCATATCCTACGAGAAACGAATTCAATAATTGTTTTATTATTTTTGAAAATAATTCTTTCTCAGTTGTGCTTTGTTGACAAGAATACATGTTGTTGTTGTTTTCCCGCTTTTGGCATGAATCGCATAAATTAGCGTGACGTCATACCGCAAGCTAATTTTCCATATTCGAGAAAATTACGTCATAACTTCGAATAATGGTTTTCAACATTTTCATAACTCCAAATTTGGGCAGCTAGCCGGCGACTATGGTAATTTATCCGGTGGCTCTTAGCCAATCAAAACTCTTGAATTATTTTCAAAATATAATAATAAG
Source organism: Telmatactis stephensoni (assembly GCA_029948255.1). Taxonomy (NCBI): domain Eukaryota; kingdom Metazoa; phylum Cnidaria; class Anthozoa; order Actiniaria; family Isophelliidae; genus Telmatactis; species Telmatactis stephensoni. The sequence continues at coordinate 193,760 of JALIZF010001924.1, forward strand.
CATTATTCCCCAGCTAGAGCCTTGTACTGATTCTTTTTTGTGTACCAACTCAAACATATATCGAAAGTGGATTAAGCAGCATTCCCCATGATATGTAGAGGTAGGTACCTCTTCACGTATGTAACGTTCTTATGTTGTATCATACATTGTAAGTACTGATACGGTACAATGTAAAAAACATCAGTACTTCACGGTACTTCACCTTGCATTTCCTTGCGCATATTTTACTATCCCTAGGTATCCTTGCATTTGTAATTGCTGTGAAAAAATGAAATTACTACAGTACAAAATTCATTGATTTCAGTCGCCTCAATTTCAAAAATGTTTCAAACTTTATTATTAATTAACTGGATACTAAATGTATCAATACAAACTATTCATAGCTCTTATCTTAAACGAATTTGAAAAAAAAAAACCCTTAAGATATGGTATTCAAGCTAATAAGGGCCAACCTGCAAGCTTTACGATATCATGGTTGTGTCATTTTAAACGCGCGCAGCGAAAAAACCTAAACTGATACCATGATTTTATAATGCTCACTTGTTAACTCATCCGGTTTGAAAATAATACTATTTCATCTGAGATTATAGCAAATAGAAATTGTTCGGTTGACTATAATTCACAATACAGCTGATTTTCTGTATGTGAGTAAATTAATTTGCGACCAAAAAGCATACTGGTGATGGCATATTCCTTGAATAGAATATCTTATTTTCAATTGGAAATCGGTATGTTACTGATTTCCAAGCGAAAACAAAAGACGACTGGTAAACGCTTATAAAAAGCGATTTTGAAGATTACTTTTTATAAGATTCCATTTCGACTCTTCTCAGTTAAGTGTTTTGCTTGGTATTTTGCGGCTTTCCAGTTTCTGCTGGCTAAAGCTTTTGGATGTTTTCTTAGGCATGCTTCACATGCTGACTTTTGTAGGGGCGTAGCCGCCGGTACGGTTGGTCCGGTTTCAACCGAACCATTAAAAACCATCCCTCACTATTAAAAACACATAGTGCACATTGTAATATCCCTGAAAACCGAACCAATTTGATAAAACCGAACCAATCTAAACGCCACTGCGACCAAATCATATCACGTTTTGAGCAGTCGTTAAATTAGCCTAAATTCCGACTGTGACACAGGCTATCGTTAATGAGTGTATCAATATAATATATTCGTATTCTATTCGTAGCTCTGATAGTTAAGGCCCGACCAAACGAGAAATGTTGGGTCAATATACAACAATACAAGATACAACAACAACAACAACAACAACAACATACAACTTGAAAGAGGTGCAAACGATATCCAACTGACGCAGCGCAGGGCACGCAAAGTTCTACCTAGGCACGCATGTATTACACTTTATTGTGCAATGGTCCTACCATTATTTGACTATTGTTGCAGTGTCTGGGACAGTTGTGGCCTGGGCAACAAAGCGTACTTGGACAAACTCCATCGGCGAGCTGCTAGTATCATTGAAGGCAGAATTGTTGAGTATGCTGACTTGCCTAACATCTTCAGCTGGCCTGACTTGCAAAAGCGACGAGACTATCTTACGTCTATCTTAGTTTTCAAATCAATTAATGGCTTAGCCCCAGACTACCTCATTGGTGAATTCATTCATGCCAGGGAAATTCATAGCTATCGCACTAGACATCGAGATTTACTGCGCATTCCTTTATCCAAGACTACTAAGTACCAATGTAGCTTTCGCATAAATGGGGCGCGCAAATTCAACCAACTTCCATCAGCAATAAGACAAAGTTTGACCCTCGAAGAATTTAAGATCAAGGCAAAACGACACTTCAAGCGTTAAAATCCTAAACCGCGAAGAACTTAAATTCTAGCCTAAGCGACATTTGAAGCGCAAAATCCTGTTTTTTGAATATGTTTCCAATTGTATCAGTATAATTTAAGTGAATTTGTCATGTATTGTTTTTTCCTCTATTCCGTAATTTTGTGATTCTATTGTGTTACACAGGACTCTATTCAAACTAGCTATAGCTAAATTAGATGTTCCTGTTAAAATATTGAATTAAAATTAAAAAAAAAAAAAACTGACTCAACATGTTACGTGAATCCATGCGCAACGTCTATTGTTATATATGAAATTTGAGGGTCGAACACTGTTGGATGATCGGGCCAAACGAGAACCTAATCCCGACTAATGTATGTTCGTGTATGTTTGAACGTTTGACCGGATTCAAACTTCAAGATACATTGACATACAACAACATACATCAACATACAGGGTGGCCAAACGAGGAAATGTTGTGTGATCCAACAAAGTATGTCGTTGTATGTTGACCCAACATTTCTCGTTTGGCCGGACCTTAAAGATTACTAATGCTTTTGTTTTCTGTTGTTTGAATTTCACATTAATAGCTAAATTGAACACACTTAATCCTTGAAACAAGTATTACTAATTACTGTTGATAGACAATAGAAAACAAACGAAATTAGTTTTATGTATCACTATTTTGTACTATTCGGTGTTTCACAGTGCGTTCACTCTAGTAATTTTTTGGTCTTACGTAAGTACACCTTTTGCTTGCAACCACAAGAAAGAAATATATCATTAACGCCAAAATGATTAACGTTGGAAAATCTTTTGGGCGGAAAGCATTTTCTTTAAGACTGTTTGCATCAAAATATACTTTAATTTTAATTATTGGTCATTCGTTAAGGCCGGTACACACGAGGGAGCTTGCTCCCGCAACACGCTCCCGCAACATGCTCCCGGAGCAAAGCTCCCTCGTCTGTACCAGCGATTTCACGCGAAAAAATGTTGCGCAACAAAACTTTTGCTCCCGGGTTTTGCTCCCTCAGATTAAACTGGTTAGATATGAGGGAGCAAGCTCCAGGAGCAAATCTGTTGCGGGAGCGTGTTGCGGGAGCAAGCTCCCTCGTGTGTACTGAAGCTTGTTTGCCGCGCAACAACGTGTCTCCAGTTGGCCAATCAAATTGGCTTATTTGTAACTAGTTCCCATGCTGCGATCGGGTTGTTTCATCGTTCAGCTCCCTCGTGTTCCTCGTGTGTACTGGTCTGCAAAATGACCCAGGAGCATGTTGCGGGAGCGTGTTTCAGGAGCAAGCTCCCTCGTGTGTACCGGCCTTTAGAGTTCACGCACTTAATCCGTGAAACAAATAGTACTAATTACTACTAAATTGTGTTGATTAAACAATCGGAAACAAAGGAATTAGCATAATTTATCACTATTTTGTACTATCTATGGTTCACGGATTTAGTGAGTGCACTCTTATAGGTCTTACTATCGTTATCGTTGAAGTGCGCCCGCCGAAGCTCAAAGTCTCGTTTTGAAATTACATTTTAGACTGCCGTCAATCAAAACATTTTCTTTCAAAAATCGTTATCCTTGTGACGTCATTTTTGAGTTAATTTCAATAAATTCGATATTAACAAGGCAAAAACAAATCTAGAAAAGCTTAATTTTCATTTTGTACATTTGATTTTAGGATTTTCTTAAGAAAATATTTTGATTGACGGCAGTCTAAAATGCAGTTTCAAAACGAGACTTTGAACTTCGGCGGGCGCACTTCAACAATAACGATAGTAATACTATCACACTTTAACTATTACACTTTGTTCCACGGGTTAGAGTGGTTTTCATCCGTCTATGAAAGAGCAGGTACTCAATTAGACACTACTACACACTATAAGGCACAAGTAGTCTGAAGTCCCCACTTTGTCATATGTCCCCACAATGTAGGTGACGTGGGATATGAATGTCCCCACTTTGAAGGATTGCCAAGTTCATGCATTCATTTATTTATTTATTTATTTATTTATTTATTTATTTATTTATTTATTTATTTATTTATTTATTTATTTATTTATTTGTTTATTTGTTTATTTATTTATTCTGTCATTCATTCATTCATTCATTCATTCATGCATTCATTCATTCATTCATTTATTTATTTATTTATTTATTTATTCATTTATTTATTTATTTATTTGTTTATTTGTTTATTTATTTATTTTGTCATTCATTCATTCATTCATTCATTCATTCATTTATTTATTTATTTATTTATTTATTTATTTATTTATTTATTTATTTATTTATTTATTTATTTATTTATTTATTTATTTGTTTGTTTGTTTGTTTGTTTATTTATTTATTTATTTGTTTATATATTTATTTGGTTGTTTCACCCTTCCCCTAGACCAGATGGGAGCTAAATCAAATTGGACAGAACTGTGCTTTGGGCCAGGTCACTCTTAGGCAGTATATAAAGCGATCGCCGTTGCAATGGCGCTTTCACGTGCTTTATTTACAACTCCATTAAACTACAGCATTGATGTACTTAACGGTCATACCATCATCATTTCAATGACTTCGCACCTTTCAAAGCTTTAACCGCTACAACAGTCCCAGACTTCTTTCTCAGTGAAGCTCTCCCTTTCAGCTTTGCCACCGTAATGACTTCGTCATTCATCAGAGGCTGGCTCAGTATCGCCTTGAACACCGTGCCAAAAGCTCCTTCGCCCAAATCCTCTAGATAGGTGAGATGTTTGTAATTCAGTTCCCAAGGGTCATTCATTGGAACTTCTTCCTCAGCGCTAATGGTGAATAAACGTCTTTAAAATATGTATATATACTTGTAACCATCGGTGTCTCCAAGAAGGCAGGGAGGAGGGGAAGAAGGATTGAAGAAATTTAGGAAGGAATAATGAAGGAAAGGGAGAAAGCACCCTTAGTTTACTACAGACGCAATGTGCATGATCATGACTTACTTCTGATTATTTGGTCGGGATTTTCTTCTGATGTAGCAAACAACAATTGCAATTATCAGTAAAAAAAGGACTCCACAAGAAGCTCCAATTGCCGCTTTTTTTTCTATTTCCAGTCCACCTGCGCTTGAAGCATCTGCATCTAAAGATTATTAATGCACCATATTGCCGGTGTTTTGTATTACACATTTCGTGAACGTTATTAAGGATCGGAGCAACCGTAGCTTGGGTGGTTTTGATTTGATCCCAGTGCCTTCGCACACTTCTTTCGATTTGTGGTAGCTTTCTGACACCCATCAACCGAGGACTGATAGAGGGGGAGTGGGAGGGGGAGGGGAAGGAGGTAATGAGTGCTGACTCTACATACTCCATGCTCATGAGTGTCAAAACTGTTACGGGCTACCAAAATATCGTTAAAGGAACATGCTTTATCTCTTTTCTCACTGATATCCTTAAGCTTATCATTACTGTTATATTTTATATCGAAAGAATTTTGTAGTTTTCATGCCTAAATATTTTTTTTCAAACCAAAGATTTGCTATACTCTTGACCAACAGTACATCTGACAGAAGTTATTTTGTTAATATACATGTTGTTAAAATCATAGTGAAATTAATTTTCTATCATAATTTTCTTTTCCAAAGTAAGTGCTTACTTGATAAACATATTCTAGTTACCTTTCTCATTTATACAGTCACTTTTTGTTGTGAAAGTGTCATATTTCGGCTGTCCATAACCACTGCCCTGCATCGTAAATGGAGCAAATTCAGTTCCTTTCAAATGCACAACGTTCTTTTCCCTGCTGGCAGTTTCCTTTTCTTTGAAGTTCCAAACAAGAAAGAAAAAAGCCAGTAGAGGAAACGTTCTGTTAAGAATGATCTAGAACTCACCCCATTCTGTGCCCTGGTAACAGCTCTCACTCTAATATTGTAAGTAGTACCAGGCTTCAACGGTTCGCTGTGATTACCATCTCCAATCACTAACTTAGAACTAAGTGGATCAGATAACACGATCCAAGAGTTGGAGCTCCCACGTTTATTGATTTGTACTTCATAAGACCTGGTGAACAAAAAGTCTCTATATCAACAAACCGCAAAAAACACGTGTATTGAGCTAACCGCGATGTACTTGACGTACTTTATTAACTTCTTTTCTTTGGCGTTCATTGCAGCATGATTAATGACAAGATCAGCAGTACAAGCCAGTCCAATCGATGTACTGTTTACTGTAAATTGAGGAGCAGCGACTACAAAAGCAAGTTAAATAAGAATTTGTTACTATTATTTACTAAAACATGCAAAGTATAATATACTGATATAAATTGAAATCATGATAAATTGAAATCGAAATATATTAAAAAAACATTTAACAAATCGTGTTTTTCTAAAACCTACCAATCTTGCACGTAGTTCCAGCTTTATAAGCACTGCAGGTTGTGGATTTCCATCTTGCACCACGACTACAGTTGGCGATGGACATTTCTGTACCAGAACAACTAAGGCCGCTAAGCCATACTATGTCTTTGACTGGATGAACGTATGAGAATATGACCACACCTTGTACTCCAGGGTACCCAAGCATACGACAAAACACCTCAGCGTCGTTCTTGTTCCAATTCGAATTACATAATGTACCCCACACTCCCTGGTACCTGACTTCAACTCGACCAGAATTGGGTCCCGTCCCTCCAGCTAAACGAACTTGAACTGGTGGAGGAGCTGTGTTGGAATTTAATTCTAATGGTAAACCTCAATATACCAACTAACAAATATTTCAATTTACTTCTAAACGCCTCACCTTTATTCATTTGACAAACCACACCAGCACGTTTTTCTCTTGGACAGACATATCTTAGCGTTCCAATGCGAGCACCTGCACATTCAATAATCGACGTTTCCTTTCCACTACACCTAACTTTAACCCAGTAGATTGGAAGTGTTTTCTGTCTTTCATTGAACCAAACTAGACTTTCAGCTGCTTCGTAACCGAGCATTCGACAGATCACGTGAGCACTGTATATATCCCATCCATCATCATCACAGACTGCTCCCCAGGTCCCATTGTACTGGATTTCCACTTGACCAACACTGCTTACATTAGTTCCTACCAGACGAATTTTAATCGCGTTTCTCTCTTAAACACACAATTAGGGAAATTAGTTGAGAATTTTTCCGTGACTTTTTTTTCCATTTAAAATTCCGTAGTTACATTCTACGGTAATTCCGTAGTTTTGTAGTGCGCACGCTTTACTGGCACGATTTTAACGTGACCCGAGGTCGCGCACACGGACAAATTTCAAGTTTTTAAGATGGACGCCATTTAGATTAAACCATGCCATTTTGAGGATGTAGGATGCACAAAATGAAGTAAATTAAGACAAATAACGCTGAAAACATAAAAAATTAGAAAAGTTGACATAAATACAGCTGTTGCATTGCCTCAACAATGCTTGAAATGACCGCCATCTAGCGCAAAAAGAATCTTGTCAGCCATTTTTATTTGGATTTTGCATGTAATGGAAGAGTCTTAATTAGAAACTATACGAAGCTTTATTATAAATCTATGATGGTTTTATATCTGTGGTGTGTTTATTATTTTTATTTTTAGTTTACCTTTAGGGAAATTTCTGATCTACATACAACTGAAGCAACTCGACTAGGATTGCAGCTATAAGAATATTGAAAACACTCTTCAATCTATGTTTACGGGCTACCGACGTTAAAGAAGCATGCTTAATTTATCTCTTTTCTCACTGACACCCTTAAAGTCCTACTTTGATAAAAAATCGGTGAAATTTTATTTTGCAGAAACTTCGTGAAATAAATCTTCAAGCATCTATTGATCACCAGTTAAAATACCTTTTTTTGTATTCAAAAGGGAAGTACTAGATTTTTAGCGTTCTTTTTTGGTACCAGTGACGTGATCGACACAACTCATGGATTTACTCCACCGATTTTTGATCAGAGTAGCACTTTCAGCTTATCATTACTGTTAACATTTTTAAAGAGATTAAACTTTAGTTCACAACACAAATTTTGTTACCTTGGAATTTTCGACCAGTAACTTAGGTCTTCATCAGCGATAATGTAGATTAGTCAGACTGGAAGGTGGTGAAGGAAGCGATATACATCAAAGCTTTTCAACCTAGTCTCAATCGAGATGGGGGTCGCCACAAACTCCCTGGGGTTTACTCAAAACTTATTCGTACTCACGTACGTAATAAGTTCCCCAGGGAGTTCCAGTCTGACTAATCTACATTATTGCTGATGAAGACCTAAGTTACTGGTCGAAAATTCCAAGGTACATAACAAAATTTGTGTTGTGAACTAATGTTTGATCTCTTTAAAAATTTACTACCCAACACAGATGAATATTCACAAACGTATTACTGTTTACAATCTACATCGAAAGAATTTTGTTTGGCTTTAATTAGATAAATTGAAATTGAAATTACCTTTCTCATTCATACAGTCACTTCTTGTGAAAGTTTCATATTTCGGCTGTCCATAACCGCTGCCCTGCATCGTAAATGGAGCAAATTCAGTTCCTTTCAAATGCACAACGTTCTTTTCCCTGCTGGCAGTTTCCTTTTCTTTGACTGAAGTTCCAAACAAGAAAGAAAAAAGCCAGTAGAGGAAACGTTCTGTTAAGAATATGATCTAGAACTCACCCCATTCTGTGCCCTGGTAACAGCTCTCACTCTAATATTGTAAGTAGTACCAGGCTTCAACGGTTCGCTGTGATTACCATCTCCAATCACTAACTTAGAACTAAGTGGATCAGATAACACGATCCAAGAGTTGGAGCTCCCACGTTTATTGATTTGTACTTCATAAGACCTGGTGAACAAAAAGTATCTATATCAACAAACACGTGTATTAAGCTGAACCGCTATGTACTTGACGTACTTTATTAACTTCTTTTCTTTGGCGTTCATTGCAGCATGATTAATGACAAGATCAGCAGTACAAGCCAGTCCAATCGATGTACTGTTTACTGTAAATTGAGGAGCAGCGACTACAAATAAGTTAAACAAGACTTTGTTACAATTATTTACTAAATTTACAACGTGCAAAGTATAATATACTTATATGATAAATTGAAATCAAAATATATTAAAAAAACATTTAATAAATCGTGTTTTCTAAAACCTACCAATCTTGCACGTAGTACCAGCTAAAGAAGGACCGCACGATTTCCATCCTGCACGACGACTACAGTTGGCGATGGACATTTCTGTACCAGAACAACCAAGTCCGCTAAGCCATACTATGTCTTTGACCGGACGAAAACGTGAGAATATGGCAGCTTGTGCTCCAGGGTACCCAAGCATACGACAAAACACCTCAGCGTCGTTCTTGTCCCTATTCGAATTACATACTGAGCCCCATACTCCATGGTACCTGATTTCAACTCGACCAGAATTGGGTCCCGTCCCTCCAGCTAAACGAACTTGAACTGGTGGAGGAGCTGTGTTGGAATTTAATTCTAATGGTAAACCTCAATGTACCAACTAACAAGTATTTCAATTTACTTCTAAACGCCTCACCTTTATTCATTTGACAAACCACACCAGCACGTTTTTCTCTTGGACAGACATATCTTAGCGTTCCAATGCGAGCACCTGCACATTCAATAATCGACGTTTCCTTTCCACTACATCTAACTTTAACCCAGTAGATTGGAAGTGTTTTCTGTCTTTCATTGAACCAAACTAGATTTTCAGCTGCTTTGTAACCGAGCATTCGACAGATCACGTGAGCACTGTGTATATCCCATCCATCATCATCACAGACTGCTCCCCAGGTCCCATTGTACTGGATTGCCACTTGACCAACACTGCTTACATTAGTTCCTACCAGACGAATTTTAATAGCGTTTTCCTCTGAAACACATGCACAATTAGGGAAATTATTTGAGAATTTTTCCGTGATTTTTTTTCCATTCTAAATTCCGTAGTTACATTTTCTTCGGTTGTTTTGCAGTGCGCACGCTTTACTGCCACAATTCTAACGTGCGCGAGCTCGCACACAAGAGAGATGGACGCCATTTAGATTAAACCATGCCATTTTGAGGATGTAGGATGCACAAAATGAAGTAAATTAAGACAAATAACGTTGAAAACATAAAAAAAGATTAGAAAAGTTGACACGAATATAGCTGTCGCATGCATTGCCTCAAAAAAGCTTAAAATGACCGCCATCTAGCGCAAAAAGAATCTTGTCAGCCATTTTTATTTGGAATTTGCAATGGAAGAGTCTTAATTAGAAACTATACGAAGCTTTATTATAAATCTATGATGGTTCTATTTCTGCTGTGTGATTATTATTATTATTTTTAGTTTACCTTTAGTGAGATTTCTACATGCAACTGAAGCAACTCGACTTTGATTGCAGCTATAAGGATATTGAAAACACTCTTCAATAGATGTTTCATATCCATAGCAATTCAGATATTTAGGATGAATAGGTCCACTTCCTTTGACTTTAGCTGTACCAGCTGACTCTGTCTTGGAGTAATTCAACATGCGACACACCACAGAAGCTTGGTAGATGTCCCAGCCATAATTACAGATGGTGTTCCATGTACCATTATTTGTTCTCACTTCTACACGGCCATCGTGTGGAGTTGTACCGTTCATTATACGAACCTCAATAGTAGTTTCCATTTCTGTAAAAAGTGAAGTTGATTTTTGTGTTAGAACTATTTACATTGCTAAACGATACTTTTAGAACTATTTACATTGCTAAACGGTACTTTTCGTTATTTACAATGTTGTTCACGATCCAGGGGCGGATTTAGCATTTTGACTGAGTAGTTTCCAACTCGACCGAATCTTAAATCCTATGATACCATTTACACTTTGCATATTTTGAGCATTAGCATCTATAATAAACACATTAATACAATTTTCAAAATCATGAGAACTCAAAACACTCAAGCGGTTAATTTTGCCAAAATAGCTTTCGTCAATATTTATACTGAGAATCAAGAATACGAATATCTCTATTACCGAAATTATATTTCGCTGTTGCAGGCCGCCCCCTAGGATTTTAGAGATCTTTATGAGTATTTTTTGGTTTGTTGTTTGAATTGGGGGAAGCAAGAAACCAAATTCCAACGGATTGTTTGAAGGTCACAGTTCGCGTAAACATTTCAGTAAAACTACTCATATAAAATATCAGCTATCATTATAAATTTATATAGTTTACCGAGGAAACTGTTAGCTCAAGCGTAAACTTAGAGCTTAATGTCTGCCCAATTTCCTTGTTTACATTGAATTTCAATCGCAGCAGTTCCTCAATTGAAGAGTAAAGTTTGCTCGCACGTTTAAGTTTCTTCGCGTTGCGAGTTCGAAGCACTCTGATACACAGAGAACCTCACCAGGGTAGACTACCCCTTTTATACTTTTGTCAGTAGTTTCTGGACTAGTTCACACCGATTTTAGGCAATCGATCAGAATCAAGTTGGATTGGTAAGTTTGTGCTTGGTTTGACTGTGGGTTTCCTGTGTGAACTACTTGTGGGGTGTTTTACTTCCTGTGAATCACTTCGGAAACTATTTGTGGGGTGTTTTATTTCCGGTGCAGTAGTTCACACAGGAAAACCAAACTGTGAACACACACGTTGTGATAGCGAGAAATTCCTATGGGACCCCTCCCTCACCAAAACTTGAAAGGCTTCAAAAGGAGCCTGGGTCAAGTAAATGTGGGTTTCCTGTGGAAATAATTCAAAATGGCGTCCAAATAAAGGTAAAATACGCTTTAACTTGTTCCATTTGTATTTTTTATTTGTAATATCTCAATTTTTCTTTTTTCTGGAAAAAATCTCAGTAGTTTCCGGAAACTAAGTGAACTACTATGGATCCTCCCCAGCGATCTGTTAATATAATGATGATAATTCAGATAATTACGCGGGGCGTAATTTTTTAACTCGTGGATTGCAAATCCACGAGTTATAGTGAGGGTCGAAATATGCAAATGTGACACTCACTCACTCGAACATTGTTAAAGTATGCTACTGCGCATGCTCGACGTGATTGACCGCAGGCCGAAAGTAATGTGAGCTCTGGGTACGAGATTAAAGGAAATATGTGACTCCTGTGTTTTATTCAAATATGCATCGATAGATCGATGACATTTACTCGAATTCTTTAGCCGATTGTACGGCGAAACTTGCTTTAGAATTGAACGATCTAAAAGGCGTCTTCAACAAGGTCTGTATTTAATCATTATCCGGTGGAGTGTTGAAATTCTACTCGTGACTCTTCTATGAGTTTAAATCGTGGAGCCTTCAAGATGGCCCGAGATGACGGACATGACAACTTCGTGCTCACACTTCGCTAAGATTTCTTATTGCTTGACACATTTTGTATTGTACCACTCTGCTTGGAATTCGAATAATTTCCATCTCATCTAGAGTGAAATCCTTTTTGGGTGGACTTTTTTACGTCGCTCTCCTGGTAAGTAACTATGCTGTCGTCAAGCAACAAAATTGTCGCTGCAAGCCAGTCCAACATCAAGGTCATCCAAGTTTTTAGTGTTTGTACTTTATCAGCACGCGAGTAAATGTTAAAATAAAGAGCAAACGAAAACATTTTGAGTACGAATTGCCGCCTGAAACATAGCCTGAAACTGGCCGTGAGTCGAGCCGCTAGTTCGTGTTTGTACTCTATCAGCACAAGAGAGAATGTTGAAATAAGCAGGAAACGAAACGGCACTGATCTGACTCGACTTTCAGTCTTTATATTATTATTATTTGATCAAAATGCAAACATGTTTCATATTATTCACCGTGACCTTTGACGGGTCAGCTACTGTAGTTGTAGCTATTAGGCAAAACTTGTGTAACTTGGCCAAAATAACTCAGTGGGTCTAATTGACATTTTGTAAAATCTATAGTGTAATTGAATGACTGTGGACTTTGAGACGCAAATTGTAACAAATACCTCAGATAAAATGAGAGATTTATATACATTGTATGTAATGAATTGTATTTATCATTCGTTTGATCTAAAGTGTCGTACGGTAGACAATGCGGCGCCTTTGACCGTAATGCAACGTACAATGAGTCTGCAGATGCAACATCACGCAATACAGGAAACCAATTTCACTCCCAAAAAGCGTCTAGTATTTATCAGTTTATCATACGTCTTCAGCAATGATTTCAAGTTTTGGCCATCATGTACGCTACAGTGAGTCTGATGTAACGCTCCATATCAAAGCAAATCCTGAGTTATGAAATTGCTACCAAAGGCTAAGGATTACACAAAATGCACTTCATGAAAGTAAAAAATATACGAAATGGGTAAAAACATTCAGCTCTCAATGCTTGATTGACTTCTGCTCTGCACATATAGCTCCATCCACGAGTTATATCCGCCATTGGCGGTTTGATTCTTCTTGTGCTGATTACAAAAATCTTCAATTAAACAGGTAGAGAAACAAAAATGAAGCGTCATGCAAACTTTTATCTTCACAGATGCTGTTGTTGTATGTCTTATATAGTGTTATTTAGTTTCCTTGCCTCAATCGCTTCTAGCAACTGATGATTTGCAGGCAGCAAGGTCGGAATAAAAATTCAAATCCTCATTAATTATTCGTGAGGTAATTAGCCAATCAGGTACCCTGATGTAGGTCCAGGGACACAAATGGACATCTTTTCCAGTGCACTTAAACATGAAAAAATATTCAAGGACATTGAAAAAGCCTTATTGAAGTAACATATAATGTCTAAAATTCCGACAATGAGGCCTTGAAACCTTGTCAAGTCTGAATTGAAGGACTTTAAGGTTGGTGAATACTAATGCGAAGGTAATTTTTTTGGCCTACAAAGAACCTATCATAAGCAGCTAGAATTCAAAAAAAAAAAAAAAAAAAATGGGGGTCACCGTGCATTTTAATGAGTTACACAACATCAAATGTTGCAAAATCTGCATATTGTAGAGGGCAAGGAAAAAATTATTAATACTTTGAAAAATGTCAAACTTTTTGTACTAAAACGTTTAAAACGCATTTCTATCATTTGTCAATGCCATAAGAAATTTAACAATTTTATGGCGTCAAGAGTGTGTCAATAAGAAGACAGACAACTCAAAACCATCTTCAATTCGTTTTTTACAACAATTATTTGAGATAAAAGTAAAAAAAATCCTTTTCAAACGGGGCAACAGAACAAGCGCTCAAGCCGAAATGCGTCAGCAGTGTGTCTGTCCTCTTATTGCTGGTTTTCAATCATTCCCTTGAGAGTCAAAATATAAAAGAGTGGCAGCCATGTTGGTTGAACGAACAAGAAACACTAATGAGCAATCTTTTGTTTAGTTCAACCAAGATGGCCGCCGTGACGTCAATTGAAAGCCAGCAATTGACACACTCTAATCAACCAATCAGATCGCGAGATTTGTATCAAGTGTTGTAAAAATGAAAACAAGGAATGTCATTTTTTTTCAATAACTTTTTACTAGTTTTAGGCCTGTTTTGGTTCATGACTGCCAAATGAAATGTCCAGTTTCTGTGATCAAGTTTCAATTTTAAATTCATGAAAATTTTATAAAATTGTAGGTCAGTAATCTCCACTTTACAATTTACAAAAATAAAAAGAGGGGTATCGTACGATTTAAGAAGTTATTTGCCGATAAGCACACGAAATCTAATCAGAATTCGCTAAAATGATCGAAAATTCCCTAGGCCTCCCCGGAGAGTAGAGAAATTTTCAATGCATTCTGGGACATTTTCAAGATGGCGACCAAAACGTTTCTGGTAGTAATGGCAGTCAAAACAGACGTTCAAGTTGTAATTCAGTTTTTGTTCATTAACTGTGAATTTCATTTAAACACGGGAGAGGCTAAATGGTTTTCCATTAATTCTGTAAGGTTTTTTTTTCCAAAAAGTCGTAAAAACGGCCTTATTTTTACGATCGCTTTACTGATGAAAATTCAATGTTTTTACATGCGCAGAAAGCAGTGCGCGCTGCTGACGATAGTAGGCACCAACCTTCAACGACTTCGAATCTGGCCTCATAAACTATTCGGGAGTAATCTCTCCAGATAATTACCAGTATATTACAATATATACTATGAATTGTTCATTATCATCAATATACTAGGCCAAATAACAAACCGCCCTCTTGAAAACGCGCCGTTCAGCGGGCGAAAATTGAATTTGACGGGCCGCAAATACATTGGCAGCCCTGTTGCTGATTGGCTGAGAAGGCATGGCGCGACAGCTCTCGACCAATCAGAATTTACAAGAAAACCATTTCAAAACTCGAGTTTTGTGTCCATCGTTGTTTTTATATTTATTTGAAGACAACTTTTATCGTACTGATCAAACGCCATTTTACCACTAATATGGAAGAATCAGTTCCAAGAATTTCCATTTAAGTTTCAACTAGACGCCTAATAGGCGTTCACTCGGGCTACCTGTGTGTAGTACTTGAGGAGAAATGGAGAACAGAAGTTGATGGAAACCAGTTTGACTTGTCAGTGTCTTTTGATTGCAAAAATGCATGACAAGTACTCCCAGAGTAGAACACAAATTATATTGGGGAGAAAGTAGTTTGTACATAATTGTACCACATCATGGTGGTTATTAATATACTGCTGGTCTTTTTATCACGCCATCATATACAGTATACAGTCTGCTTTATTTTGTAAATGCTTACCAAATAATCCAATATGATCTATAGATAACACATTATAGCTCAGACAATTTAAATTTCTATTCTGTACTTTTTTACTTTGATTTATGGAAACAAAACTTACAAACTGCAGCAGACTGTTTCAATGTCCAAGTTAGTCTAAAATGATTTTGATATTGCTGTTATCACATTGGTAGATTCTAAGAAGTACCACAGTTACCTTTCTATGAAATCATTTCAGTACAGTACATTTCAGTTTCTTAATACAACTTATCAATACAACATGTTTTTAATATGGAGCAGATCAATGATTATAGCAGCAGTCAGTTGCTGACAGGCTGATGCTCTATTTGAAGAAGTGTAATGTCATACAATATATGCTCATTACCGATACCATATATAGCTCCTCCATGCACATCAATCTGATACTACTACATACAGTAACATCTTCAATTCAATCCACTTTATCTTGTTTCTGTGAGCATGGTTGCACAAAGCTTGTACAAATTTGTGGTTGAGTATCACTTTTCATTGATTGAAAATATCATTTTGTACATTCTAAAATTATTCTTCAATTGTTGCTAATATAAGGTCTCATAAACATTACTATCATTTCCATGATTATCCATATCACTAATATTTTTATCTGCTATCATTGAGCATGATTTATGATTGACAGTAAAGTGCATTCAATATAATCATGACATTGTACAAAATACAGATTGCACTAAATATTTATAAGTTAATAATACAAAATCATTTGTTTTCCATTGTTTATTTGGTGTGATTTTGCACCATTTACTAATTCCTGTTTCCTGGCTTAATTATTGAATACATCCTAGGAGTATGACTGTAGACACCGTGTATAAATAAAGCTTATATAAGCAAACATTATGTGCAAGCAGTGGTGAAATATTATTAATTTAAACAAACTACTGATCTAAAGACAATATTTCCGTGTCTTATATGTCTGTCCTCAAGTGAAGTTCGCTGCCACAAAATTATCGATCTGTCTCGTGTTCTTGGACGATCAATACATTATAAGTTGGTTACAACAGCTGGTAAGAAGGTCACCACTAAATTCGAGAATTCGATATTAACGATTAATGCAAAGTATCTTGAGATCAAGCCAAATAGTTCGATATATTCCCATTGATAATTCCATTGATAGCGTCCGCCATTTTGTTCTCAATCTCTCGCGACCACAGGAAGCCTCGTGGTCAACATTGTACCCCAAAGGCTTCTGGGTAATTTGCCGATTTGCGACGTTGATAGATAGATAGATAGATAGACCGAAAAGGTAAACCTAGACTCGAGCTACCAGAGGTAGCCCGAGTAATTACAAAGTTTGTTATTTCGCCTAGTATATTGATGATAATGATAATGACATGACTTTTGGAGGGCATATTGTTTATTTGTGGCCCTTGTAGCATCATTTGCACCATTGCTGCGCTCGGGCGCAAATGAAGCTACTCGGGCTACAAATAAACAATATGCCCTCCAAAAGTCATGTTATTGTCCTATCATACAACCTCCAAAAATAGGCCATTTGCATGATGGCGTCATATACTACAACTACCAGAATGCTTTGCCCACTTTCTTTTGTAAAATAATTAGTGCCAATTGTTTTGCTATTCTCAGGAGGGAATAAAAATCTGAATAAGAAAGAAAATTTGTAGAGCATTCTGGTAGTTGTAGTAAAATGACGCCATCATGCAAATGGCCTATTCCGTTCTAGTCAACTTATGCGCAGTTATAAAATACGGAAATATTGGGCTCTTTTGACACCTTAAAAGCTACCAGTAAATACAAAAACACTAAACTTCAATTTTAATACCCTAAAAGATACCAAATCGCTGAGTTTTACCCTTAACAGATACGACGAACATACCCGACCTTTTTACAATGGAGTCTCCCCCGGGCTCGAATCGTCTGACTGTTAGACAATTCTCGACTAAACAGCAAGGTATCATTACTTTAGTATATGACGTATCATGTATGCTAAGCACATGATTGGTCGGAATGGATGCACAATGCTGCAGCACATTTCAAAGAAAATCCTGGATCCACCCCTGGGCTATATACTACTATTCTAGATGACGTTACTCAAGCTAAGCGAACTTGAAATCATGGAGGGTCTATGCAAGTGTACAATGTTATGGACTCTGAAATCTCACCTTTATCAACTTGACAAAACACACCAGCGCGTTGTTCATTGATACAGTAATGTTTTGACCATCCATTGTGAACACATTCTCCTATCGATGTCTCATTTCCAATACATCTAACATCATTCAAGCGGATTGGAAAACCTTTATCTCCTTGAATTCCGTCAATTGATCTTACAGCTGCTTTGTAACCAAGCATTCGACAGATCACGTGAGCATCGTTTATATCCCAATGATAATCACAGACTGTTCCCCAGGTCCCTCGGTATTGAATTTCCACTCGACCAATATAGTTTACATTGGTTCCTGTTAAACGAACTTTTACTTTAATGGCATTTTCCTCTGAAAGAAAAGATTAGTATAGGTAATAGCATGGTTTGTAGTGATATTTGGCATAAACTGACCACGAGTGATATTTCAAGATTGTTAAACAAAATGTCACGAGTGAAATTTGGGACAATTTTGGAATATCAAGAGTGGTATTTATGCCAACTATCACTACAAACCATGATATAACCTAAGAAATTTCTGCAATTTTGATGAAAAACTGAACCGCGAAGTTGAATCGCTTTACACTCAACTACTTCGAAAAGTGAAAACCTAGCTTTCGAGCCTTTGCTGATGAAAGAAAAGCTAACAATATTCAAGAAAAGTAGTAAAAAGAAATCATTCAAAGTCAAAATTACATTGAGAAGGTAAAATCAGTAATTTTGTTTTCGATTTTGGTCTGAATGACTTCACTGAAATTAATGAAAAACATGAGACTCGCGAACAAATTGTCATTTGTGACTAAAAACGGTGTAGTTTGAAAAAAATAAAGCTTTTTTAAGCTTTTTAAACTTTTCAGATAAGATGGACAATAAATGCATAAATTCATCAACTTTTCTGCCACGACAAACTTTCACTTCAGTCACGTGTTGCTATGCTTGATCATTTATCGTCTTTTCGGCAGAAAAAAGTAAAAACGAACTCTTCATCTTATCCATCACAACCCCGTTTTCCTTTCACTTTTTAGCTTTTTGGTTTGTTTCCATGATCAAATCACATCCTTTTAGCGGGAGAAAGCCTCTTCATATGGCCGCCATTTTCTCTTAGCCTTTTTGGAAAAGAAAGGAAGCAGTTGCTATGGAAACTGTAATTTTCACATGTGAAATTACATGTCAAAATGAAGCTGAAATACCAGATTTTTCAGCCAATCAAATTACAGAAATTTCTTAGCTTATATGATTAAAATTCTTTTCCTCTCTATTTTGTGAGGTTGATTGTAATAGCCGTTAGACATTTGATGTTTTAAATCGGTAACATCAATCGAATCATGTTTTCAAAAAAAATTTTTTTCAACAAGCATGACAATCTGTGTGCTTATAGTGTATTTATTAGTCAGTTACGGTCCTCAGGAAAAAAAAACCGAGCAGTTTTCTAATGATCGCATATTTTGCGAAAATGCCCGTAAAACCGGAGAAAATGTAAACATTGAGTTTTCAGCTTCATTCACATATCGTTCGCTTTGGCGAAATCGCGTTGCTGTATATCCTTCCAGTTTTTCCATGAAGTACTAGGGAGATATGAGAATAGAATGAGCGATTTTAGGGGGGTAAATATCCAAGAAGTAGTAAAATTTGCCAAAGGGAGTGTGGTCTTCAATTTTTGCATAAATTATACCCTTACTTTAAAGGACCTAAAATATCTCCAAATTCGTCTTGTAGATTTTAGTGAGACTCTTTCAGAGAAAGGAAAGCATTCAAGGTATATGTAACATCTAGCATTTCCCTAGCAAATGCATTTGAGAGCCAAAAATTCGACGCGAAGCTAAAACACATTTGACCATCACGTGAAATTCCGTCCGATCCTCCCCAAAACACAGGCAATATTGCTTTTCAGTCTATGTGTAACTAATGTGTTAAATTGGATATGAAATTGAAGTCAATCTGTTTAGGTATGAGAGTATCGAAGTTGGAAGGTGTTCATGTAAAATATTGGGTCGAGCCACCTTAATTTGGTCCAGTTCTTTGGAACTAGTTCCTCGTGCCAAAACACAAAAATGTACCACTTTATCATAACATATGTACATTTGGAAATCTCGTGGAAAGAGTAGTTTCGATTTTCATGTGTCCGATCGGCAAAAACAAACAAACAAACAAACAAATTTTTGAACAACATTGTTTCACTATAAGACGAAATTTTTGTGACGCAATTATATGACGTGATAATAATTAATTAGTAAGATCATTAACATAAACTACTAGTCACGGAATTTGAGAGACACTAATGGGTATATAGATATCATTTTTATCCGGCTGAGGTTCGTTTTAACTCACGAGTTAATCTCCATCGAATGTGATCTGTTTATTTTGATATTTATGTATGTAGATTTCGAACATGTCTTAAATGACGATGCTTAAATGACTGAATAAACCGTGTGCAGTGTTTAAAACCTTGGCGACGTGCGACTAGCAGTACAAACAATGATGTACCTTGTTTAGGTGCAATACGAGCTATCAAAGTCCTCTAATAGTTTTGGAGGGCATAAGAAACAACATTTAAGATGACTGTTCTTGTCTTTAATTAAATGAAGAAACAGACTTACAGTCGAATGTTTTTCAATTGAGTGCCAAATGTCTGATCTCTTTTGGTATTTTCTTCTGATATAGTAAGCATAAACTGCTTTCAAAAGAATCTTCCACAAAGAGGCTTATGGGTATTTATGTAAATTTTATTGATTTAATTTATGTATTGCACTGTGTATCTTTTCACTAGCTAGTGTGAATACCGAGTATCCAGTCCTAGGCTGACCATTTTAGTTGTTGTAAATTCCCTGTTTTATTTTATGATTGTTTAAGTTCTGGATTTTTAGCCCATGGAAGTTTGAAAATTGCGTTCAAAGCGAGTCTCGGATCGAATTTGAGCTGCTTGTGCAACCTTGAAAAACCGGTCTATTAGCAGAGAAAAATGATTACATACATGCAAAAGGACGTTGTACGGATCGAAGAAAACTCCTTCTTAAAGACTCATATTATGAATATTTCGATTGTCTCATCAAGCATCTGCCTGAGTATTTAGAAAGTGAAGAAACATTCATATTCTTTTAGTTTCACAGTGGAGCATCTAGCTACAGATAAAACTTTTCTTATTGCCAGAGGAATTAAGTTTATATTCTTCCAACGCTTGGTTTACTTCTTAATTGTGTTTTGCTAGCAGTGTTCTTGCCTTTAAACAGGAACCACCAGTCTCGCATCTAATTAGGTTTTTGCTTGATTATTCTCACTTACCCTACTGAAATCCTTCAAAAATAATGTTTCAGATTATTGGTAAGATTCTAATTAATTTTAAATATGAATACATAGCTAAAATACATAGTTAAAGAGAGGTGAAGACAACGACCTAGTGGTCTTTATTTAGCCAAACTTGTAGCTTGACGCCCGAAAAAAAAACCCAAAATTTAACTAGTCATGATCATATTGCACTAATAATATTTACATTCTAATGTGTTCTTTTAGGCTGGTTTCATTATGTTATTAAGAGTTGGTCAATGATATTAACAGACAATCATTGTGCGCATGCGTTTCAGTTAACCGCCATCCATACTTGTCATGAATTCAAGGTCGATGGCTCACGCCAAAGACTACAAAATCAAGAAGAGAACGCCATTACCTTACAGGTAGATGTTAAACAAATAAAAAAGTTTGAAGTTGAAAATATGGAATCCCTTGAGGTGTACATTGACGACACCCTGGCATGGAAAACTCACATCAGTGAAATTTCGAAAAAGATTTCTTTTGGAATTGGTGCCCTTAAGCGGGTCAGACCCTTTATAAACCAACACATAGCAATTACAATATATAAGACTCTGATAGAGCCACACTTTGAACACTGCCGTTCTGTATGGGATGGGCTGTCTCAGCAATTGAGCGATAAATTGCAAAAACTACAAAATCGCGCAGCCAGAGTTATTACCTGCTCTGGTTATGACACTCAGACTTATTATTCTATCACCTTAAGAGGAGGAAACAGAAAGCTGTAATGGTGACGTGTACAAATCGATCTCTGAATGCTCTTACTCCTAGTTATCTATACTAGAGGACTTGTTCACCACGAAGAGTGCTCCTTATGTATTTAGGGTCTCTAAAAACAAACTTAATATTCATAAAACCGCGAACAGAATACTGCAAGCAATGCTTCAGTTATTGCGACTCTGTACTATGAAATGGATTACCTGTTGAACTCAGAAAGGCAAGCTCACTCGCGCACAGTTTGAGAGGACTTGACAGAAAGGACTTGACAATTTTTGTTCAAAAACGGATTCCAACACGGCAAACATGTAAACCAGTTTTTATTATTCATCTTATAAAGTTTTGTCTGTCTGTCATAGCCCGCTGAAGAATGCTTAAAGCTTGGGCAACTATCACACAAAAAAAGTACACAGAAACGACTCTAAATAACAAACCGAACATCAAAAACCACCAAAAACATGAAAGTGTTTTTTTTAGAAACTGGCTCATTAGTTTTTTTACTAAATGTTGAACAGCTGCTTGATCGATATCTCAGTTTGTGTTTAAGAAGGGATAAGAATATTTATCTATCTTCTTATTTTTATCATTTGTT
The DNA here is from genome assembly GCA_029948255.1 of Telmatactis stephensoni. Taxonomy (NCBI): domain Eukaryota; kingdom Metazoa; phylum Cnidaria; class Anthozoa; order Actiniaria; family Isophelliidae; genus Telmatactis; species Telmatactis stephensoni. The sequence goes on from JALIZF010001924.1 coordinate 215,923, forward strand.
GGAGGCACTCCCTACATCCCTGTACCTGCGTCCCTCCCTTTTTTGCGACTGGTTATAATACGCAAAAAAAGACCATTCGTTCTAATTTCAGATAAACTGTTTCAGAAATTTACATGGAAAACATTGCTATAAAATACACAGCTTCTATTAAAACACCTTCAGAAAAACTTACTTTTGGGAGAAGGGAAGAAAGGGATTCTCACGGCCACCACCATTGTGGCAAAGATAAAGAAGAAGATTCTCATGGTCAACCAGCAACTGTTAGTCCACATTTTTACTGACGAAAAAGGGGCTATTCACAAAGAAAGGTCTTCTTAGAATATCAAAAAGACGCGGACAACTGGCGCATTTCAGATCTAGATAACTATTTAATAGTATATCTACCAATTGAATAAAGTCTTTTAGCGTCAGTTTCTTAGTTAATTAGAAGTGTCTAAACTGAGTCAATAACGATCAGACTTGTATAAATTAATCCTTATGCGGAACTTTCCATTAAGCAAATTAGCAGCTTTTTAAATTACTTATTCTGCTGCCTCATGTTAAGGAAGTTGTTTCTAACATACAAAGTCATACGTTGACAATGAATTTGACATGTGAGACCGAGTAGCCATAGTGCCAGCTGCAAATTTTAGGAATTTTGAATTCTGCGAAGCCGAACGATATAATAGTTTTGTATATAAGTTATGAGTTTTCATTTAGAATTGATTATGTTTTATCGAGTGGGGGTTGGGGTTGGGGGGGGGGGGGGGGGAGACAGGAAACACGATTTTTCATGAAACTCGGACTTATTTGGTTCAAATTTTTGAATTTCAAAGCTCTCACTCTGAGTGGACGAGGTTTAACGGCTAACCTTGGGTCACGTTCTCGCCGTCCCTTCTCACAGTTGGAAGTAATCTCTCGTCCACTCAGAGTGAGAGCTTTGAAATTCCGAGCCAAGTTTCATGTTACCAGATATCCAGGCATTACGGGTTACGCTTAAATTTGAACCAAATAAGTTTCATGAAAAATCTGCCGTTTGATTTATCTGGCGTGGATTCAAGTTCGATTTCTAGTTGAAGTGATAACTGTCCTTGACTGCTGTGGTGGTTTTGGAGGTGATTGGGACATTTATCTAGCATTTTTTGGAGGTTAAAGAAGAGGAGTCGGTCGCTGGTGATGGCCGAAGACAAGCACTGCCAATGAGCAGTACATTACTGAGTCTGTGTATGTTGCTTGTGTGAGAAAAGACAAGCACTGCTAATGAGCAGTACATTACTGAGTCTGTGTATGTTGCTTGTGTGAGGAAAGACTAGCACTGCTAATGAGCAGTACATTACTGAGTCTGTGTATGTTGCTTGTGTGAGAAAAGACTAGCACTGCCAATGAGCAGTACATTATATACTGAGTCTGTGTATTGTTGCGGTACCGATTGATCTACGAGTTTTATTAAGTTTGATCTCCCATTAAGTTCGCTCTTCTTGCTCTGCTTACTTTATTACTCGTCTGGTATCTTCTAATCTCTCCTAAAACTATTAACTCTTACAGCTTATTTACCTAGATATGCTCTTTGTTTAAAAGTGAAATACTTTCCTTTTTAGGAATAGGGTTTAAGCTATAAGGATTGACAATTGCTGAGAAGGGGAACTCCCTAATTAATATTTAGTTAGCCTTGAACTTGCGAATGGCAATTACTGAAAAAGGGGGAATTCCCTACTTAAAATCTAGTTAGCCTTAAAATTCAATTACAAATGTGTCGTAAACAGGAACTAAATTAACTTTCACTATAACGACGTCCACGGTCGACATTGAAAACAGTCCTACAATTATTAACGACTAAACTGTTCAGGACTACAAACTTAGATTTATGAAATGTTTAAATCAGGCTAACTTTTGCTAAAAGATTATTGAGTTGATATTAAAATGCTTTTGGGCGTGGCATAACAGTATGTTGCTTGTGTAAGAAAAGACAAGCACTGCTAAATGAGAGTTTTTTCCACGCTGTTGCTCTCGAGCTCTTGCTTGTTGTCATCAAAGCTGTATTAACAGTCTGCTGAAAGAAACTATTTCATCAAGAAAAGTGACTTGTTAATACAAATATTGTTAATAAACTTATTGTTCTTATAATACTGCCTGATAATACTGCCTGAATTTTTGAGTTATTTGTTTTGTGAAAAACTATCCAAAGTTTCATACACGATTTCAGGTTTGCTCTTATCAGTCACTTTTCATTGCAAAACATGAGGTTCTAGTGAAAGTCGTGAACTGTGACTTGCTAATATATCAGAAAACAATAAAAAACGTATTTTATATTGAACATTCTTTTAGTTTTTATCCTTTTTTACAGTAGAAAGAAGTGTTGAGCCGTGGTTTATGTAAGGGTTCGCAGCCCTCGTGGCCTTTTATCTAATGCTCGGGACTCTATATCCCATGGGACACGAGTGTTCATTCTTTAACTGTCTTAGAATGTGATCACACTCACAAGCGATTTACCCGCTTTTATTGTTGAATTGTCTAAAGGCTTATTTGTTTTGCACTGCTTTCTTTTGTCCGATACATTTTTTGCGTTTTCCAATTGAAGAGGCTCATTTATGTCATGCACATCAGACCGGCCGGCTGGAGGCCGCTTTGGCTACAGAACTCCGCAGGCTTTTTTAAGCCTGGTTTTCACTTCGACGGAAGCAGAAGCGGAAGCAACATACGCAGACTCAGTAGTGTACTGCTTATTAGCAGCGCTTGTCTTTTCTCACACCTAGGTGATAAACGCGATACTGAGTCTGCGTATGTTGCTTCCGCTTCTGCTTCCGTCGAAGTGAAAACCAGGCTTTAGGGATAAAAATTGTCACAATATATGAGATAGATACTAAATCTAGCTACTAGAGCGAAGAGCAACGACAGCAAAAAAGTGCCTATTTTACGTACTATCAAGCCTGAAAACACAAGTTGGAGGTTTCAAGTATCTAAAATTTCTCACAGTAAGTTTGAGTTTGTTATAATTCATCTTATAGTAAAGGAAAAAAGTATGCTTAGTACTTGCCAGTTAATTTTATAGCGAAGAGTTTCAGAATTTGCTCCGACAAATTTGATGCATGTACGTATATCGATATTAAAATGTTATTTACAAGTATTTAAGTTGGCAGGGGCGGATCCAGGATTTTTTTTAGGGGGGTGACTTTTGATTTTGTAAGAGTTAACATATTTACCTTAAAAGTTACTTCCTTATAAAATAAAAGACTCCGCCATCCTTCTTGGATGCTTTGCCATAAATGTACGACAAATTTCCTGTTTGTCATTGTTCACCCATGAATCGTTCATTGCTATCACAGCTAAATCTGCTAGTCTGTCCGTTGTCATGCTAGACCTAAGCCATGTGTGCAGTCTTCTAAGGCATGAAAACGAACGTTCAGCTTCAGTGCTACCAATCGGTAAAACGGCCAGTATTATAAGCAGTTCTCGAATATTAGGAAAAAATATATCATCTGCATGGTTGGCAACAATGGATGTGATTGATTCATCGTTTCTGTTTTCCCGTCTTTTCCAATAGCATGCCCACCTGAAAAGTTCACCTTCAAAGCATGCAGGGAGTGGAAGCAGATGCTTCCATTTCTCTTTCAGTACTTGCATCAGATTTGTCAATTCGTCATCTGACTTTGCACAAATAACAGAGGGAACCAGTGCACAAAGTTCGTAATGTGCACGTTTATCCTTGCTGAAACGGGATGTAAGCTCCGATGATATGGTATCTAAAAAGGGGATTACAACAACTCGCTTCCAGTACGTCTTGACTGTTTCTGCAGGTACGTTTTCTCTGTTGGTTTGTCGTCGATTGGTACGTGGCTGCTGTTCTTCTGAACCCACTAACGTCGCCAGAGCGAGAACCTTGAGATACATTCTGTCATAACATGTATCAATGTTGCGGCGAATCTCGTTATAAACATGTGTGACCTCTTCTATCTTCTGGAAGCCAAAATACACTTCAACTAAACGACCTTGTAAAGAGCTGACAATAGGATGCATGGGCTCCAGCAATTCCATACAGCAAACAAATGTCACGATGTGTGAAAAACTTTTCATTGTTTGTCTTAGGCCATTAGCCAAAGTTCTTGTGTTTGCGTCCCAAGCCCAGGAATCTTCTTCTGGACACTTAAATCGCTCATCATCTGAAGGGTCGTATATTTCATCCAAAGCCATTACTATGTAATGGTAGAGATCAAATATAGTCTGAAATGTTGTATGCCGCTCAACCCATCTTGTTTTGCACAAATTTTTGAGCCGTCGTTTTTTCGTTTCGCCTTGTGCCAAAACATCAATTACCATATTCAAAAGTGCCTGTCTTTTTGGTGAATTATCAAAGAAGCTGTAAAGCTCCCGACAGGTGTCTAGCATATTTTGAATGGATCTCATTTCGCAAGCATGGCATATGGCTAAGTTCAAAGAATGGAGGCAGCATCCTTGGTAGTCAGCGTCGGGTGCGTGTCTAAGAATTTCAGCTTGGACGCCTTTACTGCTTGAGCTCATAGATGACGTAGTGTCATAGGATTGTCCTCGACAATCAGTAATGTTAATAGAATGCTCATTAAGACTTTGTAAAAGGGCCGTTGCTATTGACTTTCCCGTTGTTCTAGTTAAATCACACAAATCAATCAAAACTTCACGTTTTACTGGTTGACTGGGATCAGAAATAAAATCTAAAAATCTTAAGCAAACAGATAGAATCTCACGTCCGTGAGATGTGGTTTCATCTGCGATTAATGAAAAATGACTGCATTTTGCAAGACAGTCTCGGATTTTCTTACGACTGAGATCAGCTATCACCTCTATTATTTCATTTTGTATGGTCTTGCTTGTATAGAGCGCATTTTTTGGACCACACTGTAGATGCTCTTTAAGGGTAGGATTACTCAGTGATAACAGACGGATGATAGCTATGAAATTCCCTTCATTGTATACAGGAGCTTCGGCAAATTGAATCTTATCGTCTCTATGGCCACGTAAAGGAATTTGCTGTTTAGCACATAGATTCACAACATCGACAATATTTGGAAGTATTGCTTCGTTTTTTCTAACATTCTGGTTTACGATCTCATCAAGTTGTACATCAATTCTTTTATTGATGTTTTGCATTTAAGCTTTAAGAAGCGTCGCTCTTTCTTGCGCTTTTTTGTGATAGCCACTTGATTCATGTCCACATATCTTTTCTTTCGATTTCTTGTAATTTTTGAATGCCGTTTTAACAAAAGCTCCTAAAGATAGTTTCTCTTTTTTGTTAAAAACAAAAGACAAATGGTGCACCAACCGCCGCAGCATGATGGATTAGCACTGTAGGACAGCCATTTATACTGGTCCAACCATTTTATTTGAAATTTAACTGTTTTGTTTTTTGGTACTCTTTGTTTATCGAGGACACATTCTGAAGATGGTCGCCAGCATTTTTCAAGAAACTCCAGTTTTTCATTATCTGATAATTTTTCAACAAATTCGTAGGATGTTAACTTACTGACATCGAATACTGACACAGCCGATTCGCCTTGGGTTTCTTCTTGGTCGTGATGGATAACATTGTCTAGGAAATGGATAATGGGGGCGTTAACATGGTATATAGCATGGATAAAAAAGAAAAGTAGAGGGTTACGTAATACAAAAGCGTTTAATAAAATTCTGTGCTATGTTTATTACAACATGCTTTTATTCATATCCGTCAAATGTAAGAAACTTCAATTCTCGTTTCAGGTCCTCCCACTCTTCCATATTGTGGTTTACTGATATAACTAGTTTATTTAGATAGGGGAGAATTTCCGCCAGGTTACGAACAGACTGTAAACTATAGGATCCAACATGAGCAATATTCAGCTCTTCCAGGCACTGGCGATTGAATACGACTTCAATTATGTCTAATTCAGTTAACTGATAACAACACCTCAAATTCAACTTTTTTAAGCGAGGACAAACATTCTCAAGTGAAAATATAGATCTAGCAGCAGAGGCTTCTACATAAATACACCATTCTAATGATAACTCCTCTAGGAAATGCATGTTAACAAGAAATGATATATCAACCATTTGAAAATTTGAAGTTAAGTCGAGCGAAATAATATTGCAGCACATAGAAAGAGAATTAGAAATATAATCCGTTGACATTTCTGAGAAAGAAAAATCCCCATTAAAATAGAGGTGTCTAAAAGACTTTGCATGGCTGAATATATTCTCAAATGTTCTTTTATCATAGCGAATGCTTGGAAAATCTTCTAAACTGCCAAATGACTTCCAAAGATAACCATCATTCACTAAATCTCTAAATCGTCTACAAATAGGTGAAACATTGATAATTAAATCCCTTAACGGGATATTGCTTAGGATAACCAATAGAACCTCGTCTGGCAGGGAAAGAATATTTATTTCTGGGAAGTCACCTGAGCTGTCTTTATCTTGCTTTGAGTCAGTTTGTGTACTGTTGGGATCGCTGCGTATTTCAGTCAATGTCTCGAGAGAGCCACGAAATTCTGAGGAGTCCTCACTCGAATCATCTGCAATCACATTAATACTACACTTAGTTGAAGTTCAGTTTACGCTTTTTTTGGAAAAATGAAATTTCGGACTATATTTTTGACTGATGAGGTGTGCAATTCAGTAGATTCATATGAAATTGATATCCCAATCGATTTGCTACTGTTAAAATATCGTGATAGTTAAAGGCACTATACCGCTGAGTCATTGAATCCCTAAACACTTGATTAATTAATCAGTAAGAAGTATAATTATGAAGTTAAATATTTACTTTAATACCTTTTGATCTAGCAAGTCGTTTTGGTAACGGTGATCGATGTGAATTATCTTCGTTATTGCTGTTAAAAAAAACATTTATACTATCTTAAAATCTTCGCTGGGAATGTAGCCTAATAGTTCTAATAAATATATAATCTCTTACCTTCTCTTCCTAACAAAAAAGCTTTCTATCTTCTTCATATTGAAGCGTGAGGAAAGACAGGTAACGTCGACCATACGTTGTTCTCTGACTGGGGGCAACGCGCGTTCGCAAAAGTTTCCATCGGGCGGGAAATTTTCCCGCCAAACGAACCAAAGCTCCGCGAATGCATGTGCGTTCTTTAGATGCCCGAGACGCTAAAAAGTGTTAGTCCTTTTGAAAAGTGTTGTTTATCAAAATATCAAACAATTATTTTCCTATTTCCTTGATATGAATATTTTTATATATATTCAATTTATCCAGGAAAAAGGGGGGTGAACGTTCACCCAGTTCACCCCCCCCCCTGTATCCGCCCCTGGTTGGTCATGGAACACAGAAAAATTTCAAAATGATTATCAGCGCTTGGTATTTAATTTGATGCTCTGTGTTCCGTAAAGTAACTAAAGATGTCAAATAGTGGGGTTTTGAAATGCAGGAAAATTGTTGGATAAAGAAAACAGTACCGTCAATGAGTTTCTATAACTAATCAGTATGTAATGTATAAAGAACGAAAGAGCGTGTTTTATCGGCTGATAAAGATTCGAGCCGAAGGCGAGAATCTTTAGCGCCGATAAAACACGCTCTTGAGTTCTTTATACAACTTATCAAACTCCTAGTATAATTCATATGTCAAATATCTTATAAAAAAGATATTTCTGAGAGGTTTTCTCGTTTGAAGTAAAGTAACTGTACACTTTTGCAGAAAACTGGGTTTAATTATAAGTATCTTGTTATCGAATAATAGTGAAACAATGTTTCTTTGATGAGCTGCATTCATAAGATACAACGTGCAGATATTTAATTGCCTGTGGGAATTGTTTAAAGCTGAAAACCATTTCAAAATATAACTATCCAGGGAATTCAAACTTATTACTATTCACGATGATGCGAAAAGTTAGTTCAGTTTATCGACTGAGAGCAATAAGCTGTTCCCGAGAATAACGCTGGTATAAACGAAGGAAAATGAGGCGTTTCAGGAAACCTAAGTCTAAAGAAGAAGAGGCCAATTGTGTAGGCTCAAGTGTCCCAAAGAACACAAAATATGTAACAAAATGGGCAGTAACTCTGTTTTGCGACTGGCAAAAGGCCCGGAATAATAAAAAGGCAGAGTTTGAAGAAACTAGTTTCAATTTTGGCGACATTATAAAACTCTGCAAGATTGCGACACAAATCTGGAGGAAATGGGAGCGCAGTCATTAAATTTCTGGATGATTAAATTTGTGCAAGAAGTTGCCAAAAAAGACGGCGACCTGTATCCACCGAAGACATTAAACAGCATTGTGTGTGGTATAAACCGATACCTGGAAGACAAGAACGACTACAACTTCATGGATAAGAGTGATAAAAGGTAAGTTTTCAATGTTAAATTAAAACAATATGAGTAAATCATACCGTAAGCTTTATATAAAGACTTTACCTTCTTATTCTAGATTTTCCTTGCTAAGAAAAGTCATGGACGCCGAAATGAAGAGGAGATACTTTGGTCTAAAGGACTGTTAGGGGGTAATTCTGCTACTAGTTTATTGCACACTATTTATTTCTATAATGGAAAATTATTTGGTCTAAGGGCGAAAGACCATCGCAATTTGCGAATAGCCAATTTCAGGATTACTGATAACATGATTACTTTTGACGAAAGTTTTAGCAAAACGTTTCACGGTGGCCTCAAAGATCTAAAAAATACACCAAGAGTATCCACTCATTTTTGCCACGATTCAGGTAAAGAGCATCCCAGGTGCTTAGTACAATTGTATAAGTTGTATCTTGAAAAAATCAAAATTTTTGATTCAGTAGTACAGGATAAGGCTTTCTATTTCTATCCAAATCGCGATTTCAGTAAGTTTGAATTTGAGCAAAGACCTCTAGGTGAAAATAAGTTAAATGGTATTCTACCAGATGAGCTTTGTGCTAAGGCCGGCCTGGCAAGGAAGACAGCACATTCATTAAGGATAACCACTGCAACTAGGCTTTTTCAAAGTGGTATTGAAGAGAAGCTTATTAGAGATCGAACGGGTAACAAATCAGATTCACTTTTCAAATATGAAAGAGTCTCAAATCAACAATTAAAGCAAGCGAGTTCAATTTTAGGTCCTTGTAATTCCGAGGCTAACGATAGTACAAATTGCCCTTCATTTGAGTTCAATCTGTTTGATACCTTAGAGGATAATTTTTTTGATAATGTAATTTCTGATGAAACATTATGCAGCATTAATTTATCTGATGATGATTTGATGTTTAATGAAGATGTGGCAGATGAAATATTAGCAGGCATAGATTACGAGAGTGCCACTACCAGTGTAACTCGGCCTACACCAAAAGTTAGTGAAGCTTGTACAGCTAGTCCACCTAAATTAGTGTTTAGTAACTGCACTTTCACCAATGTAACGTTTACTAATTCAAAATGATTGAACAGTTAAGTAATAACACAGATGTAATTATCTAGCTTAAAGGTAAAACTTGAAAATTAAAGACTATATGTTGCTTTGTCGTCTTGCATTTGATCTTGATAAAGCATTAATGAATAAAATATTAGTCCTTTATCGTAAATTGATAAAGGACTAATGTTTTATTCATTAATGCTTTATCAGCCCCGCACTCCCCTGAAAATATTCAATGCCGCCCCCGACTTTTAGAATGTTGCGCTTTTCTCTACTACTAAAAATGTCGTCACGTGGTCGTATAATAGCATATCATTGGCTTACAATCTTATGAATTATTAATGAGTTTGATAATCTTTATATAAAGCATACTAATGAACTCTTTAAACAAAAGATCCAAAAGACTTCATTAGTATGCTTTATATAGAGAAATACTAATTAGCAATAAAAGCTCACTGACCGGCGTACTTGTTTTCTTTACCCCACAATTTCCCTGTGCTTCAAAGCCCTCACCACTTGACATATTTAGTTAGTCTATGGAATATAAAGCACCAAAATACTAAGCGCTGATTGGGCGAGTGAGTGTGATCATTTTCTAAATAAGTTTAACTAATGTCTGCCAAGTTATGAATAAAAACGTTAAACCTCCAAAAACCCAGGCCTTAGTATCTTCAGAAAATCTGATTCAAATAAGAATTGACTTAAATCAGTTAGTACTCCTCCCCCTCTCAATAACTCATTGGGATTTTTACAGTACGAACGTTTTCATTCAAGTCACTTGCTACCTGAAACCGTAGCAGCAAAACTTTCTCTTAGGAACCGCTGAGACCACAGGTAACCCAGGCTAATTACTTGTAAAGAGATATGTGTAATAAATATGGCTTCTCCTCAACTATACAATTTACCTCTGAAATTGTGGAAATAAAGCGTAGAATTTAAGAAAACAAGTTTACTTACCGTCTCGTCCTGACATTTGTCGATTTTGTGCGTTTTTAAGCCATTTTAGGTACCCCCTCCCGTTCCCCTACGTAAATAATTCCAAGGTTGGTCACTTCGCTGAAGATTTTCCCCAAGTCACTCTACTTCAACTGGATTTTTTCGTCCAAAAACGAGGTTTCCTCCAGTTTCAAACACACTAGGCCAAAGAAGAATGTTCAACGATTCCTACAATGTAAGTCATTGCTAAATAACCCCTCTGGAACTGCTTGAAATCGGCCGTTAAATTTCAATAATCGGCCTCCTGGAATGCCGTCTACAGAAAACCTGGACGGAAACCCCTGGACGGAAACAAGGTCGTTACTCCACAGGAAACCCAAAAGCAAACATGATTTCGAAGCTGATTGGTCGAATTTCGACAAGAGGGAATTCAATTCAATTCGACCAATCAGCTTCGAGATCATGTTTGCTTTTGGGTTTCCTGTGGAGTAACGACCTTGTTTCCGTTCAGAATGCTCGTCGGAAATTTTGAAAATTAGCCCTAAAAGGTACCTGAGTGGGAGTGGCAACAATATATTACTTACTTTTATTACAGCAAAAAACTCTGAGCTGCATTAAAGTCAATCAATACTTGCTATTCAAAGGCTGGTCACTAAAAATAAAAGCAAACGACATCCTGCATGCATAAAAGGTGCTAATTGTAATTCTTTTTACAGGTACTCCATCATGCACAAATGTGGGCAAAAAATACCAAATGACAGGCGAACTTTGCCAAATTAAACATTTGAAGACATGTTATAACACGACGATCATCCTTATCTATTCTAGTGATGATATCGATGGTGATGTAATTAACTGATGTGCAACGTTTTTCATTTACTGAAAAATTACAGTAGCAAGCCAATCAAGTATATATCAGAAGAATAATAAACACTTAAACTGGTAGACAGGTCCCGCGCGCTGGTCGCTAAGTTAATAAACACTGGTTATTAATAAATAGGAGTAAGCGTTTTTCATGACTAGAGTGCATTTCATATGTCTGTGAAATAAGATCAAGTTATTTGTGCCTATTTAGTTGCTATTTAGTTGCTATTTAGTTACTACCATTGAACCAGAACTTTCTTATAATAGCAATACACTGGATGTGTAGAAAGTCTGTTTCAATGAAAGAAACAAGGAAGGTTCATTTGAAGTAATAAAGTAATTAAAAGCTATTACAAAAGTAATGTAAAAGTAAAAGTAATGTTTCTATCATGTAAATATTTTGTTATTTATAGAGTCGTTTCTGTGTACATTTTGTGTGATAGATGGTCAAGCTTTAAGCATTCTTCAGCGAGTTATGACAGACAGACAAAACTTTATTTATTTCAAACACGGTTTAAAACATCAGCTGAATATGAATCTACAAATAAGATGAATAATATAAACTGGTTTACATGTATGCCGTGTGGGAATCCGTTTTTGAACAAAAATTGTCAAGTCCTCTCAAACTGTGCGCGAGTGAGCTTGCCTTTCTCAGTTTAACAGGTAATCCATTCCATAGTACAGAGCCGCAATAACTGAAGCATTGCTTGCAGTATTCTGTTCGCGGTTTTAGGAATATTAAGTTTGTTTTTAGAGACCCTAAAGAGCACTCTTTGTGGTGAACAAGTCCTCTAGTATAGATAACTAGGAGTAAGAGCATTCAGAGATCGATTTGTACACCCTTACAGCTTTCTGTTTCCTCCTCTTAAGGTGATAGAGTAATAAGTCTGAGTGTCATAACCAGAGCAGGTAATACCTCTGGCTGCGCGATTTTGTAGTTTTTGCAATTTATCGCTCAATTGCTGAGACAGCCCATCCCATACAGAACTACAATGTTCAAAGCGTGGCTCTATCAGAGCCTTGTATATTGTAATTGCTGTGTGTTGGTTTAAGGGCACCAATTCCAGAGGAAATCGTTTTCGAAATTTTTGCTGATGTGAGTTTTCCATGTCAGGGTGTTGTCAATGTACACCTCAAGGGATTTCGTATTTTCAACCTTTTTTATTTGTTTATCATTTACCTGTAAGGTTATGGCGTTTTCTTCTTGATTTTGTAGTCTTTGGCGTGAGCCATTGACCATGAATTCATGACAAGTATTGATGGCGGTTAACTGAAACGCATGCGCACAATGATTGTTTGCTAATACCATTAACCATCTCTTAATAACATGATGAAACCAGCCTAAATGAAAACATTAGAATGTAAATATTATTAGTGCGATATGACTTGTTAAATTTAGTGTTTTTTTCGGCCGTCAAGCTACAAGTTTTGCTAAATAAAGACCACTAGGTCGTTGTCTTCACCTCTCTTTTCGAATTTTCGTTACGTGGTAGCTATGTGTTCATATTTAAGATTAATTAGAATCTTACCAATAATCTGAAACATTATTTTTGAAGGATTTCAGTCGGGTAATTGAGAATAATTCCAAAAAGCAAAAAGCTAATTAGATGCGAGACTGGTGGTTCCTGTTTAAAGGCAAGAATATAATAGCTAGCAAAACGGCACACAATTAAAAAGTAACCAAGCGTTGGAAGAATATAACCATTGTTATACTAGCTAAATTAAACTTAATTCCTCTGGCAATAAAAAAGTATTATCTGTAGCTGTAGATGCTCCACTGTGAAACTAAAAGGATATGAATGTTTCTTCACTTTCTAAATACTCAGGCAGATGCTTGATGAGACACTCGAAATACTCATAATATGAGTCTTTAAGAAGGAGTTTTCTTCGATCCGTACAACGTCCTTTTGCTGCATGTGTGTATAATAATAATAATAATAATAATAATAATAATAATAATAATAATAATAATAATAATAATAATAATAATAATAATACATTTATATAGCGCCTATCCAGATCTGTTCTAAGCGCTTTACAATACAAAACAAACCGAGGTAGACCAAGAGCTTAGGTTGGCGCCTTTGGCTGCCGCTACACAGTCCATACCACGATACTACTCAACATTTTACAATAATTTTAAACAAAATCATATTACAACCACAGCTATTATAAGAAACAACAAAACATAACTCAAAAATATGTGCATGATGGCCGTTGGCTCAGTTGAGCTCATCCGCCCTTTGAAAGGTCTTGTTTTTAATCCTGCCTGGGTGTCATGCCACCCTCCTCACCAACAAAAAACCTGGTGGGGGAGCCAGTTTAGACGCCGACGACCCGTCCATGTGGCAGGTAGTACTGGGTTACATGTTACCAGTAGCAGGCTCCAGCCTGACCTGACATTATACGTAATTATTTTTCTCTGCTAATCAGGACCGGTTTTTCAAGGTTGCACAAGCAGCTCAAATTCGATCCGAGACTCGCTTTGATTTTCAAACTTTAATTTTCGCGTTTTCAATACAAAAATATGTAAAGGGTATCAAATTAATTTCGCGATTCAAATTTTTCAAAAAGTCTGATAAACTGGAACAAGCAAAACGCATATTTGAAAATTTGCTTTTAAGTGTACATTACAACAAATGATACAAAATGGAACTTGACAGCAAAACTGGTTGATAATTATTGTGTATTTGTTGTTGTTACTACATGTTAATCATTTTTTCTGTGATTTGAATTTCCTGTATGGGAATTAAATTTCGCGAGGATTTTTATTCGCTGGTCTTCTTTAATTTCGTGATTTTTTTTACAATCGCGAAAAACGCGAAATTATAAAGACTCGCGAAATTAAATACCAATAAGGTACATTCCTCTGGGAATTAGCGCCTGGCGGCTGCTTATTTTGTCGCTCCGTAATTTCCCAAATTTTTAGCTTTTAATTTATTTGGTAGTTCTTTTGAACTTCCCAAAAATATCTAAAATCACAAGCTGGATACAACATGGCCTTTTATACCAAAAATTTTCTAGTATCGCTGCATTCTTGGTGGAAATTTCCAACTTCTCGCCTTTGTCAGCCCACATGTCATCAGCCGCTCCTTCCACCAACGTGGCTGCACATTAACTCACTTGGTCCGTTAAGAAGACCCCGTGGTAAGCGCAGTGGCAAGCGTCTGCACCGAATTGATATCAGAACACCGAGAACTTTTATCTCTGAAGGAGTAGTTTCTACCAATCCCATGGTAATTATATTGATGCAGAACATTCTCTTAGCAGTAATTTGAATATTTCTGATATGCAACTTAATGTTCCTGGTAGTACGATCGTAACAACAACGAAAAATTGTTCTTCGCTTAGAAATAGTCTTCCAGGTTTTTATCTCATCAATGCCAGGTCACTGCTTCCTAAGATGGACGAATTGGTCCTTCGTTTATCTACTTTAACCACTGACTTTGTTGTCTGACACTGATGACTACCTAATCTCAATTGAAGGTTTCACCATCTATCGCAAGGACAGATGCTGCCGTCGAGGAGGTAGAGTTTGTGCATATGTATCTGCTAGTATTCCTCCTAAAAGGAGAGTCTACCTCGAAAGCAAAGAGTTTGAGTGTCTCTGGGTTTGGCTCCGCCCTCTTCACCTTCCTCGACCCTTGTCTGGTTTACTATGCTGCGTCCTCTACAATCCTTCTGATACGCCTGCACAGGATCAAAATGATCTTGTTTTGTACATCATTCAGACCGTTGATTCTGTCCGTACTTCCCATCCTGACTGTGGCATTGTCATCTTGGGTGACTTTAATTGCCTTGACATCACGGACATATTGACCCAGCACAATCTCACGCAAGTTGTCTCTGACCCCACGCGCGGATCTAATCTGCTTGAGTTGGTTATAACTAACCTATCGCATTTGTACAACAAACTGTCTGTTACAGCGCCCCTTGGTACCTCTGACCATTGTGTTGTTCATTGGAATGCAGTTAAGGTAACTCCCAACTTAAAGAATAAAAGCCCTCTAAGAGGACATGTGGTTACAGGTATAATAATATAACCCTAAGAAATTTGTGTAATTTGATTGGCTGAGAGCACTGGTATTTCAGCTTAATTTTGTAATTTCACATGTGAAAATTACAGTTTCCATGGCAACTGCTTTCTTTCTTTGCCAAAATGGCTAAGAGAAAATGGCGGCCAGATGGGGAAGCCTTCCCGCTAAAAGGAAGTGATTTAATCATGGAGACAACTCAAAAATGAAATATAAAATGAAAGGGAAACGGGTTTTGATGGATATGAAGAGTTCGTTTTTCCTTTTTTCTGCTGAAAACATGATAAGCGACACGTGAAGTGAAAGTTTGTCCGAAAATAGCTTCAAACTGAAGGATTGACATGACGGAAAAGTTCATGTGAAAGGTAACAAAAACTCAAGTATATTAAGGCTTGACTTAGGCCCGATTTTCGAAAATATAGGTTTTAAAATGATCGTGGTCTGTTGTTTATCAGAATCTTTAAAAAAAATCATACATTTTGTCGAATATACATGAGTCGAAACTTTATGTGAGATTTTAAACTTTGAGGGAGTGTCACGTGACATATTACAAAGAATTATTTTATTGGAATTTTTGATTACAAATGGGGTACACAAGGATTTCTTCGATTTAAACAATTTATATCTTATTTTATTTCTTTTTTTATGCTCTTTCCGACAACGTCTTTTAATATTGAAAAAATACTCTGTGGAAAGAGATATTTTAGAAAAGAGGTCACGTGACCTAACATGAAAATATGTTTTTTCCTAATATCTTTTTTCCCAAAAGTGATGGACACGATTAAAAGACGGCATCATATACCTAAGCCAAATGCCTAATAACAATGTGAATTTCAGTGAGATAGGTTAAGGTTCTGTGTACCCCATTTTCAAAAACACGTTTTTGTAGCCTTAAGGTCACGTGACCAATGAATTGAAAAAAAATTACTATGAAAGTCTTCATAATGTGGATCTACATCATCTCCCAAGAAATCTTTGCGATATCTTTAAACCTCCGTGTTTTATGAGCGAAAATGGTTACTTCCTAATTTGCATAATAGTCAAGCCTTAATACACTTGAGAAGTTTTTTCTACAGTTATGCATTTATTATCTATCTTATCTAGAAAGTTTTTTGTCATCTTTTTTTCAAACAATGCCGTTTTTAGTCACAAATGACAATTTGTTCGCGAGTTCAGTGTTTTTCACTGATTGATTCAGTGAAGTCATTCAGACCAAATTAAAATCGAAAACAAAATTACTGGTTTTACCTTCTCAATGTAGTTTTGACTTTGAATGATTTCTTTTTACTAAATATACTTGTCTTGAATATTGTTAGCTTTTCTTTTATCTGTGACAGGCTTGAAAGCTATGTTTTCACTTTTCGAAGTAGTTGAGTGTAAAGCGATTCAACCTCGCGGTTGTTTTTCATCAAATTTTCAGACATTTCTTAGGTTATATTATTAACAAATAATAGCATGTTTTGTACGTGATATTTGGCATAAATAACACTGGTGATATTTCAAAATTTTATTGTCCCAAATTTCACTCGCCTACGGCTCGTGCAATTTTGTTTATCAATTTTGAAATATCACTCGTGGTATTTATACCGAATATCACTACAAACCATGCTATTACCTATACAAATAATCAAAAACAAGTCGAGAGAAAAGCCAACAAAACTGTAGAAATAGTTTAGATGAATAGAACATTAATGATATATAGCTTTATTACGAATAATACTAAGTATAATTGCTGCGAGCGTAGCGAGCAGCGACACTATTCTCGACGGCTTTCTGATCGGGCTTCCTGTGATCCACATTGCCGGGGAAGTCTGGGCTCTTTCTATGCTAGCCCGTTTGGACCTTGAAGGTTTTCATGTCTGTTTTTGTGAATGTGCAGTACACTGGATAGCGGCAGAATGTGCTAAAAATATACGTTTTTCGCCACGTGTTTTTCGCAATCTGCATTTCGTCGAACAACACTGAAAGGAGTCTATCTATACGGAGGTACGTACATAAGCTTACAATGTCAAATACTTATTTAATTGCTAATGGAAGTATTCATCAAGGTGACGATCGCTTTAGCGCCATATCTAGGGGGAGACAATGTGCTTTTTTGAGTCTTTCAGCTCTGTTATGTGCAAACTCGTTCCCTGTTTCGACTCGATGGACAAGGCAGACAGTCGATCGAATATTAGTAGAAGGAGATGCTATGTATATAAAGGCATTTGAAGAGGAAATAATACCAGATACAGACACATTGTCGCTAACTTCTTTGCCAGGTCGAGCCAGTTGGCCTTCGACAACAACTGATGCCAAACCGTTAGCCGTCGAGACCAACAAGTCTCCCATTCAGACAAAAACTGAATCAAATCAGTCGCCCAGCGAGACAAGGAGATCAAATATTAAATCGCCCAACGAGGCAAACAAACCAAATGAATCGCCCAACGAGGGAAACAAACCAAATGAATCGCCCAACGAGGCAAACAAACCAAATGAATTGCCCAACGAGGCAAACAAACCAAATGAATCGCCCGTCGAGGCAAACAAACCAAATGAATCGCCCGTCGAGGCAAACAAACCAAATGAATCACCTAATACGGTGACAAATACTGATCTACCTGAAGCGGTAGAGCCCATCAGGGCACAAACAACAACAAATAGCTTATTGTGGGCTATTCATTACAAAGATTTCTACCAGGGAAGAATTGCACGTGGCTAGCATGAAAACGAGGCTCCATACTTTTCTTTGCATTCAGCTTTGATGAATACTTTCATTAACGATAATTATGCATTCATAATATTGGATGGTTACATAATGGCTTTATTTAAACATACAGATAGTTCTATCTATGTGTTTGATTCTCATGCACGTAACTGTTATGGCATGCCCGATCAAAATGGCACTGCTGTTGTTTTGGAATTTCCTGATATACAGACATTGGTGCAATATTTAACCTTTCTATCATTTGAATTACATGCCGAGTTATTTGAAATTGTGCCAGTTCAATTTCACAATGTTTCTCAATCTTGCATCCCATCAAATAGTTATAAAAATGCTTGTAAAAGAAAAAGGAATGAAGAGACTCCTATTCAAACAGAGAAAAGGCTTAGAAAGGATAGAGAATATAAAAAGAAAAAACGTTCAGAAGAAACTCCAATACAAAGACAAGCTAGACTAGCAAATATGAGGTCATATTATGTTAAACGAAAGAAGTCTGAAAATGAAAGTGAAAAACAAACAAGATTAGCTGCACAAAATGCATATAAGAAACGAAAAATTTTAGAAGAAAATGATTCTGACAGACGGACTAGATTAGATGCTCAGAATGCATATAATAAAAAAAGAATTTGCCTGGAAAGTGATAATGACAGACAAACTAGATTAGATGCTCAAAATGCATATGACAAAAGAATAATTTCAGAGGAAAGTGATGCTGAAAAACAAATTAGATTAGAAAAGAAGAAAATTTATAACAAGAAAAAGAAGTTAGATGGAATCAATGCTACAATCCATTCTGAGTCAAATGCTCAACAACAGTTTTTAAATGGATTTAATAATGTTGAAAATCGTGAGTTACATCAACAAAACTGGGCAGTAGCCAATATGTCAAAATTTCACCAATCAAATGTGTATTTTGTATCTCATTGTACTATTTGCCATGAAGCATGGCCATTAAAATCCAAACCAAGATCGCCAGACACTTATGTCTGCTCAAGGTGTGTCAGGGATAAAAACTCTCCCAAAAAGTTTTCTATTGAAAATTCAATGATACCGTCTAAAGTTCCACCTGAATTACAGGGTTTGTCTCAAGTAGAGGAGATGCTAATAGCTCGTGCTCTCCCTATTATGAGGGTTTATATTAAACCAGGAGGACAAAGAGGTTACTCTGGACATTGTATTAATTTACCTCAAAATATCAAAACTCTAGCATCTTCATTGCCTAGATATCCCAAGGATTTATCTGTGATTATTGTAAAAGTCAAAGGTAGAAATAATACTTTTAAAGATGTTAATGTAAGAAGGCAAAAGGTACATGATGCATTATTGTGGCTTATGCATAATAACCCTCACTATTCGGAAGTAGAAATAGATGAACAAGCATTGAATATTTTACCTAATAATGGGGTACCATCAGGTCTCTTGTCTGTCGAAACAGATGAGGACATTATATCAGATGACAGTGAACAAGATTTAGGTCCACCTACTGATAATCCCAGTGAAGATACAGTATATAATGAATCCACTGAAATGAGTAGCTTTTTACCTGTTGGTGAACAACAGGAGCAAGAACTAAATGCTGTAAGAAATCAGCTTTCTGGTGATGAGCCAATGTCATGGCCCACAGTTGAAGACCAGCCATTAAATGAATATCAGATACCATATTTAGCCACTATGGCATTCCCTACATTATTTCCTGATGGTAAAGGGGATCCAACTAATCAGGCATTAGCAATAGATGTTCCTCTTGCAGAAAGAGTAAAACACCTCATAAAATTTGCTGAAAGTATAAATGGAAAGTGGGTTTATCGCTTTGCTAGCCATCCTAGGTTTTCTTATTGGGCTTTTAATATGATCCAAAGAAAAAGGACACTACAACAAAGTGGTATATTTCTTAAGCAAATTCCTGGCGAAGCACATCTTACAATTGAAGAGTTGCGTGAAATGGCTGAAAGCAATAATTCAGCTGCATTCATGTCTAAAGTTTCTAGATATGTTGCAAATATTCCTGGTACTAATACTTACTGGCATAAAGTAAAAGAAGACCTTAAGGCCATAGTAATGAATGTTGGCACCCCGACATTCTTTTTTACTTTTTCATCTGCTGATATGCATTGTCCAGATTTACATTCCCTGTTTTACAATAATGATGGTATTGATTCAGCTACTTCTAGCGAAGAACGACGCCACAATGTTATCAACAATCCTCATATTGTTGACTGGTTTTTCACTCAAAGACTTGAAAACTTTATCAAGTACTGGTTGTATGATACACTTGATGCTAAGTGGCACTGGTATAGGTTTGAGTACCAAGGTAGAGGTAGCATCCATTGTCACGGTACAGCTAAGCTCAACAATGACCCAGGGTTGTGTGACTTAACAAAAACTGCTTTAAAAGGTTTCTTAGCACAAAAATTAAAAGATGATAAAACTGTTGTTGATGATCCATCACAGTTAGACCTTGATATTGAAGCTGGAAAAGTAGCTGCTGAAACTGCATGCCACTATGTTGATTTCTTACTGTCAACCATGAACCCAAACCCACCAGATGAAGGCATGTGGATACGCCCACAAGTACATCCATGTCAACGAAAGTACAAAGACATTCCTGAATGGGATAGGGATTCTGATTATGTAGATCTTTTGAACACAGTTCAGAGACATACACGCTGTAGTACAAACTATTGTTTGAGAAAGAAAAGTAATGAAACTGAGTTGAAATGTAGATTTCATTTTCCTTATGATCACTGTACTCAGACAAAACTAGAGTTTGAAAAAGTTCATAGCAAGAATAACAATGATGTACAATATAGAGCAAAAATAGTTACTAAGCGAAATGACTCAAGGTTAAACAATCATCAACAACTTCAACTACAAGGTTGGAGAGCTAACTGTGATATTCAGGTAGTCATTGATCATTATGCATGTGTAGAATATCTCACCAAGTATGCTGCAAAGGGTGAACCAAGGTCACCTTTATTAAAACAAGCATTCAACTCTATTGTGCAAAATACCAACAACACAAGTGATCCACACAAAGCCATTAAGAGGGTGATGATGAAAACCCTTGGTGAAAGGGATTATGCTGCTCAAGAGACTATGCATCACTTACTCTCACTTAAACTGCATTGTTCATCATTTAATGTTATCCCTGTCAGTTTAAATGGCTCACGTAGAGTGCAAACAAATCTACCAGAAGATTGTAGTGACTTCTGCACTAATAATTCGTTACTTGATGTGTATGCAAATCGTAATCAGTATGATGATTCACCGCATGTAATGGATATGAACTTCATTCAATTTGCTACAACATTTAAAGTTGTCAATTCAAAGTTGACAAAACTTCCAGATAACATAATACCACGAGTATTTCCAACCTACTCGTCTAATCCTAAGGGACCTAATTTTGCACTTTATTGTAAATACCAGCTTTTAAGATACAAGCCTTGGAAATCAACTCAGAATAATGTATGGGGTGACCAAGAACCCTCTGATGAAGTCTTTATTAGTTGTTGGCATGAATTTTTGCAAACACCATATGCACAAGCCAATGTGCCAGACTGGTTTGATAAACTACAAGATGTCATTCAAAATCAGGAAGAACCAGACCAGAGCATTGTCCTCAGTCAGACAACAATACTCGTGAAGAATGGATGATAATATCTGATCTCCAAACACCTTTTGAAGAAGCTTCTGGACAATCAGCAGTATTACATGATTGGCAACAGGACAGACATAGATATACTGACCAGCAAATTGGAGAAATGCCAACATGGATTAAAACAAAGAGACAGCAGGCTACCACTGTCATACCTGACAACCATGAAATTATTAATGTAAATACTTTTAGTGAAATGCAAAAACTTGCATATGATATTGTTAAAAATCATTTTCAGGATAATTCTAATGATAAAGACCCATTGAGCCTTATTATTATAGGACAAGCTGGTACTGGAAAAAGTTATTTAATTAATGCTCTGCGTAACCTTTTGCAAAGTAAATGTGCAGTTACAGCCACAACAGGTAAAGCATCTTTTAACATCAAAGGTGTTACAATTCATTCATTGTTAAAACTGCCTGTTGGACCTAGAGGTAACAAAGATCTGACTGGTCAAAGCTTGTGTAGACTACAACAAAGTCTTAGTGAAATAGAGTATATCATTATAGATGAGTATTCAATGCTTGGTCAGACCACTTTTGGCTGGATAGATAAGCGCTGTAAACAAGCTACAGCCTGTCATGATAAAGTACTTGGTGGTATTTCTATGATTGTAATTGGTGATCCAGGTCAATTACCACCTGTAGCAGATAAACCACTCTACCATGCTAAACCATCTAATCCTATTGGAGAACAAGGATATTTAACGTATAGAATGTTTGATAAAGTTGTCAAACTTACTGTAAACCAGAGAGTACAGGGATCTAACCCTGAGCAAGAACAGTTCAGAAGTTTATTATTGAGACTTCGAAAAGGTGAATCAACATTTGAAGATTGGCAATTGTTGTTAACTCGTCAACCATCAAATGTACAGGTGGCAGAATTTAATAATGCTACTAGACTATTTTATAGCAATGAAGAAGTTGGTAAATACAATCATGACCAACTCACAAAACTTCAGCATACTGTTGCAAACATAAATGCTCGTCACTCCTCAACTACAGCGAAAACCATGAGTTCTGATGAAATGTCAGGTTTACAGCCAACTGTTTTTCTAGCAAAAGGTGCCAAAGTGATGCTTACTATGAATTTGTGGGCCACTGTTGGCCTCTGTAATGGAGCAACTGGAGTTGTAGTTGACATTATCTATGCAGTCAACCATCAACCGCCAAATTTACCTATAGCTGTTATTGTGCAGTTTGATGACTACAGAGGTCCTTCTATCAGTGATACACTACCATCATATGTACCTATATGTCCAATCACTGTGTCAGCTCATTCATTAGAAGGTGTTCATGAGAGACAACAACTTCCTCTTAGACTTGCCTATGCACTAACTATACACAAAAGTCAGGGACTTACATTACCTATGGCATGGATAGATATTGGTAAATCTGAAAGAACTCCAGGTGTATCATATGTAGCCATAAGTAGAGTTAAAACTTTACCATCATGTGTAATTGAGCCAATGTCATTTGAAAGGTTAACTAGCTTTAAGTCCTCTACCACTTTACAATACAGACTCAATGAAGAAGCAAGACTAAATAGTATAGCACAAACAACATCTAGTGCATTTAAACAAGCAAATAGGCTATAAGCTTAATGAATAAACAGGATTGTGTACATACTTTCCCAGCAGTTATAAAATGATATAGGTAACCTTCCTCCAATTGTGAACATCTATGTTAAATGATTCCTCACTTATGACTTATAAAGATTTTCATCAATTTTCAAACACTAATTAAATCTAGCAACATAAGCAATTATTGTTGCATCAAAAAAAGTTTAATGGTATAAATGCTATTTTTGATCATTGCATTTCTTCTATTCCAGGCCAACACTTTACATAATGGAAGGTAAGTCATTTTTAAACCATTCCTTCTGTGTCCCTGTTCCCTGTACCACTCTATTCCAAATTATAATTATGCAAATTTCCTTTTCAGAATGTATACTATCTGATGAAGATTTTAAGCCAGGTCTAGATTGCTATGTACATAATGTTTCACCAATTAAATCAAATGACAACAAAAAGGACTGGATAGAATGTACCCTTCAAACACCAAAAGGAAAAATAAGGGGTGTATGCTTTGATCCATCTTCAACAGATGTGTCCAAAATTGAAAAGGCTGCCTCATCCCAATCCCCAGTCAAAATTATGAAGGCACGACTCGGCAACAAAAGACCTGGGTATCCAGTCGATGTGATCATTGAAAAAAAGGTGATATTAGAAGACCTGGAGCCAACACCATCCTTCCAAAAGAAGACCTACAACCATCCTCAACAAATTGCACAGTTGGTTCTCTACAAAACCTAAAGGGCTGGACAGATGATTGACATAACCGGTTTTGTCAACTGTTTTGACGGCTCCAAAAGCTGTAACTACACGTGCCACACAGCAATCTGTTGATGTCGCTGATGCCAATTAACAGATTCAACCGGATCCATCAAACTTGTGTTGTGGGGTCGAATGACCACCAAAGTACTAACGAACAAACTTACATTTTCAAAAATCTTCGATTGAAGACACATAATGGTAAACTTAACCTTTCAACAACCCAAAGTGGCTGTACGATCACACCCACCTTCCCCATGGAGAACATTAACCCACCAGCAGAACTTCCAAGTACATCCCAATCAGCTGTTTTCAGCCTATCATGCGTCATGAAGTTAGCATGCTATTACATGTGTGTTAACTGTACAAAAAAGGTTGAAATTCCAGAATTTGGAAGGGTATTCAGTTGCAAGTTGAAACAAAAGCCAAAACCAGAGAGTAAAAACTATTTTGCTAAAGTTTTTGTAAGCAATGTTTTAAATGAAAATGAAAATGTTTACCTGTCTTTTTTCCATCAGCACTTGAAGAAATTGTTTAAAATCCAGGACCTAGAACTTAGTGGTTCTATTACTGAAGAAGAACTAACAGATGTTCTTCTTGATGTAACAAATGTCGTTGTTACATATCATAGTAATGGGTCAGTAATTGACATTCCAGAAGTGTTTTAGATTCTCATTGATATATTTGAATATGTCAAATTTTATATTTCATTTTTCCATTTTTTCAAATGATCATTGACTTAATTATCTCTAACGTTTATCAATTTAGATCTTTATTAATACATAATTATTATATGATATCAAATTATACCTCTTTTTATATTTTTATAACATATATTATCTTGTTTTATATTTTTAATATGTTATTATATGAAATTGATATTTTTATACATATATTATTATATAATATATTATCTTATATATTTTTTACACATACTATTAATACATATATCAAAGCCTGCCTAATGTGTGAATTATTAAATGTTCACAATAGATTTTTCATTCATTCTGATTTTAATATTGTTTGTTGTTGTTCCCATTTTTATCAAACTACTTTAACATTTAAAGGTTTGAAATTGTATTGATTACCATTTTTATAATAAAGTTTTAATGCATGATTACTGTTCAGTGTTCAGTTTCAATTCTTAGATCACAGGGAGAGCTTTATTTTATTAACACTTGCGGGGGAAAATCAAAGCATGTTTTGAAAAATTACACTTTGTGTTCTATTTTTTCACATCTGCAAAGATTCAGTGTTGTGATAATTTTGAACAGAATTATTTGGCATAAAGTGGCTTTAATTTCGTGAAAATCTCCTATTGTAATTTATCTACTTTTCTACCCTCGCAGCACTTCACTTGCTCATAGCAACTCCTAGTACTAGCTAAATATGGAAAACAAAGAATTACTTCGATTATATTTCACAGTTTAACTATGTTTGCTATAAGATTACGAAATTATTCAAATAAATATAATTTGAAGTAATTAAATACAGTTCATGAAAAATAAACATGAAAGCAAAAGCACACACATGCAAGTTCTTTGTCACAAAATCAAAATTTCAAGCTTTCATGGGGATTCTGCACACCTTGCGTGACATCAACGTGACATTTCACAAAACAAGGTCATGCAGTACGCCTCAATCGAGAGGTAGCAAAAGTTTCCAAAACACTATATAGACATCCCCAAGGACACACAAAGGCTCCATTCAAGAAAGGTAAATTTAATTTGAATATTAAAAATATTTAATTGAATTTTACTCACCGAGACTTAAACCTTTTAAAGAGTAAACACGCCGAGGTTTCAAACCTAATCAACAGTGAAATTAATGGCAGGAATGCAAAGAAATATAGGAAACTTTTGTATTTTAAAATGGTAACTAGCTATAGCGTAAAACCCAGGCGTAAAACCAACAATCGTCTGACAGTGAGATCGACGAACGCCGTGATCCAAACTACAAACGGTCGCCGAAATTCTCAACAAGCACTATTACAGAAATCTGCAATACCATTGAATCGAAAAGAGCTTTTGTACATCGCTGAAAAGTACATCTGGCTGTGTAGGCAAAATAGCACAAGATTATTTCATTCAAAGAGGTATAAACTCACCGTGTAATCAAGCTCTCAAGGTTTATAGCAAATGCCCATGCTTGCACGGGTGCTCTCAGTTCGTTCAGAATGTCTTCGTAAACCCAATGTTTATCAAAAAAACTTGCAAAAACTTTCACTCAAGCAGAAATATTCATATAATAATCGCAACTATTGACTATGGCAAATGGCAAATATTTCTTAACTGACTACATCACAAAATCAAATAACTAGCGCTGGGTTTCCTGTCTCTTTCGGGAGATCGTCGTAAACGCCATATTTATCGACAAATGTGCAACACAGTTCACGTAGATGAAGAGATTTAAATAAGAAGAGCAATAATGGATAATGAAAAGACGATATTTCTTGGAGTGAATTATATTTCAGTCATTAAAATCGGCTAAAACTGACTAAGTAAACCTCGAGTCAATTCCGAATGCCTGCCGAATATATCACTTCGTGTCAACTTCGGCAAACCCGAATTACACACACGTACACACGCTTACACACTCGATGACATCATGGTTACGGCTTGTAACCAAGCCTGTAACCACAAAAATTGTACATCCAAGCATCGTATACGCCATTTTCCACAATCTTTATGCGAAGCCTTTGGTAGATGGTCTGGCACACATGAATGGTTTGCAAACGTTGAAAATCATAATTCGCCCACTGAGCTTGCCTCGTCATTCACTAATGACCTTAAGTCTGCTATGGATCGCCTTCTCCCAACTAAGACTTTTTTTTTAGACTTTTTTATTGATTTTGCACTATATTACAGATTTATATAATTGTTATAATATACATAAACCAGAATGATTAAGAAGTAGAAATTTGTAGAACATATAAAGTTTGTGCACAGTAGCCGAAGTAGCAGAGCTTTCGTGTCGGCTACTGATACTATTAAATATAAGACAGTTAGAATCCATCCCATCGACAAGCCATGGATGTCACTAGCCTTAAAGCAACTTATCATTGAAAGGCAAAGAGTTTTCCATTCCAACGACCATGCACTATGGCGAAAGCTTAGAAACAAAGTACGTAATGAAATTGTCAAAAGAAAGCACTCGTATTATCGTGACAAAGTACAACACCTGAAGTCCACTAACCCAAAGAAATGGTGGAACCACGTTAAACAAATCTCTAGTGGCAAGAAGGGGTCATCAACCCTCAGCATTCTTAAGGATGATATCACCGTTACTGGTTCTGACTTGGCTAGCCTACTCAATGATCACTTTGTTGGTGTTAGTGCTGAGCTTCCTCGACTCGACCTCTGCACTTTACCGGCTTATCTTCCAGCTCCCGAACCTGCACCAACAATTACAACAACGGATGTCTGCCATAAACTACTTTAACTACAAGCAGCTAAAGTATGTGAGTAGATATAGAATCAAAGAGTACTGCGCCACCCAGAGCGCCGATGCTACGGCGCGTCCGAAGAACAAAAGAAATTATTTCCAGAGGCACAAATTAATAATTCCGGAGCAACAAAAGAAATTCTTTCCGGAGCAACAAACGCTGAAGTGTCTATTGTGTTTGATTCTGCCACCTACCAAAGGTATTGTTTACAATTCCTGGCTCTTTTAAGAATGAACAAAATTTTAGTTAAGCGAGCCATTCACGTTCAAGCGAACTACAAGGGGAAGTCAAGATGAACCCGATCAAGTTTATGAAAAAGCTCTTTATTTCCACGTATGCTGTGGAGGTGTGCAAACAACTTCATGAACTCGACATTAAACACTGCTGCGGTTGTCAAGTCAAAAACAGTAACGTGATATGCTTGATGCTAACCGAGGACGAAAAAATCGAACTTCACTTTTATGAAGCCCTTCGAAATGTGAACGTGGTTAAGGTGATTGAGCGAGTGATGGATAATATGAACCATTTGAAATCACAATCGAATCAGAGGCCGAACTTTTAGGGGTCATTTTCAAAATTTCCGACGAGCATCCCTGTCCTCTTATATATATAGGAGTCCCCCTCGGGGGTTTTCATTCTGCGGTGTGATTATTTTTATTATTTTTAGTTTACCTTTAGTGAGATTTCTACATACAACTGAAGCATCTCTACTAGCATTGCAGCTATAAGGATATTGAAAACACTCTTCAATAGATGTTTACGGGCTACCGACGCTAAAGAAGCATACTTAATTTATCTCTTTTCTCACTGACACCCTTAA
Source organism: Telmatactis stephensoni (assembly GCA_029948255.1). Lineage (NCBI taxonomy): Eukaryota > Metazoa > Cnidaria > Anthozoa > Actiniaria > Isophelliidae > Telmatactis > Telmatactis stephensoni. The sequence goes on from JALIZF010001924.1 coordinate 244,028, forward strand.
AGTGCTACTGTGATCAAAAATCGGTGCAGTTTTATTGTGCAGGAACTTCGTGAAATAAATCTTCAAGGGTCTATTGATCATCACCTGTTAAAACATCTTTTTGGTGTTCAAAAGGGAAGTACTAGATTTTTATAATGGGCCTAAGGGCCCATTATATCTGTTTTGAGGGACTTAGGAATGATCGGAATTTTTTGGGATAGGGTGAATTGCTAAATTGCAATTAGATTGAGGTACCCCTTTAGGCGTAAACATGCTTAGAAATCAACGCAATTGGCTTTGGATACGAGAAGAAAGGTGATTGCATGCCTTTTCATGATCATGGAAAATTTGACTAGAGGAAATGTAAGTGATTGATATGAAAAGATTTGAATTGCATTTTAGACGGTTTCGAAATTCAAATTGGTATGAGCATGTTGATTTATATTTCAAGACTGATATCGATCTCAGTTCTATTGTCGCCAATATCGTCATACTAGCTATACTAACCTTTAATAGGTTCAATCTGCAACGATCTACAAAAAGTCAGTATTATTATTCGCTATGTCTCTAATACGTAAAACATTTACAGTTTCAATTGTAATTTGTTTTAATAGCCGATTATAGTTTTTAGTAGCTCGGAAAACAAAGTGGGCGGCATTAATTAACATTGATGTGTTACTCTTTTCAAGTCGAGTTGTAAACAAAGGGATAATTGGGACTAAAAGCAGATAGAAATGTGTCTTAACATAGACAAATTAGGTAGAAGTATAAATGCTTTATTACTGGTTTTAGTTTTAACGTTCTGATGTTCCGGACCTCATATTAGGATATCTTAAAACTGAAAGAATAGCATTTTCCCTCACTATCGGTCACCGCTTTGAAGTCCAGAAAAAAACCTTGATAATCACTGTTTTGTCGTTTTGAAGTGATATTCAAATACTTTGAAAATAGATGTCTACCCAATATTTCCTGATGAACTGATGAACTCTTGCGGACACGTACCCCGCTATTACGGACATCCCGGTAGTACGACTAGTATAGCAGACATCCCGCTATATTAACGGCAAAGTTGCTGACTCTTCGTGAGATCGAAAACTTACACTTCAAAATTCTGTTTACATTTTTATAGATAGCAAAAATATTTGCATGGTACAATCAATTCGAATTACACGCAATTTGCCCATTATACTTGACGCCATTTTCCTGCGTCAAGACTTGTTAACTGTACATTTCTTTGCAGCATGTCAGCACATCGTTCTAATTTTACTTTGTCTCCCCATGATTCTGCTTTTGACGAGTTTCCATCTGCAGTTGTGTGACAAAAAGTTTCTTTCCCTTTTGTATATTTAGTTTTAGCAATTACCATATTTCGGAAGAGTGCTCGGAAGGTAATGAAGCGTTCCGTAATTTGCACCAAGTGTTGGAATGCATGAGAACACGACAAACTAAAACAAAAGGGCTACATCATGCATCAATGAGTTGTCGACCACTGTATCCGGCTGAAAAATATACTCATTTGAGGCTAATATTTTACAGCCGTAAAATGATTCAATGAATTTGAAAACGCTATATCATATGTGATTTTTCTCGTCTCTTTTAGTAGCCAAATTTGAAAGCTTTACAACAATTTGAGATGAAAAATTAACTTAGATGTGCTACTTTCTTTTTAATTGTAGGAGATTTAAAAATTCGATTTTTGCAGTTAAAATCTCTAATCGATGATATTTCAAAAACGCTCTCTCAGAATTTGATTTAATTCGCTAGAGCTAAAGGCAATGATGTTAACTACAAGATCACAAGAGCATTTTTCAAGAATAAGCCTAGAACTCATTTAACTCGAGAACGTGTAAAAAAGGGAATTCTTTTAAGGCGTCGCCATAATAGCGCCGATCTCCATATAACATACGTCATCATAAACTTTGATCTTTGTCTGGTAAGGGTGCAATACTTAATTTACTATCAGACTGCTCATGAACAAATAGTTTTCACTCAAAGACGACTGGTAGCTCTACTTGAAAATTGGATCGAGCCACCTTAAGCATCAGTTCAAGACATGTTCGAAATCTACCTACATAAATATCAAAAGATCTAGAAACTAGACACACTGGGGAACCCAAAATCGGCCTAAAAAGGACATTTAGATTAGCTGCCGCTAGAGTAAGAGCGATTGACAAGTTGTTGTTAATAAACTTTTTAACAAGACGCTCCTCGAAGCCTACACTGGTTGCCTGTGGTTCAACAAGCCGCAGTAATAAAGACCTTTCTTGAATCGTCTAACTGAAACTAATGAAATTAAACTTTTGTAAGCCCAGCAACTTTATCATCGACCACTAGGTGATGCCAGATCAAATGGTCCGTCCTTGTCTGATCATTGTCAATTCAGTGTCTGTTAGCAAATGTACCATTAGTGTTTGCCTTTGTCCTTCTATTATCATGGGTATTTTTTTCTCACATGCAAAAATATTACCTGCGAATATATCAGTTTATTCAACATTTTATTTCACTATATATCTAAATTGTTTGCTGTAAAGACTTCTACAACGGCTTTTTTGACACAATAACAAATCGTTTTGTTTCGTCCATGTTTCAAAAAAAATACCATATGTGGCGAGTTAGATTTATCGTTGAATAATAGTAGAGCGCGCACAAAGTTTTATAGCGCGCGCGCAAATCACGTTTTGTAAATCAAATCTTTGATGATGAATATTTACAGTTAGTTTTGAGTGTTAGTTCAAAAAGAAAACCTGCTTACAGTCTCAATTATGTCTATTTCATAACTTCAAGTCAACGAAATTGTTCTCGCCGTTCGTTTGGGTTTACGTTTGTGAAGTGGAATAAACCGTAGTCAAAGTGAAGTGTTGGATTGGTTTACTTGGTCACACATAAACAGGTGTATTGTTGGCGACCCAAATTATCGATATTAGTTTAGTTCTGTATTTTCAAAAGTACGGGAAACTGAGCTATCTCTGCGCCCTACCTCCAGCGTACTCCGGTGATACACCTACAGTGGACGATGTTCTAACTAAGTATATGTAATAGGACTACATGCTGTCCAATTTGAAAATAATTGGACGAGAAAAATTCCGAGGACTGCCAAAATTGGACGAGGCCGTAATTATATCATCAGTTCCACCCCAAAAATGAATAAATGAATATCAGTAAAGCAAATCAATTTTTGTTAAATGTATTATACTGATTAAAAAACCAACTTATCCCTATTTGTTAAAAGTGGTCTTACTGAATTCAAAAGAGCCAATGGCTGTAATGCTTTGTATTTTTTAATAAAAATATCAAGGTCGTATAATTCAAAAGTTAAAAAGTAGGAAAAATTAAAATAATATATAAAGTAGAAAATACCACAAGATTGTACTTTTTAAAACTGTTAACTTTGGCAGAATAGAGTGCTTACAATATAACGGCCGTGAAAAACTTTGTAAGAAATTGCACTAATTTGCACTAATTAAACAATAGAAAACAAAGGATTTCGCGCTATTTAGTACAATTTAGTTCGCTAACTTTTTCACGGATATATTGTAAGCACTCTAGAAGTACACAAAAGTGTGAAAGCATGTACAATTTATCCTGTCTATTCCGAGTCTGAGTCTGAGATCACTTTCAACCTCTTCCAAGCTTTTTTGTTATCACAGATGGGTTCCTTTTGCAAGTTGACACTAGGTACTGACACTGGTAGACCGGGAAAACCGCCATTGTAGAAGTTGATTGTCCCTGTAAATGTGTTCTGGACACACACTTGATGTTGATTTTGGTTTTCAGCTCTTGCGTTACACGTAGATGGTTGAAGTGGGAGTTTCGTAGGATTTTTACCACTGATAATATTGGAAAGTTCTTTGGATTGGTTTTCGTCATCCCCTTCGTACGAATTCAAACTTTGAATGTTCCTATGGCCTGTGACATCGATAATTTTGTCCCTTGGGACTCCAGCACGTTTCAACTTCTGAACACAGGTCTTTCTACTGGAATGATTGGTGATTTTCTTTCCAGTTGCGGTTGACAGGCCTGATTTTTCGGCCATGGCTTTCATTAGGTTTCCAATCTTGTGTTCACCCATGCGTTGCCTGCTGAACCAAACTTCAGTTTTCGGGTTATAAATAATTCCCAGATACAATGGACCATTACTTTTTAGATCAGGAGGTCGTCTTTTCAGAAGTTCTTCAAACAGCATTACAGGACATCGGTCTCCTCCCGTGGCAAACATTTTAGGTTTGACTGCTCTCTGGGTGACCCGAAGACCACCTTGTCTTGTTTTAGTCGGACCCTCGTTCAAAACCACGTACCTCACTGAATTGTCAGGACTTGTAATGAGCTGGAAATCCTCAACGTTCATGGTGTAATGTTCTTGTCGGCCGCGTAAACCGAAGTGTTCAGTTAAGTTTTTGAAATTGACGTTCAAAAGCGCTTGTGCATTGTGCTTGCCGAGTTGTCCTGTTTCCCATAGGTGCTCCTCGTCCTCTTCGCTAAGTGCACTTGATGCATTTTTTCTTTTTCCTTAGGCCTTTTCGTCTTAGTTCCTTTGCTTTAGCTTCGAGTTGTAATCGTGACCGTTGAAATTCTCTGTCTCGTAAAATACTGTACGAGCGTCCGTTGTTTTTAAGATGTCTATCTAAAGCACTTTGCATCACACAAAGGCTATCCGGCTCGTAATCGTGTCCATTCTTCCGTCTCACTTCGCTATAAAACTTACATAAGACTCCATCAAGTTCTTCTACTGGAATATCCTCTAAAGACCTTGTTATGTGGCGAGCAACTCGCCAGCTGTCAAAAACGTTTAGCCACGTACTTGTGCTCTTTTTAGGGTTGTTGTTGATGTTCGACGCTCTTAAATCTTCCATTTCCACTTCTGATACAACTGGGAATCTAGAAATGTCTTCTGTAATGTCCTCATGCTGTTCTAAGATCTGATTTAGTTCCTCAAACTCCCATAATAGACCTACGTTGTCCTCCATTTATCGCTAGGCTCGTCTCCTCCATGACAACCCGACAAAACAACAAAACAAGCCACTAAAATGTTAATCTTTGCTGATTGGTTCAATTTCTAAGTTCATTGTTTTTCTTGCATTCTCATTGGTCAAACACGAACTATCCAAATTACTCATTAATTTGGATTGCTCAGTTTTTCTTTAGTAAACCCTAAATGAAAACTGTCCAAATTAATCCTAAATTTGGATAGGTAGAAAAATTCAAAAGTAATTGTGTAGTTAGCTATATGGTATTATAGGAGAATGATATAGTTATGCACTAAATATCACTACGTTCTACCTCCAGCGTACTCCGGTGATACACCTGGACACTGGATTTTAATTGCTCTAAATACCTTTGCGAAAAATATCTCTGTATCTCTCAATGTGATTGCGCCGATCATGATCTCTGCCAGGGTGGTGAAGAGGGGGGTACCCATCACGAATCACGAACCATTTTTCGCAATTTCACGGATCACGGAATAATGATAAGCTATTTCACAAATCATAGAAGATTTTTACTTTTCATTCAAAAATAAATACTAGTTTTTCATTCCTGAGATTTTTTGCACGAATTTTTTCCTTATAAACGGACCGAAAGTACGTACAATCGAAGGATCACATTGTTTTTCGTTATCTCTTTTCTACGCGTTGCATATTTCACGAATCGGCATTTTTATATTAACGAATCTCGGCAATGAATAACTGCAAATCCCAGTCATGGACAAAAATGATTTCACGGATCACGGCTATGCTATCGACTGGAGAACTTACACTGAACTTACACGGAACTAAAAGATCTCAGGGCAAGAAGCCTTTAACATTAAAGACTTTTTGACCAGAAACTCATAAGACTAAATTATCCAGTTCCCGCCAGTTTTCAGTGTTCGTTCTAAAAATCCCTTGGAAACTTATATTTCACTGAACTGAATGTGATTTCTTTACTTATCTGAACTTCTTCGTCTCTCTATTTCTTGCATGTGCAAAGGATTTCCCAAATGTATTGATGTCGATAGACCAAATATCTTCAAGCAAAGAGCAGCAACAAAGTTTTAAGTACGGCGGCATGAATCAAATTTGTTGTTCTCGTTGGGTCAGGTCACCGAATGACTGAATGACCACAACCTAATTGGCATATAGTTCGTATTACAAACACGAATTGCAGGAATTGCCGAGAGATCCTAAAATATCAAAATAGAATGTGAAGAGCAAATATAATATCATTTGGTGCAGTACTATAATAATATAATAAAAGCAAAAACAAAACCCTAATGCTATGATACCGTAGTTGAGTTCCTTGCCATTTTAAATATAGCGAGGTGCTGGCAAACTCTTGGTTTCGAAAGAGCGTTGACAGAGGAATTCCTGATCACACCGGTAAAAGGTTCTCAGATACCTAATTTACATAGCAAATATTCGACGAATGTGTCCAACTTGGAGACAATCAGATTGGTTGGCAAGGGCTCCGGGTCCTCATGGATTTATGTATGAATAAAATCATTACGTGACCAAACGCTTCAGGTCAAAATACAAGTTCCATACAGTGGTCTGGTCCAGAATTTCGATATTAAAATTCAGTACAAATATGTGTTTGTTTAGCAACATGTAGGGTGAGAATTCGCGGATTTCCAGCTCAAAGGACCCAGTCTTTATCGCGGGAGCGTCGTTTCAAGTCCACCATTTAGAGTTTAATACTTGGTCAAAGTATTGGAGATCAAGCTCAAAATAACAGCCCATTTTCAAGCTCTTATAAGTGTCTAGGTATATCTCGAGTTAAAAGCTCCATTTTACATTGTTTTAGTGCAGGAAAAGCCTGTCTCTGAAAGCTATTTTCCCCGGGGGGGGGGGGGGGGGGGGCACTTGTTCCGAATCTGATGGGGACGTGCCGCCCAGCCTCCTCAAACCTGACCCTGTTTAAGACACCTAAATTCTCGAAAACGATACCCTATATAAGACAAGAGGGCATTTTAGGGACCCTATTTAAGACTGTGAGGAAAATTGTACATTAAAAAAGAGAATAGGCGGTTTTAGTCCATGAATATTTTAATTACGTCGCTAGTATGCTAACAGGGAGCTTAAGCAGGAGACGTTTTTGTCAACACGGACGTCACACACGCGTTTTCGTTCATCCGTTCGCCGTCATAGATGAGGTTACTGTACTTCGTAGAAGATGAAAAAACCTTAACTGACCTGCTTAACGAAAACGGACACATCATCTATGATGGCGAGCGGATGAAGAAGAACGTACACTGCGGTGGCGTCCGCGTTGACAAAAACGTCTCCTGCTTAAGCTCCCTAACATCAAGCAACACCTTCGTCACCATAAGTTGGCCTCGAATATTACACTATTTGAAAAAAAATTGACCCTGTTTAAGACAATTTATCGTAAAATCTATACCCTGTCTAAGACCGCAGGAGCTAAAATCACGACCCTGACGGGTGGCACGTCCCCGTATAGTAAATATATGCAAGTGCCCCCCCCCCCCCCCCCCCCCGGGCTATTTTCTTTGTAGTTGGCCCTCTTGCATTCCTAAAGTTCCTGGCTTGCGTTAGCAGTCGCTCAAAGGTGATGAATGAAGGCCATTGTTTTTATGTTCTTAAACAATCAGGAGTAGCTGGAGACGAACAGAGAAAAGAAAACATTTGCAGTTTATAACTCGTTCCCGGCCAATGGCCTGGGCACGAGTAAAAGCACTTGCAAAGAAAATTACGAGAAAAATGTTGTACCTTTCAGGGCACATTCTTCTAATATTTCACGTTTGTAAGTCATTACTAAAACATACTCGACCGTTTCCGGAGCATTTAAAAATCCATTGACAACAACGCCCTCGGTAATTGTAACATGCAGACAAATGGCATGCCATGACATTATGGTCTGACAAAAACGTACTGTATGCACGTTTATTTCATTAGATTCTAGAACATTTTTATATTAGCAAAGATGGTACTGTTGGTTAGTGCGTGGCCTTCTATACACAAGCTCCGAGTACGATTCCCAGTGACTCACATCCTTGTTTCGACTTCTTTCCATTCCGTGTAGCTTTGATTAACTCTAAATACCCATAAAACGAAACACTTAGGGAGAGAGGGGGGAAAGGGCACACCCGTCGAACGCTTCATTATACACAAGCTCCTGCTTCAAGAGAATTGGACACCGACTTTCCGCGCTTTCGAAGTAAAATAAACTATCTTTGTACCGTTGGACCATCATGTTGTTAAAACGTCCATGCATGCTGTTGAATGAGATCCGATAGGAGAAACTATACAATTATTATGAAGTTTTGGAACTCAGCAAGTGACTACTTTCCATGGACGGTTTTAAAAATAACTCGCAGCAACCCACTTCCTTTAATCCTAGAGAAGCCATAAAAAAAAAACATTGTGTGCGATAGACTTTGATATGACATTGCCCATGATCCTCATTAAGTCGTCTTAAGCTTAACAAGTAAATGCAAAACCTCATGAGAATTCAAGACAATACAACATACGATATTTTTTCTCGCACTAACTGAAACGCAGTTTTAGAGCTGTGCCTTCGCGAGAGTGAAACTACTGAGTGTTTCTGGCAACAAAGGCGGAAAAGTGTTTCGCACAAGGAAAACCTGTTGTAGAAAGTTTAAATTTTTGAACTTTTTTCTGAACTGACATTTAATTTTTAACATCTAATTACATTGCCAGCACGAGAAAATCAAACCGCCAATGGCGGATATAACTCGTGGATGGAGCTATACGTGCAGAGCAGAAGTCAATGAAGCATTGAGAGCTGAATGTTCTTACCCATTTAGTATATTTTTTTTACTTTCATGAAGTGCATTTTGTGTAATTCTTAGTTTTTAGTAGCAATTTCATAACTCAGGATTTGCTTTGATATGGAGCGTTACATCAGACTCACTGTAGCGTGCATGACGGCCAAAACTTGAAATCATTGCTGAAGACGTATGATAAACTGATAAATACTAGATGCTTTTTGGAGTGAAATTGGTTTCCTGTATTGCGTGATGTTGTCAGACTCATTGTACGTTGCATTACGGTCAAAGGCGCCGCATTGTCTACCGTACGACACTTTAGATCAAACGAATGATAAATACAATTCATTTAAATCTTTCATTTTAGAGTGCATTTCATATGTCTGTGAAATAAGATCAAGTTATTTGTGCCTATTTAGTTGCTATTTAGTTGTTATTTAGTTACTACCATTGAACCAGAACTTTCTTATAATAGCAATACACTGGAGACATCAAATACACAAGAGAATTGAGACAAATGACTTTGCATAATAGCTTTTAATTACTTTATTAGAATGCTTACAATAGACCTTTTTGCTTTATCGTTATTTTCGAAGTCCGTGCGCTCTAAAACAAAGGGCGATAATGATTTTTCTCGTGGAATGCGGTTTTCTTTGTTCAACGCATTAAAATGTCGCACTTTGCCGTTGAGCATCACGCAGTATAAGCCACATAGTCTAAATTGATGTTTCATCATTTTGTAAAATGTTTACCGAATATATCCTTCACTATTTGCTTCATTTTTTTTTTTTTTTTTTTTTTTTGAAATAAACGTTAAGGAGGTACATTAGCTATCTCAGACCAAACGCCATTTTCTGCAAGTAACCCTAAGTAAACCCCAACCCCATTAAAGTTTGGAAAAAAGTCGTTCTAGAATGTCTATCTCCACCTCCGCTAACAAGGAGGATAGTGGATAATACACTTAAATTTAGAATCACTTGTGCATGCACACGGTGATCATGAGGCTTTGGTCTCACAGCATATGCGCAAATAATATTTTGCACACCAAATGCATGGTACGGATCAGTATTATTGTTGGGGGTATAATCAAATAACGAGTATCCTGATTCCTGATGATTTCATTTATTGCTGTTGATGTCGCCGTTCTTTTTGAGAATGGAGCAGCTGCTGGTACTGTACCGTAACTACAGTTGTAACTGGGACCCATTCATCCTCTATGGTTTTGAAATCAGCACTTGTATTTTTTGAAGAACTCAGTTTACCGACGGTATTAGATTGCACCGTTATCTTTAGTTTTACCTAGAATCAAGGAAGTTCTTCAATCGTCAGTATATTCTGTCTCTTTTCTTAACTTTTTGTTTTGCCAACGGTAGGTTGAACATTTTGTTTTCGATGTGCTGAATTATATTCAGTAATTATTCCTTCCGTAGAGATTTGCTGCTTCTAACATGAGTCCGTCTTCCTACGTTGATGCTTAGACATAGAATCTGTTGTTTCCGACATCCTGCAAACAACCCTAACAAAATATACATTATTGTTTGCCTGCGTTTTCAGGAGATAACGAACACATTTATACCTCACGAGCAGTAGTTTTTCTATCAAAGCTACAGATTGCAGATTAACGAACCTTATAGGTAGAACGCAGAAGGATCCAAGCAAAAACAACACCAAAACAATGACATCTGCTGCGTACATAAATGTATTAAATTTTTATCCGTTCAAAAAAAAGTTGTATACCGTCGACAGCGTGAAAATAAGTTTCACACGCATGTAAGATCCTGTGTTATATTGTCAATTAGTCTAAATTCCATGACAAAGCTCTTGTCTAGTTTCCAGCACATGTGTGGTGAGCAGTCCGTGTGAACGGTTAAATACATATGTAATAAATTGGAAGAGAATTGTACCCGAGTGTTTGGGAATCCGTAGTTGTAGAAAGAATCCATGCTGACCACGCGAACCGACCGAACCGTTGCACCATTTAATTCAGTAATTGCTTTCTTGGCAAAAACGTGCATTCATTCTCTACGGAAGGAATAATTCAGCACATCGAAAACGAAATGCTCAACCTACCGTTGGCAACACAAAAATTCTACACGTCTGTTTGATTTGAGCAGAAAAGAGACAGAATATACACACGATTCAATAACTTGCTTGATTCTAGGTAAAACTGAAGACAACGGTGCAATCTAGTACCGTATACTGAGTTCTTCAAAAAATACAAGTGCTGATTTCCACAATTATTATTGTTTCCATTGCTAGAAAACCTTAGAGGATGAATGGGTCCCAGTTACAACTGCAGTTAGTACAGTACCAGCAGCTGCTCCATTCTCAAAAAGAACGGCGACATAAACAGCAATAAATGAAATCAGGAATCAGGATACTCGTTATTTGATTATACCCCCAACAATAATACTGATCCGTACCATGCATTTGGTGTGCAAAATATTATTTGCGCATATGCTGTGAGACCAAAGCCTCATGATCACCGTGTGCGTGCACAAGTGATTCTAAATTTAAGTGCATTATCCACTATCCTCCTTGTTAGCGGAGGTGTCGAAGAGGAAATAGACATTCTAGAACGACGTTTTCCAAACTTTAATGGGGTTGGGGTTAGGGTTACCGTATTTACTCGAATAAGCGCCTCCTCCGAATAAGCGCCTCCCCCGAATAAGCGCCCCCTTTGGACAAACTGAGAAAAATTAATAAGTGCCTCCCCCGAATAAGCGCCTCGCACCTCGTTATAGTATACTAATACCAGTACTGCTGTAGCAGTATAACATTGATATTATTGATATTAAGAGGAAAGCATACTTCGACAGTTGTGTACACGTTTCCTCCCGCTGAATAAGCGCCTCCCTCGAATAAGCGCCTCCCCCGAATAAGCGCCCAATTTTAGACGTGAAAAATTTAATAAGCGCCGGGGCGCTTATTCGAATAAATACGGTACTTGCAGGAAATGACGTTAGGTCTGAGATAGCTGTTGCACCTCCTTAATTTTTATTTCAAAAAAAAAAAAAAAAAAAAAAAATTAACAAATAGCGAAGGATATATTCGATAAACATTTTACAAAATGATGAAACATCAATTTAGACTGCGCGGCTTATACTGCGTGATGCTTAACGGACAAAGTGCGACATTTTAATGCGTTGAACAAAGAAAACCGCATTCCACGAGAAAAATCATTATCGGCCATTGTTTTAGAGCGCACGGACTTCGAAAATAACGATAAAGCAAAAAGGTCTAATATATCCGTGAAAAACTTTGCAAACAAAATTGTGCAATTTAGTACAAATTATTACAAAACTTAGAAATAAGCGAAGCATGAAAAGCACGTGCACACGGACTATAAATTGTAAGAACGACAATAAACATCAAAAACGGCTCAACGCACCCTTAGCTTTATTCATAAAATCCCGCCGTTTCTCCCAAAAGAAACGAGTCAAACACAGCTAAATGTAAGTCATGACAACAGACACCAGAAATGGCTCAACGCACCCTTAACTTTATTAATAATTCCCGCCTTCTCCCACAAGAAACGAGTCAAATACAGCTAAATTAAGGTTAAACGACAACACACACCAGAAATGCCTCAACGTATCCTTAGCTTAATTTAATAATTCCAAATTTCTTCCACAAGAAACGAGTCAAACACAGCTAAATTAAAATAACGACAACAGACACAAGAAACGAGTCAAATGCAACCTTAGCTTTATTCAAAAATCCCGCCGTTTCTTCCACAAGAGACGAGTCAAACACAGCAAAATTGAAATAACGACAACAGACAGAAGAAGCGAGTCAAACGCACCCTTAGCTTTATTCACAAATCCCGCTTTCTTCCAAACAAAATGAGTCAAACACAGCAAAAATACAACAACGACAACAGAGACAAGAGATGAGTCAAACGCAAGGACATTAACAAAACTAACCAAAAGTGATCCGCTCTTGGAAGTAACTATATGCATCCATGACTTGCTTCACGACTTAGTCTATCCTAGTACTAGACCTGACAAACTTGTTGGCTCTTGTACATTTGCACGTGCAAGAGGTACCTTCACGGCTCGCTTATTTCTTAACACTAAATAGTCTAGTGACAAAATTGTGCAAATTTGTGCAATTTCTTACAAAGTTTTTCATGGATATATTGTAAGCACTCTACTTCAAATGAACCTTCATTGAAAGAAACAATGAAGGTTAATTTGAATTAATTAAGTAATTAAAAGCTATTATGCAAAGTCATTTGTCTCAATTCTCTTGTGTATTTGATGTCTCTAGTGTATTGCCATTACAAGAAAGTTCTGGTTCAATGCTAGTGACTAAATAGCAACTAAATAAGCACAAATAACTTTGATCTTATTTCACAGACATATGGAATGCACTCTATGAGTATCTGAGGTATTTGTTACAATTTGCGTCTCAAAGTCAACAGTCATAGATTTTACAAAATGTTAATTAGATCCACTGAGTTATTTTGGCCAAGTTACTCACAAGTTTTGCCTAATAGCTACGTACAACTACAGTAGCTAACTCGTCAAAGGTCACGGCGAAGAAAATGAAACATGTTTGCATTTTTATCAAATAATAATAATATAAAGACTGAAAGTCGACGGAGTCAGATCAGTGCCGTTTCGTTTCCTGCTTATTTCAACGTTCTCTCTTGTGCTGATAGAGTACAAACACGAACTAGCGGCTCAACTCACGGCCAGTTTCAGGCTATGTTTCAGCCGGCAATTCGTACTCAAAATGTTTTCGTTTGCTCTTTATTTTAACATTTACTCGCGTGCTGATTATAAAGTACAAAAACTAAAAACTTGGATGACCTTGATGTTGGACTGCCTTGCATCGACAATTTTGTTGCTTGACGACAGCATAGTTACTTACTAGGAGAGCGACATATAAAAACGTCCACCCAGAAAGGATTTTACTCTAGATGCGATAGAAATATAGATTCCAAGCAGAGTGGTACAATACAAAATATGTCAAGCAATAAGAAATCTTAGCGAAGTGTGAGCACGAAGTTGTCATCTCGGACCATCTTGAAGCGTCCACGATTTAAACTCATGGAAGAGACACGAGTAGAATTTCACTCCACCGGATAATGATTAAATACAGACCTTGTTTACAGAAGACGCCTTTTAGATCGTTCAATTCTAAAGCAAGTTTCGCCGTACAATCGGCTAAAGAATTTGAGTAAATGTCACTCGCGCCCGATCTATCGATGCATATTTGATAACACAGGAGTCCCATATTTCCTTTAATCTCGTACCCAGAGCTCACATTACTTTCGGCCTGCGGTCAATCACATCGAGCATGCGCAGTAGCATACTTTAACAATGTTCGAGTGAGTGACACATTTGCATATTTCGACCCCTCACTATAACTCGTGGATTTGCAATCCACGAGTTAAAAATCATCATCAGTTTAAAAAAATCATTATCAGTTTATCATCATCATCATTGTCATCATCATCATTATCATTCTTTAAATTTAAGGTGACTCGAAGTAGTTGTTTTCAGACCGCACCGCACATTTTCATTTGGCGCAATGGACAACTTAATGCGCACCAATGGAATTGGTTTCTACACCAAATATGAGGATAAGATTGAAGTTTTAAATGGTGTTATAATTAAATCGATCAACGTTTTTAAAATAGCGAAAATCGAACATCGTCAAAAATGGTTTTCCTCTAATATCTCGCAAAATTGATGAGCTTCAGACAAGCGGTAAATGCATAGAAAACTTCAGACAAATGCACAACATTTCAAAGTGATTTTAAGAGATTTAATCTGTTTGATTTTCTTTAAATCACCAACGTTTCCACAGATGCTGTATTTCTATTTTTGGATATAACGACAGCGAAAAAAAAAATACTCGAAGTACGCAAAACACCACGAGAACACTGTGGAAATATTGCTAAAATATACATTTACCTTACGTGAAAAAGCCGACATTCAACTCTTCATCGATGTCAAGATATCTTTTTTCTTTCCAAGTCTCTTGTGAGACATTTTCTCCGCAACTTTGTACATCAATAGTTGTTTTTGAAAATCTCAAAAACGCAGGATTATTTTTGCTTGGCGTTTAAGTGGGGCATAACTTAAGTGCAGGCTTAGTCGTTTAAAACATTCTAGACAACGGAACGGTTTCTTAACAACTTGCATCCTTTTTGTCGACGTGCATCTAATGCGTGTGACACGAAAAACCTGTTGGAAAACTGATAGAAGGAGGAGGTAGGGGATGCAGCCTTTCCTTCTCCAAGGAGGTAGGGGATGCAGCCTTTCCTTCTTCAAGGAGGTAGGGGATGCAGCCTTTCCTTCTCCAAGGAGGTAGAAGATGCACCCTTTCCTTCTCCAAGGAGGTAGGGGATGCACCCTTTCCTTCTCCAAGGAGGTAGGGGATGCACCCTTTCCTTCTCCAAGGAGGTAGGGGATGCACCCTTTCCTTCTCCAAGGCGGTAGGGGATGCACCCTTTCCTTCTCCAAGGAGGTAAGGGATGCACCCTTTCCTTCTCCAAGGAGGTAAGGGATGCACCCTTTCCTTCTCCAAGGAGGTAGGGGATGCACCCTTCCCTTCTCCGGCCAACCTTTCGATTATCTTAAGATAATTTTTCGTTAAAGTGGTACAAATCCAGATATTCAGCCTTTGCCTCCATCACCATCATCGATGTCATAAGTATATTTAAAGGGATATTTCAAAACTTAATTAATTTTTCTCTATTTTTCAGATCAGAACAAAGATAGTGGCAAAATCTATCAGACAGATATAGAAATTCCCAGTGATTACTACAAAAGAAGACGATCACCAAGAGCAGCTACAAGTGAAAAGAACAGACTGTGGCCCAACGCGATAGTGCCTTACATTATAGCGGACAGTTTAAGTATATAACCATACTTCTAAGTTCCCCGTCTTGTTTGAACTTATAATTCCTAAGTTACAAGATCGTCAGTAAAATGTTCTTCGGAGTCACCTTTGTTCTTTATTATCGACAGTCGGTGGTTTCTGGTAATCATACTGCGATCAAAACTTTTTACAATAAAAAGTCGTTAAAGTACGTAGGAAATATGGTAACATACGGTTACGGTACAGCTACGTCACGAATAATATCTTATCGTACGGTAATCGACGGTATATATACTAATATTACAGGACGGAGGAAATCGTACCGTATCGTGATTGTACAATTACAATACACCGTCGGTGACGGTATAGTTACAGTACAGATAAAATCGTTACAGTACGTACCTTACGATGACGGTAGCTACAGCACGGAAGAAATGGAAACGTACGTATGGTTTCGGAACATTTACGGTACTGAGGAAATCGTACCATATCTTTTCCTACTCAAGCGAAATCTGCTCTTATAAGTAGTTCGTTACTGAATCTGCGGTTTTCTTCTCGGTTTTATGTCACAAGTTTAAAGCAGGATTTATATACATGATTTTTTTTCTTTTTTAGTGAGACGAGAAGAGCATTTGAAAATCCTCCAAGGGGCCATGAAAGAGTGGGAAAATAAAACCTGTATCAAATTCAAGAAAAGAGAAAGGGACAGAGATTTTGTAGAGTTTTATTACGGCAGTGGGTAAGTGAAGGGAAATAGATACGCATTTGTGAAACCCAGGGGCAGATCCAGGGGGGTGCCCGTTTCTCATCCTAAAAATAAAACCTTTATACGAGAAAGAAAAATATAAGAACAATACACGGGCGTATTTTTCGCTTTCCCGACTAATAACCTGTTTTTGTTTTTTGTTGTTCTTGTTGTTGTTGTTTTTGTTTGTTTGTTTGTTTGTTTTTGTTTTGTTTTGTTTTTGTATTTGTATTTTGGTACAATATAAAAATGTGAAGGGAATCTAGTTCAGAATATAATGAAGTTAATTCAATGAATAGAAATGGCTGATGATGCCCAAGACGGAGTATATTTTGAGCCCATGACCTCCTGTGTCACTGGGGAGTTTCGACCATTTTTAAAATTTTAATTTCTGACAAATTTTCAACGTTGGCATGGTCACCAGCCTACACTAGTTATGAATTGTGTGTTGCTCAGTTTTAACCTCAATTCCATGAAATGCATTCATGAATATAAATATAAACCCGTGGACTTTAAAGTACTTGCTTTGTTCATGCATATATACCACAAATAACTAAGATAGTACCCTACTATCTTGAACACAAACCCTTTATAAGTTAATGATCACATCGCACAAAGGATGTAAATATAATATTTAAGTCCAAAGATAAAGATTTCGCTTCCTTCCTTCTTTTACATTCTAGCTGCAATTCTGATGTAGGTGTCAAGGGGACTGGTCGGCAAACCACAACCCTAGGGGAGCGGTGTGGACTAGATCATGGCATCATGGTTCATGAGATTGGTCATTTACTTGGCTTATACCATGAACAGAGCCGACCGGATAGAGACAAATATGTCAAGATCCTCGTAGACAATATTATACCAGGTAAGTAAAGTAATGACATAACGGATAGAGTAGATTTCGTATGACTGAAAACGGCACCGCACGGTCAAGGCACGGTTACGGCAGGAATTTCGAATGTTTTTATAGATAACACGGTACTGACACGGCCACGGTACGGCGCGGTCCGTTTCACACTCATACGAAATCTGCTCGGTGTAGATACTTGATACACGATCGATGCAAGTTTCCTAGCAACGTTGAGCGCAACGTTAACGGCGGAATATATATACGTTGTATGTACACGTTGTAGGGAAAAAGGCAACCTGGGTGCCAGAGTTATATTTCGTTTCTCTACAAATAATTATTATCCAAAGGTAGCGTAACGTGACGTCGCGTTACATTACGTTACGTTTATACGTAAACGTAACGTAATGTGAAACAAAGCTCTGGCTCCCAGGGTAGAAAAAAGGCTTGAAGCAGGCTTCAAACGTAAGCGACTCACCCGAAAGGGATTATGGGTGGAAATTACTAACAGCTATAAAAATATGAATATCAACACGATAATTTGCATCTATAGCTTGCTGAGTCCTTATACATTAAGATCTTCATTTGCACTTGTTCTTAAATAAGACCAAAACCGAAAAATGAGGGAGTCAATTTATCTACCCATACTCTCCTTCGGGCAAATGACGTACGTATGCTTGTGACTTCTGTACCGACAATTTTTATGTAATAGTTGCATACATAGCATGGTGTTCACCACAGCAAATGTTGCGCGCAACGTACTCTGTTTACATTAGTTGGAGAACTAGGACCAATCAATTGTATCTTATACAGAAGAAGTTGCGAGGGCCGGCTACTTTGCTTGACTTGATTTACTGTAGCTCTCATAGAAGACCACTGGGTAGCTATGGAGAGGATACCGTCCAGCACCTAAAAAGTCACACAAGTTTGCGTTTTGAAGCGTTAACCTTTTACAATATGTTGTTCATTATTTCAGGCTACCTACACGCTTTTGATAAGAAAAGTGAAGAAGAAATTGACAGCCGAGGTGTACCATATGACTACTACTCTGTTATGCATTTGCGCTCATCTGCTTATACCAAAAACAAAAAGCCAACAATTGTCGCACTCAAGAAAGGAATTACACAGTTTGGGAATGATAAAATCAGTAACCTTGATGCTAAAGTTATCAACTTGATGTATAAATGCCCAAGTATGTAATTTACTATTTTGAATTTTACGAAAGCTCACTAAGACTGTAGATTGCAAGGGTGGCAGTTCACCTCTCCCCTCTCCCCACTGTAGTCCTGATTCAACTCCCAGCTCGGGCGTTGGAAAATATGTGAGTTGAGTTAGTTGGTCTCGCTTTGCAACGAGGGTTTTTTCTGCGGGTATTCCAGATTTCCTCCCCTCCATTAAGACTAACGTAACACTGTTTTGATCTGAGCTGTGTTCCTTGGTCAGACATGGGTTGTATGGCGGCAGCACAGTACGTCACTTACAGGCCTTCAACCCGAATTACAACACAATCATTACTAAGATGCGAGAAACGCAACAAGATGAGGAAGGTATTAAAACTGCACGATTGCTATTAGCTGAATTAGAAGTGGATGAACCCCATAAACCGCCAAACCTTAGAGGCATAGACAGAATTAAAGTACAAGAATATACTGCTAGAGTAAACCAGGTACTACAATTCTTTCAGACAGAAAGTCTGCAAAAGTTAAATGAGCTTCTTAAGGCAGCTGCAAATGTAGTTGCAATTTTGGTAGGGTTTAAGAGGAAAACTGGG
This sequence comes from Telmatactis stephensoni, assembly GCA_029948255.1. Taxonomy (NCBI): domain Eukaryota; kingdom Metazoa; phylum Cnidaria; class Anthozoa; order Actiniaria; family Isophelliidae; genus Telmatactis; species Telmatactis stephensoni. The sequence continues at coordinate 262,929 of JALIZF010001924.1, forward strand.
AAAGAGAAACAAAGAGAACCGTGGTGGAAACGTAGATTGAAAGGTCAAATAAAGGACATTAGAAAGGATATAAGTAGGCTTGAGTACTTGAAGGCAGAGAAAGTTAAACAGAACGAACTCCAAGAGTCATTGGAGAGGAAATATAACATTAAGAGGAAGGGGAGTAAGAAGTGCAGTAATCGAAGAATTAAAACAAAGAGTGACTGAAAAGTCAGCCAAAATATAGCAATATCAGAGTAGAGTTGATCAATTTAACCAAAATTGATTGTTTCAAAACAACCAAAGGAGATTGTTTGAAAAGATTGAGGGCATTAAAAGAATGAGTAATGTTACACCTAATGCAGAAGAAGCGAGGGAATTCTGGACTGATGTATGGGTTAAGGAGGTACTACATGAGACACTAGAGCAGAGTGGTTAGAAGAAGTAGAAAAGGAACAAGAATGGGTTGTAAAACAGCATGAAATTGTGATTGATGTAGACATGGTTGCAAAAACGTACAACTTAAGCATATACCAAACTGGAAGGCACCTGTCCCAAACAGACTTCAGGGGTATTGGTTGAAACACTTGACGTCAATATGAAAGACCTTAGCGTTGCTGTTGAAAAACACACTTCAGAATCACGAGATACCCAGGTGGCTCGTTACAGGATCAACAACACTTTTAATGAAAGACAAGGGGAAATGTGCAGATGTCAGCAACTTTAGGCCCATCACTTGCCTTCCACTCATGTGGAAAATACTAACAGGAATACTTTCACAAGAAATGTATCAGCATTTGGAACAACAACATCTCTTACATGATGCCCAAAAAGGATGTAGAAAAAGATCAAGGGGGACTAAAGACCAGCTCCTAATAGATAAAATGATAATCAAGAATTGCAAGAGCTAGACGACAAACTGGATTAGCCATGGGATGGATTGACTACAGAAAAGCTTTTGACATGGTTCCACATTCCTGGATGATCAAATGTCTGAGGATGTTCAAAGTTGCTGATAATCTGATATATACCATCTACCATAGTATGGCGTGTTGGCAATCGGTTTTGACCTATGGAAATGTAACACTAGGGAATAAAACGAGAGATTTTTCAAGGTGATAGCCTGTCACCCCTCCTGTTTGTTGTGTGTCTTATTCCACTGTCAATGATATTGGAAAAGGTAAAGGCGGGATATGAATTTGGTAACAATAAAGGTACTGTAAACCATCTCCTCTTTATGGATGATTTGAAGTTATATGTGAAGAACGAGAAACAACTAGATCTCCTAGTAAACACTGTGAGAATATTTAGTGAAAACATCAAGATGGAATTTGGAATCTCTAAGTGTGCAATGTTGAGTACGAAAAGAGGTAAGTATAACAAGAGCCATGGTATTGTTCTCCCGGCTGGTGATAAGATCGAAGAAGTAGACATGAATGATCATGAGGGATACAAATACCTTGGCATCTTGGAGGCAGAACAAATTAGAGAGGCAAGTATGAAAAGTAACATTACAAAAGAGTATTTCAGAAGGATTAGGAAAATATTGAAATCAAAACTGAATGGAACAAACTGCATAAAGGCAATTAATTCCCGAGCCGTGTCTCTTATAAGATATAGTGCAGGAATCTTGAAGTGGACAAAAGAAGATGCCCAAAAGATGGACAGAAAGACAAGGAAACTATCTACCGAGCATTCCACCCAAAAGGGGACATTTGATAGGTTATACTTCAAACGTGCCAAAGGGGGTAGGGGTCTTATTAGTGTAGAAGATTGTTTAAGTATAGAAGTGGAAAGTTTGAGGAAGTATGTCCAGCAGAGTAATGAAAGACTATTGAAAGAGGTAAACAGTGAAGACATGCTCGAGAAAGGTAAAACCAAGAACAACATTAAAAAAGAAAGACTCGAGAAGTATAAACAAAAAAGTGACATGGAGAATTTTTCACAAACACTCAAGAAGGGAGAGAGACTGCACATGGGTATGGCTTTGTAAAGGTGACTTAAAGAAGGAGACTGAGGGAATGATCATAGCAGCTCAAGACCAAGCGCTGAGAACAAGATACATCAGGAAGGAAATTGATAAAGAGGATATTTCTTCAAAATGCAGGCTGTGTGATGAGAGGGAAGAAACAATTGCACACATAGTGATCAGATTGTAAGATGCTTGCGCAAAAACAATACAAACTATGGCGACACGCTCGGGTGGCAAGGATCGTTCACTGGGACTTTTGTAAAAGATGGAAATTAGAACATGCTGATAAGTGGTATGACCATGAACCATCCACCATTGTAGAGAATGAAAATTTTAAGGTGTTGTGGGATATGAAAATTCAGACTGATGCTAAAAATGAACATTCAAAACCTGACATTGTTGTATATGAAAAGAGAAGCAGGAGGTGTTTTCTGGTTGATGTTGCATGTCCATTTGATACAAGGATTGCAGATATTTACGACAATACACTCCAACGAAAACATGGAAACAATTAATCCAAGATTCAATTGATATATTCTTTTTTGATTTAGAGACAGGCTCGAGGCATAAAGATGGTGCTTTGTTGCCCTCCTAATTCTGGAATGTCAGCTGGAATTTATCTTCCAGAACTGGATTGCTTAATAGCAAGCTGATATCAAAATATTCATTGTTCCAAATTTTACCTTTGATTTTCTCAGACACCGGCCCGGGAGCTGCACTAACTGTTGTGGGTTGGATGTTACTGTGGATGCATTTCCCTCTGTCAATCTAGAACCACGCCGAAATCGTTTTGCTGCAGGGAATCGGATATGTTGAGCAGAAGCAGTTTTTCTCACTGAGCGTCGAACACCCGACATTGCTGGGCTGTACTTCTGAAATCTAGGAAAACAAAAACAAAAAGGCAGACTCTTGTTGCCCCACCACAAAATACAATGTACGCTAATGAAACCATATCAGTTTCCATAAACACAAAATGGCAAGGACAACCTGTCAACAATAAAGTTGACGCTAAAAGTCTCCTTGTGCAGTGCCACACACTTATAACAAGAGGATAGCCCTCGTAAAGTGGCACACACCACATAAAAGGCCTGGAATAACTCCTTGACCCTGCATTAAAATCCAAACAAGAGATAGCCATCTAATACACTGGAATAAATTCAACAAAGGCCTGGAATAGCTCCCAGACCCTGTATTAACACGAGGTAGCCCTCCAACAGAGAAATAATCTCAACAAAAAGGCCTGGAATAACTCCTTGGCCGAGCTTAAAATAACAAGGGAATAGTTCCCAGTTCTAGTGTAACAACATAAAAAGGCCCGGAATAACTCCTTGACCTATAAAAATAGGGGATAGCCCCAAAGCTAGCCGGCTGGATTAACCCTTAGATCTCAAAATTGACCCGTAAGTCTCTCTACTAAAAACTTAAAACAAAACAATTCGCCAAAAGCCCGTATTTCAATCACAGACTAAGTCACATTAAAGACAACGCTTTCAAAATGGCGCCACGATAACTGCGATACAGTTGGTACTGACCGGCAGCGTTCAAGTGAACGCCATCAGGCAAATAAAATTCTTTTGCTGGGTGATTGAAGATTCTATGGCGCCAAGAGAGAAGAGACTCCAACACTACTTCTACAAAGTTATTCAAAATTTTTGCACTCTGATGAAAGAGTGACGCGTCGGTATGCGAGATGCCACGTGGGATTACACAACACCAACCACGCGGACAGAAAATTGTTCTAATAGTAAACGTACTAGATCGTCAACAGCTGAACCTACTACTTCAGGTGACAGCTGGCAAGATCGTTAGTTCCGATCTCTAAAAGGACGATATCAGGAGCGTAAGACAGAATAATTCCCGAGTTAAAAGAGCGAAGCTTGTTTACATTCCTACCATCCACACCGGCGAGCCTAATAGTAGCCGACCCCTGAAGGCCGACGAGCCGGACGCTTAACAAATGAATGACCGAGGACAAAGACCCTAGGAACCCTACCTGCCATGATTGAACCCAAGCAATAACCCTTTTTAATTGAGCAAAGCGTGGCTAAAAATTACAGGGATTTAATACCCAATTACCTTATTGAAGCGATCACTACTTGCATGAAGTAAAAATACGAGAATAATAGCTCGCACTTACCAAAAAGATGTGGATCAAAGTTACTTGTTGTTGCCTCAAAGACGAGCAGTGACGAATGGACGCCATACCAAGTTGTCACGTGTATTGTCATGCCAACAGAAGACGCTAAAGCCACGTGAACCTCACATTACCATACAAGTTACATAACATACAAATCATGCAACCCTTTACACAGGAATCCCGACAAATTCCCCTTCGTGACACATAACTGAAACTCTATTTGCAAGCAAATATTTCATTTTTGACACAATAAATCGTTTTGTTTTGTCCATGTTTCAGATGACTTATATGTGAATAAAAGCATTGTGTGACCACGCAAACGACAACATATGTTTGATATGGTTGAAAATAGATCGCTCAAACAAATCTATTGGACTGTGTAATTCTGTTGTTTTGTTTTCAAAAAACATCTATGACTGCATCCGGATATAATATATTCTTTATGTTTTGAAATATGGGATATTTTTTCTACTGAAGGGATAAATATATGTATGTCGAAGTTGTCGTAATAAAACACCAGACCACAACGGACTTCATACGCCCGCTTTTCATATTATGTACTAGGCGTAAAAATGTCCTTTTGCTATTAGTTATTGCGTCTTTTTCTTTGCTTGTTTTCTCATGACTTTTGGCAGCTATTGACGTTTGTTTTTGAACCATTTTAAATTAAGTTTCGCTAAAAACAAAAGGAAGAAACACAGCAATCGCTGTGTGGTAAAATTTCAGGGGCAAAATGAATTAGGAGAGCGACAATTGGTTACGAGGTTTCGAGACATCAAGATTCTTTTGTAGAACAACATAATTCCCTCAGTCTATTCTCGTTGACAAGCGAATATTTATCATGAATATTTATCAGATAGGCATCTGAGACCGGCGAATGTCATAAAGGTATGATCAAATTACAAGAACTTAATAATAGGAGTATAAGTTCCAAACGTTTTATTGAAATTATACATGCGATTCTAAAATAAGTTAGAACCAAACGTTGTTTAATGAGTCACCCTAACAAAATATTCTGTAAACATACTGTAGTACCGTGAAATGCTAAATATTTCTTCGATTTATTTAATTAAGAAAAAGTTAGAGTTAAAATGGAAAAAAGATTGTTCATAGGCCAAACAATTCCTTGATCTAAACTCCGTGAATTCCATTCCTTGAATTACCTGGGGATCATTTCAGGTACTGGATGGGGATTATTTCGGGTCGGGGATCATTTCGGGTCGGTCTTACTGATTAATTATTATTACATCGTATAATTGCGTCACAAAAATTTCGTCTTATATATAACAAAACAATGTTGTTCAAAAGTTTGTTTGTTTGTTTGTTTGTTCAATTGTTTGTTTGTTTTGTTTGTTTTGGCCTTCGGACATGTTATAAGACGAAAAGATAGACGATCTCGTGAACTGACTCAACTCAGCTTTACTCAACGTTCACTGACTGGTCTCCTACACCACATGATCCTCTACACAAGAATCCCATTCACCTTCACTCCAGTAAAATTTACCTAATTTTACGTTCAGTTTTTGTGTCTTTGAGGTGTTTTTACTAAACGTCCAGATCTAGTTCTTTTAACAGTGGTCACTTCCACCATCTTCTTGGTTCATGGTTGTTCTTCTAGGCTTTGATGTTTGCAGTAATGGCTTGTCTTTAGTCTTCCTTTCAACAGAAGTTGCAGTTGTAGTTTCTTTGTACTTGTCCTCATTTGCATGTTCTTTTTTTGAGGTTTGCTTGTCTTCAAGTGTACACGGATTCTTTTTAGAAGTTTACTATCTACCTTGACTTCATATGAACGATAGCCATTCAGTATTGTTTTGGACTAGTCCTTTCTTCCACTCTTGCCCTTTTACTAGACCTTCAGGCTTCACTCTGATAATACCACCAGATTTTAGTTCTTTCAAGTCTTTAGCAGTTCTATTGTGTTGGTCTAATAAGGCTTCATACAGATTTAGACCAGTCTTATCTGACTTTTTCATCAATGTTTTAATGATCTCGACTGCTGATTCAGCCTTTCCGTTACTCTGATAATGGTGAGGTGAAGATTTTATATGTTTGATCTTCCTTTGTTGACAGAACTGTGAGAATTCGGCTGAATCATAATTTTTTCCAGAGTCTGTTACAACCTTATCAGGAATTCCCCATCTTGCGAACTGCTTTGGCATCAGATCAATAGTTTCAGCTGCTGTTTGGTTTTTCATCTTGTCAAATTCAATCCCTAAAGGCGGGCGTACGGTGACGTAATTTGTACAGGAATGTGTATTTTGCTGGCTGTCCAGCCTTCAGTTACGTGGTGAATTGCTGATTACAATACTTTATCCTTCTCTGTTTCTGTTGCGATTTCAGTAAGATGGCTTGTTAAACTTTGGTCTTCATTCACGAGTCTAGTGGTTTCGATGTCTTGCTCAATCTTGCTCCTTTTTTCAATAAAGAGATCTTTGCCTTTGACATAATGGAATTCAATATCATATCCCATGATTCTGCAGAGCATTCTCTGGAGTCTGACAAGGTTGTCTTCTAAAGGTTTCCTCAGTATGCCAGCAAGTGGTTTGAGGTCATTGTAGATAATTACTTTTCTACCATAGGTATAGGTATCGAATCTAGTTCAGTAGTCCATAGACAATGCTGAGCATCTCTTTTTTAATTTGACCGGCTATACCTTTTTTCAGTATCTGTTAGTGCTCTAGATGCATGCTGTATAGGTTGACCTGTTTGCATAAGGTAGGCTCCTAATCCACTTCAAGGATGTATCGACTTGTACTTTTTTACCATCTCAGCTGGATTGAAGTATTTCATGTATGCTGTTGCCTCTTCAATCAGTACTGTTGAGACTCAAAGGATGGAAATAGTCAAATTAGTTTAAATTTATCTGTCAGTTATCACAGTAAAGGTACTTCAGTTGTGTGTGATCCAAACAATAGGGTGAACACGTACATACATGATGTAGTTCCCGAAAACATGATTCAATTGATGTTACATTTAAAACATCACATGTTTAACGGTTTATTACAATCAACCTCACAAAATAAAGAGAGAAAGAATTTTAATCTTTTCTTTCAGAGGAAAATGCCATTAAAGTTCGTCTGACAGGGACCAATGTAAACTATATTGGTCAAGTGGAAATTCAGTACCAAGGGATACCTGGTACTAATACCTGGGGAACAGTTTGTGATGATTATTGGGATATAAAGGATGCTCACGTGATCTGTCGAATGCTTGGTTACAAAGGAGCTGTAAGATCACTTGACCGAATTGAAGGATTTAAAGTTTCTCCAATCCTCTTGGATGATGTTAGATGTATTGGAAATGAGAAATCGATAGGAGAATGTGTTCACAGTGGATGGTCAAAACATGACTGTCACAATAGAGAACGCGCTGGTGTGCATTGTCAAGTGGATAAAGGTGAGAATCCATAGCCCATAACATTGTACACTGACATGCACAGACCCTCCATGATTTCAAGTTTGCTTAGCTTGAGTAACGTCATCTAGAATAGTAGTATATAGCCCAGGGGCGGATTCAGGATTTTCTTTGAAATGTGCTGCAGCATTGTGCATCCATTCCGACCAATCATGTGCTGAGCATGCATGATACGTCATATACTAAAATAATGATACCTTGTTGAGTCCAGAATTGTCTAACAGTCAGACTATTCGAGCCCCGGGGGAGACTCCATTGTAAAAAGGTCGGGTATGTTCGTCGTATCTGTTAAGGGTAAAACTCAGCGATTTGGTATCTTTTAGGGTATTAAAATTGAAGTTTAGAGTTTTTGTATTTACTGGTAGCTTTTAAGGTGTCAAAAGAGCCCGATATTTCCGTATTTTATAATTGCGCATAAGTTGACTAGAACGGAATAGGCCATTTGCACGATGGCGTCATTTTACTACAACTACCAGAATGCTCTACGAATTTTCTTTCTTATTCAGATTTTTATTCCCTCCTGAGAATAGCAAAACAATTGGCACTAATTATTTTACAAAAGAAAGTGTAGTAGTTGTAGTATATGACGCCATCATGCAAATGGCCTATTTTTGGAGGTTGTATAATGAACAATTCATAGCATATATTGTAATATACTGGTAATTATCTGGAGAGATTACTCCCGAATAGTTAATGAGGTCGGATTTGAAGTCGTTGAAGGTTGGTGCCTACTATCGTCAGCAGCGCGCACTGCTTTCTGCGCATGTAAAAGCATTGAATTTTCATCAGTAAAGCGATCGTAAAAACAAGGCCGTTTTTACGACTTTTTGGAAAAAAGTTACAGAATTAAAGGAAAACCATTTAGCCTCTCCTGTGTTTAAATGAAATTCACAGTTAATGAACAAAAAATGAATTACAACCTGAACGTCTGTTTTGACTACCATTACTACCAGAAACGATCTGTTTTGGTCGCCATCTTGAAAATGTCCCACAATGCATTCAAAATTTATCTACTCTCCGGGGAGGCCTAGGGAATTTTCGATCATTTTAGCGAATTCTGATTAGATTTCGTGCGTTTATCGGCAAATAACTTCTTAAATCGCACGGATACCCCTCTTTTTTATTTTTGTAAATTGTAAAGTGGAGATTAACCTACAATTTTATAAAATTTTCATGAATTTAAAATTGAAACTTGATCACAGAAACTGGACATTTCATTTGGCAGTCATGAACCAAAACAGGCCTAAAACTAGTAAAAAGTTATTGAAAAAAATGACATTCCTTGTTTTCATTTTTACAACACTTGATACAAATCTCGCGATCTGATTGGTTGATTAGAGTGTGTCAATTGCTGGCTTTCAATTGACGTCACGGCGGCCATCTTGGTTGAACTCAACAAAAGATTGCTCATTAGTGTTTCTTGTTCGTTCAACCAAACATGGCTGCCACTCTTTTATATTTTGACTCTCAAGGGAATGATTGAAAACCAGCAATAAGAGGACAGATACACTGCTGACGCATTTCGGCTTGAGCGCTTGTTCTGTCGCCCCGTTTGAAAAGGATTTTTTTTACCTTTATCTCAAATAATTGTTGTAAAAAACGAATTGAAGATGGTTTTGAGTTGTCTGTCTTCTTATTGGCACACTCTTGACTCCATAAAATATTCAAAACTTTGCAGTGAAATCACTCGCTGCGCTCGTGCTTCCACTTGAGTTTTGAACATATTATGACGTCAAGAGTGTGTCAATAAGAGGACAGACAACTGAAATTATGGCATTGACAAATGATAGAAATGCGTTTTAAACGTTTTAGTACAAAAAGTTGGACATTTTTCAAAATATCGAGTATTAATAATTTTTTTCCTTTGGCCTCTAGAATATGCAGATTTTGCAACATTTGATGTTGTGTAACTCATTAAAATGCACGGTGACCCACAATTTTTTTTAATTCTAGCTGCTTATGATGGGTTCTTTGATACCCACATGGTTTTAGGCCAAAAAATTACCTTCGCATTAGTAGGCACCAACCTTAAAGTCCTTCAATTCAGTCTTGACACGGTTTCAAGGCCTATTGTCGGACTTGACACTAGTGAAAAACGTCTGCGCATGCTGGTAGTCACGTCTTCGTGCTTTTGTAACTTATGCAAATTTCGCTTTTACGCTTGCCTTCAACAACGGTTTTCACAAAATGTCAAAACTTAAGATCAATTCTTGAAACTTAGGGCCAGTATTAACATAATGTCTTCATAAATACAATATCTTTGTCTCACAAAAGTATACAAGATAAATAATTTTATGTATACACCGAGAACACGAGCATTTCATTTCAGGCTAAAACTCAAACATTTCTTAAGAAAACATCGTAATATGCACGCATGCGCAGACGTTTTTCACTAGTGTCGTCGGACTTTAGACATTATATATTACTTCAATAAGGCTTTTCCAATGTCCTTGAATTTCTTTTCATGTTTAAGTGTACTGGAAAAGATGTCCCTGGACCTAAATCAGCAGGGTATCTGATTGGCTAATTACCTCACGAATAATTAAAGACAATTTGAAATTTAATCAGTTCCGACCTTGCTGCCAGCAAATCATCAGTTGCTAGAAGCGATTGAGGCAAGGAAACTAAATAACACTACATAATAAGACATACAACAACAGCATCTGTGAAGATAAAAGTTAGCATGACGCTTCACTTTTGTTTCTCTACCTGTGTAATTGAAGACTTTTGTAATCAGCACAAAGAAAAAAATACGCCCCGCGTAATTATCTGAATTATTATCATTATATTAACAGATCGTGAACAACATTGTAAATAACGAAAAGTAGAAGAAACAACTAAACACCGTTTAGCAATGTAAATAGTTCTAACACAAAAATCAACTTCACTTTTTACAGAAATGGAAACTACTATTGAGGTTCGTATAATGAACGGTACAGCTCCACACGATGGCCGTGTAGAAGTGAGAACAAATAATGGTACATGGAACACCATCTGTAATCACAACTGGGACTTAGAAGACGCTTATGTGGTGTGTCGCATGTTGAATTACTCCAAGGCAGTGTCAGCTGGTACAGCTAAAGTCAAAGGAAGTGGTCCTATTCATCCTAAATATCTGAATTGCTATGGATATGAAACATCTATTGAAGAGTGTTTTCAATATCCTTATAGCTGCAATCCTAGTCGAGTTGCTTCAGTTGTATGTAGAAATCTCACTAAAGGTAAACTAAAAATAACAATAATGATAATAAACACCGCAGAAATCAAACTATCATAGATTTATAATAAAGCTTCGTATAGTTTCTAATTATGCTTAACCATTACAAATTCCAAATAAAAATGGCTGACGGCGCTAGATGGCGGTAATTTCAAGCATTTTTGAGGCAATGCGACAGCTATATTCGTGTCAACTTTTCTGTTTTTTTTTTTTATGTTTTCAACGTTATTTGTCTTAATTTACTTCATTTTGTGCATCCTATATCCTCAAAATGGCACGGTTTCATCTCAGTAAATGGCGTCTATCTTAAAAACTTGAAATTTGTCCGTGTCTGCGAGCTCGTTCACGTTAGAATCGGGGCAGTAAAGCGTGTGCACTACAAAACTACGGAATTACCGTAGAATGTAACTACGAAATTTTAAATGGAAAACAAATCACGGAAAAATTCTCAAACAATTTCCCTAATTGTGTGTTTCAGAGGAAAACACGATTAAAATTCGTCTGGTAGGAACTAATGTAAGCAGTGTTGGTCAAGTGGCAATCCAGTACAATGGGACCTGGGGAGCAGTCTGTGATGATGATGGATGGGATATATACAGTGCTCACGTGATCTGTCGAATGCTCGGTTACGAAGCAGCTGAAAATCTAGTTTGGCTCAATGAAAGACAAAACACACTTCCAATCTACTGGGTTAAAGTTAGGTGTAGTGGAAAGGAAACGTCGATTATTGAATGTGCAGGTGCTCGTATTGGAACGTTAAAATATGTCTGTCCAAGAGAAAAACGTGCTGGTGTGGTTTGTCAAATGAATAAAGGTGAGGCGTTTAGAAGTAAATTGAAATATTTCTTAGTTGGTACATTGAGGTTTACCATTCGAATTAAATTCCAACACAGCTCCTCCACCAGTTCAAGTTCGTTTAGCTGGAGGGACGGGACCCAATTCTGGTCGAGTTGAAATCAGGTACCACGGACTGTGGGGTTCATTATGTTCCTATAAATGGTTCCTAAACGACGCTGAGGTGGTTTGTCGTATGCTTGGGTACCCTGAAGCTGTCCGCAGGCTCTCATTTTTTCGTCCAGTCAAAGACATAGTATGGCTTGATAATCTTGCTTGTTCTGGTATAGAAATGTCCATCGCCAGCTGTCGTGGTGCTGCAGGATGGAAATCCACAAGCTGCGGTGCTTATAAAGCTGGTACTACGTGCAAGATTGGTAGGTTTAAGAAAAACACGATTTGTTAAATGTATTTCAATATATTTCGATTTCAATTTATCATATCAGTAAATTATACTTTGCATCTTTATTTAGTAAATAATTGTAACAAATTCTTGTTTAACTTGCTTTTGCAGTCGCTCCTCCTCAATTTACAGTAAGCAGTACATCGTTTGGACTGGCTTGTACTGCTGATCTTATCATTAATCATGCTGCAATGAACGCCAAAGAAAAGAAGTTAATAAAGTACGTCAAGTACATCGCGGTTAGCTTAATACACGTCTTTGTTGATATAGAGACTTTTTGTTCACCAGGTCTTATGAAGTACAAATTAATAAACGTGGGAGCTCCAACTCTTGGATCGTGGTATCTGATCCACTTAGTTCTAACTTAGTGATTGGAGATGGTAATCACAGCGGACCGTTAAAGCCTGGTACTACTTATAACATTAGAGTGAGAGCTGTGACCAGGGCACAGGATGGGGTGAGTTCTAGATCATATTCTTAACAGAGCGTTTCCTCTACTGGCTTTTTTCTTTCTTGTTTGGAACTTCAAAGAAAAGGAAACTGCCAACAGGGAACAGAACGTTGTGCATTTGAAAGGAACTGAATTTGCTCCATTTACGATGCAGGGTACCGTTTATGGACAGCCGAAATATGACACTTTCACAAGAAGTGACTGTATGAATGAGAAAGGTAATTTCAATTTATTTAAAGCCAAACAAAATTCTTTCGATATAGATTGTTAACAGTAATACGTTTAATTTGTGAATTCATCTGTTTTGGGTTGTAAATTTTTAAAGAGATCAAACTTTAGTTCACAACACAAATTTTGTTACCTTGGAATTTTCGACCAGTAACTTAGGTCTTCATCAGCGATAATGTAGATTAGTCAGACTGGAACTCCCTGGCGAACTTATTACGTACGTGAGTACGAATAAGTTTTGAGTAAACCCCAGGGAGTTTTTGGCGACCCCCATCTCGGTTGAGACTAGGTTGAAAAGCTTTGATGTACATCGCTTCCTTCATCACCTTCCAGTCTGACTAATCTATACATTATCGCTGATGACCTAAGTTACTGGTCGAAAATTCCAAGGTTACAAAATTTGTGTTGTGAACTCAAGTTTAATCTCTTTAAAAATGTTAACAGTAATGATAAGCTGAAAGTGCTACTTTGATCAAACATCGGTGGAGTAAATCCATGAGTTGTGTCGATGACGTCACTGGTACCAAAAAACTGGAACGCTAAAAAAGATTTATTTCAAGACGTATCTGCAAAATAAAATTTCACCGATTTTTGATCAAAGTAGCACTTTAAGGGTGTCAGTGAGAAAAGAGATAAATTAGTAAGCATGTTTCTTTAGCGTCAGTAGCCCGTCAACAGCTACTGAAGAGTGTTGTCAATATTCTTATTGCTGCAATCCTAGTCGAGTTGCTTCAGTTGTATGTAGAAATCTCACTAAAGGTAAACTAATAATAAACACACCGCACAAATAAAACCATCATAGATTTAAGCTAAAGCTTCGTATAGTTTCTAATTAAGCCTCTTCCATTACAAAATCCAAATAAAAATGGCTGACAAGATTCTTTTTGCGCTGTATTTATGTCAACTTTTCTAATTTTTTTGTTTTCAGCGTTATTTGTCTTAATTTACTTCATTTTGTGCATCCTACATCCTCAACTGAAATGGCATGGTTTAATCTAAATGGCGTCCATCTTAAAAACTTGAAATTTGTCCGTGTGCGCGATCTCGTGCACGTTAGAATCGTGGCAGTAAAGCGTGCGCACCACAAAACTACGGAATTACCGTAGAATGTAACTACGGAATTTTAAATGAAAAAAAAAAAAAAAAACACGGCAAAAAAATTGTCAAATAATTTCCTTAATTGTGTGTTTCAGAGAGAAACGCGATTAAAATTCGTCTGGTGGGAACTAGTGTAAGTAGTGTTGGTCAAGTGGAAATCCAGTACAATGGGACCCGGGGAGCAGTCTGTGATGATCATGGGTGGGATATATACAGTGCTCACGTGATCTGTCGAATGCTCGGTTACAAAGCAGCTGAAAATCTAGTTTGGTTCAATGAAAGACAAAAAACACTTCCAATCTACTGGGTTAAAGTTAGGTGTAGTGGAAAGGAAACGTCGATTATTGAATGTGCAGCTGCTCGCATTGGAACGTTAAAATATGTCTGTCCAAGAGAAAACCGTGCTGGTGTGGTTTGTCAAATGAATAAAGGTGAGGCGTTTAGAAGTAAATTGAAATATTTGTTAGTTAGTACATTGAGGCTTACCATTCGAATTAAATTCCAACACAGCTCCTCCACCAGTTCAAGTTCGTTTAGCTGGAGGGACGGAACCCAATTCTGGTCGAGTTGAAGTCAGGTACCACGGAGTGTGGGGTACAGTATGTAAAGATGGATGGGACAAGAACGACGCTGAGGTGGTTTGTCGTATGCTTGGATACCCTGGAGTACAATTTGCCAAATTCTCATCCTTTCGTCCAGTCAAAGACATAGTATGGCTTGATAATCTTGGCTGTTCTGGTACAGAAATGTCCATCGCCAACTGTAGTCGTGGTGGAGGATGGGGATCCAAAACCTGCGGTGCTATTAAAGCTGATAGTACGTGCAAGATGGGTAGGTTTAAGAAAAACACGATTTGTTAAATGTATTTTAATATATTTCGATTTTAATTTATCATATCAGTATATTATACTTTGTATGTTTATTTAGTAAATAATTGTAACAAAGTCTTCTTTAACTTGCTTTTGCAGTCGCTGCTCCTCAATTCACAATAAACAGTACATTGGTAGGACTGGCTTGTACCGCTAATCTTGTCATTAATCATGCTGCAATGAACGCCAAAGAAAAGAAGTTAATAAAGTACGTCAAGTACATCGCGGTTAGATTAAGGACGGTGCCTACTATTGTCAGCGCGCACTGCGTCCTGCGCATGGCCCTTTGTAGTAAAAAACATCGTAAAAACAAAGCAGTTTTTCGATATTTGGATATATAGAACTTACTTGCTTGTAGAAAAAACATTTGACTGTCCCTGTAGTAGAATTAAATTAAGTATTGATGAATAAAACTCGCTTAAAAACCACTGTTTTGATCACAAGGGCTAGATTTGCCTATTGGCCGCCATCTTGGAAATGTCCCATAATGCTTTGTAAAATCTGTCTATACTCTGTATGGAGGGCTAGGGATTTCATCATATTTCGTGCGTTTATCGGTAAATAACTTCTTAAATCGCCTGGATACCCCTCTTTTTTCCTTTGTAAATTATAAACCAAAAAAAAAAATCTAGAATTATATAAGCTTTTTATAAATTTATAATCGGAAGAATGATAAAAAATATCACATATTATATTTAGCAATCATAGACTAGAACATCCTAAAACCAAGTAAATATTTAAAAAAACCCGTTATTTTCCTCGTTTTCGCGGTTTTATGGTATTGCCCTACCAGATAATTATGCTTAGAGTGTTTTAGGGAATTATTAGAAGTATAGAGGATTTTTAATTATTTTTCTTTGGGTCGTCAAAATAAAATGCATTTTCCGCAACATTTGATGACGTATAACTCATTAAGATGCGTGGTGATCCCCAATTTTTTTCTTGGATTCTAACAGCCCACAATGGGTTCTTTCACACCCATATAAATTTTAGAGAAAATAATTACTTTCACATTAGTGGGCACCGTCCTTAATACATGCATGTGTTGAAATAGAGACTTTTTGTTGACCAGGTCTTATGAAGTACACATCAATAAACGTGGGAGCTCCAACTCTTGGATCGTGGTATCTGATCCACTTAGTTCTAACTTAGTGATTGGAGATGGTAATCGCAGCGAACCGTTAAAGCCTGGTACTACTTACAATATTAGAGTGAGAGCTGTTACCAGGGCACAGAATGGGGTGAGTTCTAGATCATTCTTAACAGAACGTTTCCTCTACTGGCTTTTTTCTTTCTTGTTTGGAACTTCAAAGAAAAGGAAACTGGCAGCAGGGAACAGAACGTTGTGCATTTGAAAGGAACTGAATTTGCTCCATTTACCATGCAGGGCAGTGTTTATGGACACCCAAAATATGACGCTTTCACAACAAAAAGTGACTGTGTGAATGAGAAAGGTAACTAGAATAAGTTTATCAAGTAAGTACTTACTTTGAAAAAGAAAATTATCATAGATAAGTTATTTCACTATGATATACATGTATTTTAACAAAAAAAACTACTGTCAGATGTACTGTTGGTTAAAAGTATAGCAAATCTTCGGTTTGCAAAAAAAAAAAAAATTAGGCATGAAAACTAGAGTCAAACAAAATTCTTTCGATATAAAATATAACAGTAATGATAAGCTTAAGGATATCAGTGAGAAAAGAGATAAAGTATGTTCCTTTAACGTTGGTAGCCCGTAACAGTTTTGATACTCATGAGCATGCAGTATGTAGAGTCAGCGCTCATTACCTCCCTCTCCTCCCCCCTCCCACTCCCGCTCTATCAGTCCTCGGTTGATGGGTGTCAGAAAGCTACCACAAATCGAAACAAGTGTGCGAAGGCACTGGGATCAAATTCGGGACCTCATCAAAATCACCAAAGCCACGATTGCTTCTTAATACCGTTTACGAAGTGTGTAATACAAAAAACCGGTAATATGGTGCATTAATTATCTTTAGATGCAGATGCTTCAAGCGCAGGTGGACTGGAAATAGAAAAAAAAGCGGCAATCGGAGCTTCTTGTGGAGTTCTTTTTTTACTGATAATTGCAATTGTTGTTTGCTACATCAGAAGAAAATCCCGACCAAATAATCAGAAGTAAGTCATGATCATGCACATTGCATCTGTAGTAAACTAAGGTACGTTGCTTTCTCCCTTTCCTTCATTATTCCTTCCTAAATTTTTTCAATCCTTCTTCCCCTCCTCCCTGCCTTCTTGGGAACACCGATGGTTACAAGTATATATACATATTTTAAAGACGTTTATTCACCATTAGCGCTGAGGAAGAAGTTCCAATGAATGACCCTTGGGAACTGAATTACAAACATCTCACCTATCTAGAGGATTTGGGCGAAGGAGCTTTTGGCACGGTGTTCAAGGCGATACTGAGCCAGCCTCTGATGAATGACGAAGTCATTACGGTGGCAAAGCTGAGAGGGAGAGCTTCACTGAGGAAAAAGTCTGGGACTGTTGTAGCGGTTAAAGCTTTGAAAGGTCTGATAATCATTAATTGAAATGATATGATGACATGATCGTTAAGTACATCAATGCTGTAATTAATGGAGCTGTAACTAAAGCACGTGAAAGCGCCATCACTTTATACAGTGCCTAAGAGTGACCTGGCCCAAAGCACAGTTCTATCCAATTTGATTTGGCCCCCATCTGGTCTAGGGGAAGGACGAAACAAACACGCAAACAAACAATAAATAATTAATTAATATAACAAAATATAAATATAAAATAACAAAAAGTGAGCGAGAGCCCAGAGCTAGACTGCACTATCTAGCCTCTCCCTTGTGCTTTTGTCATCAATATCAATCCACCAATTGTTGTTCGATTATTCCGACAAGTGAATTTAAAGTGTGATTCACATTTGTCCCATTTCAGAAGGATCCGATTCTCATAGCGAAATGGACTTTATCGATGAAATAAACCTAATGAAAACAGTTGGTCACCATAAACATATTGTCAACTTACTGGGTTGTTGTACAGCAAGAAGGCCTTACTTCTTGGTTATTGAATATATACCTAACGGGAACTTACTCAACTATTTAAGACTCAACAAACAAAAGGTAAGAATATAAAGATGCTTTAAAATTCGTATTTTTATAATATATCTAATAAACCCTGCTTTGAACAATGAACTGATTTGAATGCAAAGGGAATATGTATTTGTATGCAGGGAAAATAAGGCATATTCCCCTTGTATACTAATCGCCTCAGTGATTCCTACCCATCATCCCTTTCGGTCGAGTGGCGTAGGCTTGAGGTCGGTCAGCGACAACGTTTTCTAAAATGACTGTATATTAACCCGGGCTGTATCCCCGCTCCAGGCCCATAGCCTTTACTTATCTCAACCCTGATTATATTAGTGTACAATCTTCATTTTGTATCAGATTTGTGCAAAGAAAGAAAATGTGAACATGGATCTCACTTCTGATGACCTTACGCCTAAAGATTTGACATCTTTTGCCTATCAAGTTGCATCGGGAATGGTAAGACTTTATTCATTTGATTTGGAAAAGTGCAATCACCCTAGGTTTCCATTATTTTAATTCTACTGACTTTTTATTACTTCTGTATTTATAAGTAATAGCATGGCTATGAGGTTGATTAGTGATTAAATGTACCCGAAGCCGAGGGAGGTTTTACTAAACCTCCCGAGGCTGAGGGTACATTTAATCACTAATCAACCGAAATAGCCATGCTATTACTTTGTAATAGTATGGTTGTCGAGGAAGTATATAGGAAAACTAGAACGATTTGGACCAAATAACAAGTTACAAATGAATAAATTAAAAGTGCTGTTATTACTCTAGGGAACTCTATTTAGACACTATCACTCAACCAGAACAGTACAAAACTAAGTGCAAGAAAGACCTAACACAAAGGAAACAATGCCTCGTTACAACTCACTTGTCTAAAACAGTTATTTATATTCACCAAATAATATTGAAAATAAAAAAGCGTTGTGTGATAACATTGTCGTGCCACGCATGCGCAAGATTATTCCAGTCCATCCCAAATGTGACAAGCATGCTGAATAGTATTGTAATCCATCCCACATGGTTTAGACTACACTGAAAGGTTACTTGAAGCTAATTTGCATAATTCAAGTACTGCTAGCTGCGGATGTGTCCTCAGGAAATTTCTCAGGGACGTATCCATAGTTGGACTCTTGCATAAACATGAGGTATGATTGGTTACTAATCGTATCTCATGTTTTATGCATTAGGTACGATTAGTTACTAATCGTACCTAATGCTTATGCATGAGGTACGATTAGTTACTAATCATACCTAATGCTTATGCATTTAGCCATTAAATGCTCCTCTCGGAACAATAGAATCCGAGGCAACCATGCTATTATTGATTTTATGAAAGAGTAACAGAAATATACATATATATTGCGATATTACCAATACAGGAGTACTTGTCCAGCAAGGGGTTTGTTCATCGAGACCTTGCCGCACGTAATATCCTCGTGGCCTATAACAAACACGTCAAAGTGTCAGACTTTGGTCTTACGCGCACTGTCTGCAATGATGGCATCTATCATGCTCGTCAAATGGACCGGAAACTGCCAATAAGATGGATGGCCCCAGAAGCAATCCATGACGGTGTGTTCACCATTGACAGTGACGTGTAAGTAAACTTTAATCATACGAAAAACCCAAAATGAAAAAAGAAGAAGAGAAAAGAAAAGAAAAGAAATAGAAAAAATGACGATTCTTCTAATTTTTTATTATTACTAGATGGTCATTTGGTGTCTTGCTGTGGGAGATAACGACTTTAGGTGAGTGAGTTGACATTTTAGGTCTTACCCGAGGAGTGATCAATACTGCAAATGTCCAAAATTTACGGATGACTTTGAAATATTCCAAATGAAAAAGTCAATTATTTTCAAGCTTACCATAGTGGAGGGGGAAACGTTCTTGAAAATAAGCTCTACAAGTGTTTATTAGACTGCTAACTATTTGCTGCAGCAGCGGTGCGAGCCTGAAGCGAGCGAAGCAAGACAGCGATCCAAATTCAGTCAATAGGTATATTGTTAGCAAAATTCGAGATTTGTTTTATACCACAATGCAGTTCGCCGACGGAAAGAACAATAGTTTTCTTTGTTCTAGCTATCCCGAAATGCACCATTCCATTTATACCACAATGCAGTTCGTTCTTTCACTATAAAACTTCGTAACCTCGTGGTCTACGCCCTCTCGTCGTTGAGTGTCAACTAATTAGTTTATGTAATGCTTTGAAAAGACTGCCATTTGGTATTATATTCAATTCATTATACTATCAATCCCACACTATTTTACATAGTTTGTCGCTATTTTCAAAAAAAGTTAATGGTAGTCACATGTAAAATGATGTGTTTGAAAACAAGCTAAAACAGAATCACTATCCAGTTCTTTGGAAATATTTTTTGGCATATTTCAGTAATAAACCGATTTCTGAAGCGTGAACAACATTGAAAAATCGGTTTATTGTATAAAGAAAAACAATATTAGGCAGCACTCACTAAATGTCAGTTAGGCTAGTTTACAGGTTTATTGCAAGCTCTTGCAATTAATCTTTTGGAATAAAATCAACAACTTGTGATTTTTGATTTGCAATTACTGAATATCGGCCAATTTTAACAAACCTTCTCAGCTCTCGAAATGATGATTGTGAAGCCCAAGCTAAATTTGTTTTAAAATATCTGGATAATTAAGTATATCTCCTAACGACGATGGTTCTAGTGGCTATATCAATGTTTATATTCTCTTTTTTGTGCCGTTTAAAGGGGGAATACCGTACACGACAGTCCACTTAAACCAAATTTATCGAAAGCTGAGTCGAGGATACAGAATGGAGCAACCAGAAATGTGTTCCGACGAGATGTAAGTAAGCACTAGTTAAATCTTAGTGATCAATGAGAACTGTCACTCATTCTGGTCTATCCGTTCTTTTTTTCTTTTGTTCTTTCGTTAATTCATTAATTCATTCTTTCTTCCTCTCTCTTTTTTTCTTTCTCTTTGTTTATTTTTCATTGTCTTTCTTTCTTCGTTCTTTCTTCTTCTTTTTTTCTCTCTCCCTTTAATTCTTCCTTTTTAAATTCATTTATTCACACATTCTTTTATTCAATTATTCATTCAATCTTCGTTTCATTCTCTGCACAACAGTTTATTTGTCAAAGGTACTAATTGTAATTTCTCTTTTAGGTACTCCTTAATCCAAAAATGCTGGCGAGAAATACCGAATGACAGGCCCTTGTTTGGCGAGCTTCGCCAAACATTTGAAAATATGCTACAGTATGAAAATCCTTACTTGGAGCTTACCAATATTGATGAAACCAAGGAGTACTATAACTTAGTACCTTGCAACGTTGTCCAGGAAGGAAGTCATAGTGGCCTGTCATCTGATGGTGGTGGTGGTGGTGATGATGATGTATAAGTTGATGAGCGACCTTTCTCACGAACAGAAAAATTATACAGTAGCGAGCCAATAAAGACTATAGCATACAATGCACAGATCTTGATTTAATATGCCCTTATCAAGAATGTAGTTTTTCGGACACTTTCTGGTCGTTCTGCACGTGGGTGCACGGAACGATACAGTCTAAAGAGCCATCTTCTTTTACTTTCAAAGAAAATAGATGAGCTGAAATCATGATAGAAGCTGCAGAGGAGTACAGCCTCTAAAACTAAAGATCTTTGCCTTCGATTATTGGCAATGGGATCTGATGAAGCTCGCTTAATTATGGGACATTTAATTGATACTGCGCATAGAGTTGGTCGTCGAGAAACCTCAAAGAACGACTCGCCTCATCTGAGGGAATCTGGAATGAACATTTTTCTTTGATAACTGTTACTAAACTCGATGTCCTTAATTTTTTGAAGGTACCTTTAAGATGTCACGTGACTTGAGGAAGCATCTTAATAATACATAACGATATTAAAATTGATATTAAATCCACCTGGGTAGAAATTGAAACCAGGAAATCTCGACCGATGATTATTGAATGGATATATAGACACCCTAATGCTAATATTGATGATTTCACCAACCAATTAGATACCCTACTAAACATCTTAATAATGCAAAACAGGACATTTATATTAATTATAATATTAATCTATTTATCAGTCATATATGACATATTCTGACAAGCAACTTATTTAATCTCCATCTTGACCTATATATATACAATTTGTTAATTTAGTCTATGAGTGGCTGTCAACCCGAAAGTTTAAACTATTTTGACAGCCACACACACTTAAATTGAATGTACTATATACCAACATTATGTGACAGCATAATGTTATTTTATCTCAAGTTATATTTACATATTGTTCATTGTAACGCGTTAGCCAATCAGCTGCAAGGGCGGTGACGCGGTCTGAGGAGTATAAAAACCCTAGGGTAGCATGTGCTCGTCCTCTTCTAGCGACACCATCATACAGGAACACGAAATAAGAATTCAACTGTGTCACGCCTATTTTCCGAATTTTTTTCCCTCCTCCACCCCAACACCGGCCTTGCGTGCAATCCGTTTTCGAGGTGGTGGGTTATTTCCCACCTTTGCTGATGAGATAAGAGATATAATCTGTAAACTATTTTTGAGGTGATTAGTTAAATAAACCGTCACATTAAGTGGCCATATTCAATCCAAACAAGGTGTCCTGTTGATTTATCATCTCCTCAGCAAACTAGTGCAACAAATCGCAGAGTCTCGGGTTTATTTTAAGTGTAGTGGCGTGAGATAAAATTTATTTATTTTACCTGAACTACTATTTTACTTATATATCTGAACATTTACATACTAGTTAACTTCTGTAATTTTTTTTTGTGTGAATAAACAAAAAGTCTAAAGTCAAAAAGCGAAACCTGCTGACCACAGTGTTTCTTTGATAAAGCCCAAAACAGATCACGTGACTTTCGCTGTTTTCTTTTAAAACTTGATGAACTCAACAGTGCATGTTAAGTGAAAGACAAGTAGCGATTTTGAGAAACATTTTAAAAGAAAAGTCAGAGACAGATATATAAAACGTTTCGACGACATAATATTTCTGTCTCTGATTTTTCTTTTAAAATACATATGAAACCCAAGAAATGATGAATAATGACAAGATGAAAAAAGGATAATGAATAATAAACGACAAAAAAATAAAAAAACAATAAAGAATAATGGGAATTAAACAGTCAAATGCTAGATTCTTGAGAACAATGAATAATGGTAGTTGAATTATTCTGTTTCCACCCCCGATTCATAACGAAGAAGACCACAGGAACCCCAAACTATTAAGGTCCGGAAACCTCTCTGATTATCACCATCGGATTCTTCAGAGCAATCAGCTGACAGCTGGACAGGCAAATGTTTACTTGTGCTTAATGATGATATATTTATATCTTTTGTCTGGAAAATGAGATATATAAATAAGTAACAGCAAGTGATAACATGATGAGTATGCGTGAACCGCTGGACGGAAGTGGCCTCAATTACGGTTTTAACCTGGCTTAGGGCTACCTCTCTCATAAAGAGAGTCGTATATAGTCTCCCCAAAGTTTTTCGGAACATTACAATCGAGTGCAGAAGCACGAACAGCTAGAAATTATCCTTTCAAAATTATCCATTTGTCCAAGACAATTGAAGTTGGAGACATGCGCAGATGTTATCACTTGCTGCTTAAATAGGTAGTATTATTATCAAATCAAATGTACATTACAATAATAAGGTAACAATAGTATACAAAATCAAAACTATTTTAACAATTCGTGACTGTAAAACTGCTCTGAATTCCAATACTCATGTTTTAGGCTGACATTTACTTGAAGAAAAGTATTGTTGTATTTTTTTAGCCTCCTCCGCAGGCAACTCATTTTCCTTGGGATTCCTGTGGTCCTAGAAAGCTGAGGGAAACTAGAGGTTACCCTCTCATTAGTCCTCCTCTTCTTTTGCACTTTTTTTACACAGGAAGACCAGAATACCCAAAGAGATGCCTTCGGTAGAGACTAGTATTTTCTATTGGTCGAAAATTGTGCAAAACAAACAAGTAAACGAGTTCCTAACACTTCACACACCTGAATTGCTTTTTCCTTTAATGCGCGCTTGTTTTTTCTTGTAACCTCGTTTGTCAGTATCATAGGCTGTCTGACTCTGTGATTCTTGTTTACTGCTGGTATTCAACATTTCAGATACTAGTGCAACCTTAGAAATAAAGTTGAAAAGAAAGTCTCAGAAAGTCGCAAATCTGCGTTACTTTGTATTTTACAATATTAACAAAAAAGGGCGGGCCAGTGAGTTACCTTGACATTTACACCATTGTCTTGGCTTTCATCCATATTTTTATATTCTTCGAAAGCTTCATCGTATCCAAAACTGATAGCAAGAAATTAATTGCTTTAAAATATTTAAAAGCATATCTCAAGCAAGTACTTACCCTTATCGCTTGACGTTTAGTATAAGCAGATCGTTCAGCATTAGTGCCTGTTTTTGCACTTGTCTATTTGAAAACTGTACAGATGGCACAGCGTCTTGTTTCAATCTGTTGCTGGATAAAACTTTTTAAATACTTTTTACTTTTTTATGCTTAAAAGGAAACAAAAACTCTTACCAAAAATGTCTTTTCGCGGTTCTCTGGGGGTATGGGAAAGAGTGGTCGGTTCTGCGTGACATAAGCTTAACCAAAGATCGAATAGACCTTTTTCGAGTTTGTTCATACCGCTGTAAAATTAGACAACAGACGCATTGGCGCAGGGTTAGCCTCGAGTCAAGGTAAATTATTCAAAAATACCAGCGAGAAAAGCAAAACATTTTGACTAAGAACAATACAGAAATCAATTTCATTCCCATGGGTCTTTCTTGAAAAGGAGGCTAACCCTGCATAAATGCGCCTTTTGTCAAGAAGCTCAGCGGTCTCTAGTAAATGGAAACTGGACTATTGTCCCCTTCACAGTTCTCTGCGCCATCTTGAAAGGTAGCCATGCCTTTGCATCGAAGCGAGACGAACGGTGAGCTTGCAATGATAGAGACCTGTGAATAATTGTCCTAGGTGTTAAAAAAGGTATCTGTCATTGCATGCTCACCGTTCGTCTCGCTTCGATGCAAAAGCACGGCTATCTTTCAAGATGGCGCAGGGAACTGTGAAGGGGACTATTGATGCTTTAAACTTATACTTACACAGTGGTGAATCCAAGAAAGTTTTTTATCGCGATGTCATCGTAGTCTGAAGGTTGGAAATGCAGACTACATAGATAAATACTTGAAGTTGCACTCCATTCTTTCCTGTGGGTTTCCTGTGGGAATTTTCCCCATTTCTCAAAAAAAAATGTGGCTCTTTGGTAAACACTTATTCTTTCTTTTGGTGTAGAGCTACACCCAAACGCGGCGCACACATATTTTGGGCATTATGGTAGAGATTGGCATAAAAACAAAACGCGCGAGAGAACTCAAACCTCACTCGTCACAAGGGCTCCCATGACGACACACATTGACTTCACAAATTCTGATAGGCGGCAAAATTTGAACCAGATATCCGGACTTTGACTGCAAAATACACTAAAATAAGAAGACAAATACATTTCTTTACTTTAAAACAAGTATATAGTCAATTGAAGAAACGTTGTCGGGTCTAAAAACATAGAACATAGAAGTTGAGACCGAAATGGTGCTTGGGATGTCAATAATAATATTCTGATTTATTCATTTACGCTTTGCTTTCGATGCAAAATACCAAAAGCGTGTTCAGGACCTGGGTTGGCGGGCCGTTTGGCTTCGATTTTTTATCGGTTGTAGCTTAAATGAATAAATCAGAATATAATTATTGACATCCCATGCACCATCCATTTCGGTCTCATGATCAGCTTCTATGGAGGTTAGACCCGACAACGTTCCTTCAATTGACTGTATTCACATAACAAACTTTTCGAAAGTGGCAATTATTGACCATGGGTCATTTTTATAAAACTTGCTTTTTGCTTGTAGTTTTAGCACTAAATCAACACCTCCCTACTTCCCTTACAATCAAAACTTCCTTCTGTGGTCCATATTAACTCATGTTGAGGTCACAGCAAAAATATTTTCAGTCAAGGAAGATATTAGAAGAAACTTTTGCAGGAACGTCATATCTTCCCTTGTGATCTTGTTTTATCCATGGTTTGTGACTACCCTTGTAGCCAATCAAACACCACGACTCACGGAAACCAGTTGGTAGGATGGGGGCCCGGGCACCAATGCTTTTAAGAGCCTCGCTTGCAGGAGAACCGTATCTATTAGCAGAATCACCAATAGCTACAAGCACGATGGTATTGGTTAGAAGACCATTTATGTAATCTCTCATCTTGGTTCCTGAAGTTTTGTCACCGTATGTGTCAAACGCTGCTTTAGAAAGAAGTTTTCCCTCCATGTTAAAAGCTGCAAGGTTGTGGCCTCTCCTCTGAGTATTATAAAGTCATAATTAAGGAATTAAATTGAATACTTAAGCTTAGTAAACTCTATATATGGAATTTGCTGCAGGGAAATGAAGCGAGGACTTGTTCCTCTGCATGAAAATTGTGTTGCGGGGACAAAACCCATTGCAGGGACATGCTCCATGAAATTATTCGGGCTTGAATTTGTAGGACATGGGGTAGCAACAACCCCATATATTAGCTGTTGCATCGTGTGTACTGGCGTTGGAATTATGTGCTGAGTAGCACACGCGAGGAGACTTGCCCTCCCCCCTCCCTCCTTCAGTTCAGTCCCCTAGTGTGTACCAAGCTTTAAACCAATATATTAGCTGTTACATTGTATACACTGGTCTTGGGACTTGTCTACTGAGTAGTACACACGAGAGACTTGTCTCCCCTTCATGTCCCTGCAACATGTCCCCTAGTGTGTACCAAGCTTTAAACCAATATATTAGCTGTTACATCGTATACACTGGTCTTGGGACCTGTCTACTGAGTAGTACACACAAGGGGACTGATGCGGGTTATAGGAATGCCTTTTCGAGTTTTCTTTTTTGGTACTTGTATTTGGGTACCACATCCCATATGAATATCCCATGCACCCCTGGTATGTCGGTATCACAGTACCACATTATCACAATACCAAGTATCACATACATAACCAGTATCACAGTACCACGGTATCAATACCACGGTATCACAGCACCGCGGCATCACAGTGCCAGATTATCACGGTATCACAGTACCACGATATCACAGTACCAAAGTACCACGGTACCATGTACCATGTACCACAGTACCAAGGTACCGCAATACCACAGTACCACAGTACCACAGTACCACAGTACCAAGGTACCACAGTACCACAGTACCACAGTACCAAAGTACCACAGTAGCAAAGTACCAAGGTACCAAGGTACCAAGTATCACAGTACCAAGGACCACAGTAGCAAAGTACCAAGGTACCACAGTACCATGGTACCACAGGTACCACAGTACCATGGTACCACAGTACCAAGGTACCACAGTACCAATGTATCACAGTAGCAAAGTACCAAGTACCACAGTACCAAGTACCAAGTACCAAGTACCAAGTACCAAGCTAAGGTACCACAGTACCAAGGTACCACAGTACCAAGGTACCACAGTACCAAGGTACCATGGTACCACAGTACCAAGTACCAAGGTACCACAGTACCACAGTACCACAGTACCACAGTACCACAGTACCACAGTACCACAGTACCATGGTACCACAGTACCACAGTACCAAGTACCATAGTACCAAGTACCACAGTACCAAGTACCAAGGTACCACAGTACCACAGTAGCAAGGTACCACAGTAGCAAAGTACCAAGGTACCATGGTACCACAGTACCAAGTACCAAAGTACCAAGGTACCACAGTAGCACAGTACCAAGGTACCAAGGCACCACAGGTACCACAGTACCACAGTACCAAGGTACCACAGTACCACAGGTACCACAGTACCACAGTACCACAGTACCAAGTACCATAGTACCATAGTACCACAGTACCAAGGTACCACAGTACCACAGTACCAAAGTACCAAGGTACCACAGTAGCAAAGTACCAAGGTACCACAGGTACCACAGTACCACAGTACCAAGGTACCACAGTAGCAAAGTACCAAGTACCACAGTACCAAGTACCAAGTACCAAGTACCAAGCTAAGGTACCACAGTACCAAGGTACCATGGTACCAAGGTACCAAGTACCAAGGTACCACAGTACCACAGTACCAAGTACCATAGTACCAAGGTACCACACTACCAAGGTACCACAGTAACAAGGTACCACAGTACCACAGTACCAAGGTACCACAGTACCACAGGTACCACAGTACCACAGTACAAAGGTACCACAGTACCACAGTACCAAGGTACCACAGTACCACAGTACCACAGTACCAAAGTATCAAGGTACCACAGTAGCAAAGTACCAAGGTACCAAGGTAACACAGGTACCACAGTACCAAGGTACCACAGTAGCAAAGTACCAAGTACCACAGTACCAAGTACCAAGTGTCAAGCTAAGGTACCACAGTACCAAGGTACCACAGTACCAAGGTACCATGGTACCAAGGTACCAAGTACCAAGGTACCACAGTACCACAGTACCACAGTACCACAGTACCACAGTACCACAGTACCAAGTACCATAGTACCAAGGTACCACACTACCAAGGTACCACAGTACCAAGGTACCACAGTACCAAGGTACCACAGTAGCAAAGTACCAAGGTACCAAGGTACCACAGGTATCACAGTACCAAAGTACCAAGGTACCACAGTAGCACAGTACCAAGGTACCAAGGTACCACAGGTACCACAGTAGCAAAGTACCAAGGTACCACAGTACCACAGTACCACAGTACCAAAGTACCAAGGTACCACAGTAGCAAAGTACCAAGGTACCACAGTACCACAGGTACCACAGTACCAAGGTACCAAGGTACCAAGTATCACAGTACCAAGAACCACAGTAGCAAAGTACCAAGGTACCACAGTACCAAGGTACCACAGTACCATGGTACCACAGTACCAAGGTACCAAGGTACCACAGTACCAAGTATCACACTAGTACTTTGAGTTGTTTGTACGTCGTTAATTATAAATGTCATTGATGTCTTGAATGTATAATACTTCAGGATACTTCTAATACTGTTGAACTGTTTGTCAATTATAAAATGCACACAAGTTTTAGAATTGCTGTCGTACAACTTACGTGTTATAATAAATTATATGCGGGATCGCCTTGTAGCTTGTCGTTGAAATCAGTTATACAACAATGCAGAATTGCTAGTTGGACTATTTTTGGTCGTTATCGAAAGACATTTATTCATTCCTCAATAATATCTGAATATTGCTCTCCAATTAACACACACACACACACAACAGGAAATGTTTACTGACTAACTGTCATGCAGCGGAGACTCGGTTGCCGCGATTCGGCGAATTTTAAGCTTCTAAAAGTTCAAATCTTCAGTTTTACATTCAGTCAAAATATGATTCTGGCACATAAATTTTTAAAGAAGATACATGTTACTTGTGGTAATCATACGAAGGAAATCCTGAAGAAATAATAGAGAAGTGTGTTGTGTTTGAGTCTCGCGGGGGATCTAATTTCCGTGACGTATAACAGCGCTGCGCTATTTCTGGTATAATAATTTTTGGCGCCAAAACCATTGAATACATTTTGCTCAGTCACTGCTGTCATGCTGCAATTGCTTCTTTTACTTGGCATTTTTATATTGGCATTTTTCAATCTCTTTCATTTACAGCAGATTACCTACCAGTTAGATACATGGAATTGCTAGCTGTAGAAAGAAACTTTCGAATCGAAACATTCCAATCGAACATTTTGCTAAATAATAGCCTTAGTCATGTTAGTTCAGAAAACATTCTCTCAAAGAGAAATTACAAGATCATCAAGATTGACCCCGGGTCATGCTAGTAATAAAGTTTGTTAATAACTGGAGTCCATCAAGCTGTCAAAACATCGACACATCAAACACTAATCAATCACGAGTCTCTTTTCTTAAATAAACTAGCTTTTTAAAATCAGTTAGTTTTATAATCATTGCCAACGCTAGCTGTTTGAGATTGTTTGAAAAATTGTTTTATACTCAAAGTACTAAATATTTTGAACTGTGTGTGTCCGACACTGATCCTTTTAGTTCAATATTGAAGGTCAACTAGCAGTGTTCGTCACACAACGCACAGGAGATAGACAAGAAAGATATATCAGACAAAGCGGTGTACTTTCGTGAGTTTTAGGGGAACAGTTCTGCTAACGTGGATACACCAGCTGTTGTCTGCTCGCAGCACTTCACTTTCTATTAGAAATAGCTAGTCTATAATCGTACTATTTGCTTGGGGCCTCAGAACACGGAGGCAGGTCATCGGGCCGTTTGATCTTTGTCTGACGCGATCAATGTTATGTCCTCTTGCGACATAGCGGTTGCACTTGTGATAACAGATTATATGTCATATGTAAACACAAGGTCCGAAAGTGCAACCCGACCAACAAAGGCATGTCTTGTCCATCCGTTTACACTGGATCACATACTGAGACAAAATTGTTGTCCTTGATCCTGCTAGTAGAACACCCTATGGCGTGGAGTGGCATTCAAAGTCATTTTTAATTCAATGCTGGGATAGCCGCCAGTATTGCCTGCTGTTAGTCATTATTCCGATAGAACTTCCCCATAAATCTCTAAAACTTATCGGACGGCAAAGCAAAGTAGCGGATGTATCTAAAATAGACAATGGTATGTAATTTGAAGACCATTTGTGATATAAGATACAGCCACGTCACTGTTAGTATGACTTGGACGCCACAATAGATAGCCCTTCACTTTTCTTCTTCTTCTTCTTCCTTTTATCAGGGGGACTGATTAGACAGAAATGCTCAAATCATAAATTAATAATTGTCTGCTCATCCATTAATTGGCATCAGTTCCCCTGATTTAAATGCTTGATTGTTGATTTTAACTGTTTTAGTTGAGGGCACCTAGTTGAATAAAAGGTGCCTGCCAAAATCTTTAAATTTGCCATGTTGTTTTATCCAATTAGCACTGTGAACCTGTGGTATCTTGGTTCCTGATATTGTGGTACCTTGGTCCAGTTGGTACTGTGGTAGTCCTGGTACTGTGGTACCTTGGTACTGTGGTACCTTGGTAGTGTGGTACCTTGGTAGTGTGGTACCTTGGTACTGTGGTACTTGGTACTGTGTTACTTGGTACTGTGGTACTTGGTACTGTGGTACCTTGGTACTGTGGTACCTTGGTACTTTGCTACTGTGGTACTTTAGTACTGTGGTACCTTGGTACTTTGCTACTGTGGTCCTTGGTACTGTGATACTTGGTACCTTGGTACTTGGTACTTTGCTACTGTGGTACTTTGTTACTGTGGTACTTGGTACTGTGGTACCTTGGTACTTTGCTACTGTGGTACCTTGGTACTATGGTACCTTGGTACTTGGTACTGTGTTACCTTGGTACTGTGGTACCTTGGTACCTTGGTACTGTGTTACCTTGGTACTTTGCTACTGTGGTACTTTGGTACTGTGGTACCTTGGTACCTTGGTACCTTGGTACTGTGGTACTTTGGTACTGTGGTACCTTGGTACCTTGGTACTGTGGTACCTTGGTACTGTGGTACCTTGGCACTGTGGTACCTTGGTACTGTGGTACCTTGGTACTGTGGTACCTTGGTACTGTGGTACCTTGGTACTGTGGTACTTGGTACTGTGGTACTTTGCTACTGTGGTACTGTGGTACCTTGGTACTTGGTACTGTGGTACTTGGTACTTGGTACTGCATGTGGTACCTTGGTACTTGGTACTGTGGTACTGTGGTACCTTGGTACTTGGTACTGTGGTACTGTGGTACTTGGTACTGTGGTACCTTGGTACTTGGTACTGTGGTACTGTGGTACTGTGGTACTGTGGTACCTTGGTACCTTGGTACTGTGGTACCTTGGTACTGTGGTACTGTGGTACTGTGGTACCTTGGTACCTTGGTACTGTGGTACCTTGGTACTGTGGTACCTTGGCACTGTGGTACCTTGGTACTGTGGTACCTTGGTACTGTGGTACCTTGGTACTGTGGTACCTTGGTACTTTGGTACTTGGTACTTGGTACTTTGGTACTGTGGTACTGTGGTACCTTGGTACTTGGTACTGTGGTACTTGGTACATGGTACTGTGGTACTGTGGTACCTTGGTACTGTGGTACCTTGGTACTGTGGTACCTTGGTACTGTGGTACTTGGTACTGTGGTACCTTGGTACTGTGGTACCTTGGTACTTGGTACTGTGTTACCTTGGTACCTTGGTACTGTGTTACCTTGGTACTGTGGTACCTTGGTACCTTGGTACTGTGGTACTTTGGTACTGTGGTACTGTGGTACCTTGGTACCTTGGTACTGTGGTACCTTGGTACTGTGGTACCTTGGCACTGTGGTACCTTGGTACTGTGGTACCTTGGTACTGTGGTACCTTGGTACTGTGGTACCTTGGTACTGTGGTACCTTGGTACTTGGTACTTGGTACTTGGTACTTGGTACTTGGTACTTGGTACTTTGGTACTTGGTACTTGGTACTTGGTACTTGGTACTTGGTACTTGGTACTTGGTACTTGGTACTTGGTACTTGGTACTTGGTACTTTGGTACTGTGGTACCTTGGTACCTTGGTACTTGGTACTGTGGTACTTGGTCCTTGGTACTGTGGTACCTTGGTACTGTGGTACTTGGTACTGTGGTACTTGGTACTGTGGTACCTTGGTACTGTGGTACTTGGTACTGTGGTACTTTGCTACTGTGGTACTGTGGTACCTTGGTACTTGGTACTGTGGTACTTGGTACTTGGTACTGCATGTGGTACCTTGGTACTTGGTACTGTGGTACTGTGGTACCTTGGTACTTGGTACTGTGGTACTGTGGTACTGTGGTACTTGGTACTGTGGTACCTTGGTACTTGGTACTGTGGTACTGTGGTACTGTGGTACTGTGGTACCTTGGTACCTTGGTACTGTGGTACCTTGGTACTGTGGTACTGTGGTACTGTGGTACCTTGGTACTGTGGTACCTTGGTACTGTGGTACTGTGGTACCTTGGTACTGTGGTACTGTGGTACTTGGTACTGTGGTACCTTGGTACTTGGTACTGTGGTACTGTGGTACCTTGGTACTGTGGTACCTTGGTACTGTGGTACTGTGGTACTGTGGTACCTTGGTACTGTGGTACCTTGGTACTGTGGTACCTTGGTACTTGGTACTGTGGTACCTTGGTACTGTGGTACTGTGGTACCTTGGTACTGTGGTACTGTGGTACTGTGGTACCTTGGTACTGTGGTACTGTGGTACTGTGATACTGCGGTACTGTGGTACTGTGGTACTGTGCTACTGTGATACTTGGTACTGTGATACTGCGGTACTGTGGTACTGTGGTACTGTGATACTTGGTACTGTGATACTGCGGTACTGTGGCACTGCGGTGCCGTGACAACGTGGTGCTGTGACACCGCGGTGCCGTGACAACGCTAATGCCGGGGTTGTAGGATTCCAGTCTTAGTTCATTTTTGAGCACCTTTTCGTCTTATCATTCTCGTTATTTTCGGGTACTATGTTACGTGTATCATGGGGAATTTGACAAGAATCTATTCCTATTTTAGGCATGGTATAAGTGTGTACCAAGCTTTAAACCAATATATTAGCTGTTACATCGTATACACTGGTCTTGGGACTTGTCTACTGAGTAGTACACACGAGGGGACCTGTCTCCCCTTCATGTCCCTGCAACATGTCCTCTAGTGTGTACCAAGCTTTAAACCAATATATTAGCTGTTACATCGTATACACTGGTCTTGGGACTTGTCTACTGAGTAGTACACACGAGGGGACTTGTCCCCTTCATGTCCCTGCAACATGTCCCCTAGTGTGTGCCAAGCTTTAAACCAATATATTAGCTGTTACATCGTATACACTGGTCTTGGGACTTGTCTACTGAGTAGTACACACGAGGGGACTTGTCCCCCTTCATGTCCCTGCAACATGTCCCCTAGTGTGTACCAAGCTTTAAACCAATATATTAGCCATTGTATACACTGGTCTTGGGACTTGTCTACTTAGTAGTACACACGAGGGACTTGTCCTCCTTCATGTCCCTGCAACATGTCCTCTAGTGTGTACCAAGCTTTAAACCAATATATTAGCTGTTACATCGTATACACTGATCTTGGGACTTGTCTACTGAGTAGTACACACGAGGGGACTTGTCCTCCTCCGATGTCCCTGCAACCATGTCCCTATGTATGTGTGCCAAGCTTTAGTAATGATCAATAATATTTCGATCTTTGGGCCGGGGGTCATTTCAGGAATTAAAACTGACTTGCCACTTACTTTTAGACTGTAATCAACTCCATTAACGATCAACTTAGCAACAGGTCCTCCTGTATCTGGGGAAAATTTGCTGTCGATTCCACGAGACTCAAGTTTCACCTTGAGATATTCTAAAACAATAGAAAACAAAGCGTAGCATATAAACATCACGTTGGACGTCCTACAAATATCTTTACAAAATCTTTGGTTACCGTGTGGCTTTTTGACCAAACCCCAGGAAGCCCAACAGAATTTTGCTATTTGTTTAACCTACTTAGTTTAACAGTAACTTGTGTCGATGTTTCGGCAGTTATTCCTGCGCTTGACGCGGTGCAGACGTAAAACCCAGAATCTTCGAGCACTGCACGTGTTACTGTTAAAGTTCCTCCTTGAATCTGAGACCTTCCTCCTGATGGTAGACTGTCGCCAACTCTCTTCCACGAAATTGTGGGATTTGGATCTCCCTTTGCCACGCATCGTAAAGAGAATGACATTCCTTTTGTAGTGGTTACAGATTTCGCTGGCTTCTCTACAAAAGTTGGCATCTTTACAACAAAAAGTTGAATTCTTGCCTCGGCTAAACCCAGAGTATTTTTAGCTTTACAAAAATAAATATCCGAGTCTGGTTTCTTTAATTTCAGCAAAGAAAGTTCTCCATCGCGAATGACAGTACGGCCGTGAGGTAATGGACTCGACGCTCTTGACCACGTGATCTTAGGAGTAGGTAAACCAGTCACGTGACACTGAGGTAGTGTGATGTTTTCTCCTTCTTTGACAAAAATTGGTCGATTAACTAATGAAACTCGTGGCTTATCTGGAAAGACAAACATACATTTTCTGATTGATAAGAGCTTTCACAAGAGGTACACACAAGCAGTTCGATATCCTACTGTTTACCGATTCCTTTGTTGTTGTTGTTTTTACTCGTGCCTAGGCCTCTGGCCGCCCGAGTTTCTATCAATCTATCAATCTAGAATCTGCAAAACTGTATCCAGAAGCCTTTGGGTACCGCCGTCATTTGAGCTTCGCAGTGAGGTGTTTGAAAAGCTAGAAAATGTGATAAGATCGGTCAAGATTTGTGTTTGGTTTTAATTTGTCCTTGTTCTGTTCGGTTTTCTCCTTGGAACTCTGAATAATAACAGTAATAACCTACACTGTAAAGTAATGTGATAGAGGTTCCACTAAAGAAATATATTAAGGTTCCACTAAAGAAATATAATTAAGGTAAAATCTAAACCTCTTCGTTTGAAATTCAAACTGACGGCACTTTTATGAGTTCAAATGTTATTGTTGGAGCCGAAGAGATCAGCACCAAACTCAAACTAGTGTGACTTACTCGTGCAAAGTCAACTCATGGATAAAGTTTATTGTGTTTGCGTGCTTCTTTGAACTAGTCGTTTCAATTATCAGACCCGCGCGTGTCAATAAAAAAGCTGCTGGTCTGCGTGATTAGGAAGGTAGTCCTCTTTGATTTCATTTCGACTGAATGTAATGATTCTAAGTTTAATAAAGTCCTCTTTAATCGCTAGTAAATCAACGGATGCGTCGAGCTTAGGTTACCTGTGGTTCTATTATCGCGCAGTCAGACCATGCGCAAAAAATCAGAGGAAAACATTTTAGGAAGGCCTGAGTGAGGGAAAAATGAGAAGAAAAATATCAAGAAAATATTTGAAGTGAAAAAAAAGGAAAAAACAATTTGCTTCTGCACTACTTTCGGCCTTGCGTTCAATCGCGTCGAGCATGTGAGTGAGTGCATATTTTTGCATTTGCATATTTTGAACCCTCACTATAACTCGTGGATTTGCAATCAAGAAAAATCAAGAACATATTTGGAGTAAAAAAAAAAGAAAAACCAATTTGTGCCGCGCGAGGCTCGAACCCGCAACCCCAAATGGCAAAAAATCCCGGACAATGCATCCAGACAGCAGAGGGGCTGAATCATCGTATTGATTTACGGTACGGCTGAAGATTTCGGCCCCAACCCCGTTATCCTTCGACAGAACACAAGTTACAACGCTAACCCGGCAAGCCGGGCCAGTGAGGGAGAAATTAGCCGGATCGACCTAAACCATTTGTAGCTAATAGTCCAGTTGCCAATTTCTAGAAACCGCTGAAAAGGTGCATTTATACAGGGTTAGCCTCCTTTTCAAGCAAGACTCATGGGAGTAAGCTCAATTTTTGTTTTTTAAGAACAACAGAAATATCGACTTTTGACTCTGATTTCTCTGTGCTTTCAGTGATTCATTTTAAGCTCGATGAGCAGCTGATTTTGTTCCAGGGTTTGATTTTTACACGCTTTGAAATGATTGCGGAAGCTGAACAGTATTTGTATTCGGTCATTTAAAATAGGATACTTTGAAAGATTAAAACTTTATATGTATCCTTGAATTTTTATACTACCCGTGCGAATTTTTATACTACCCGTACAATCAAGCTCGTTCGTATTTATTTTAATAAACACAGCAACCCCACACCAACTTTTCAATGTCCAAATATAATAGCCTCTGATTTTGAATGTCGCTCTTTTGCTTTTAATTTTGTTATTTAGGATGCCAAATATACTACTCTAACTGCATAGCATAACCAGTATGATTTCATGATATACCTACAGTACTAGCTCAATCCCGCACCTGGGCACGAGTAAACCCTCGGTACAAGGGGTCTAGTTCCGTTTCGTCCGTCAAATGTTACATACAAGATTATCAGAGATCTTGTGCTAGCTTGCCAAATCCACCCCTCCCTAACATCAAATGATATCGTATACTTACAGTTGACAGTCAGACGTGCAGATTGTCGTTCAGAACCAAGAATGTTTGTTGCATGACACAGATAAACTCCTGAATCATTAGAAGTCGCTTTGGGAATCACAAATTTCTCAGCACTTGAGAGAGTCCTGGAACTTGCTGAGTGACCACTCACTTTGGTCCAAACCAATGACGATCTTGGGTTACCGCTGGATGAACAATGAAAAACTGCCGGCTCACTTTCATTAATGACCAAATTTGGGGGAGAGATTGTAACATCAGGAGCCGATATAGATAGGCCTGGATCCCCTTTCAATCCCGGCATTCCTTGAGGTCCTCTTTCTCCTTTGTCACCCTTTAAACCATTTGGACCCATAATTCCTCTCTTTCCAACCTGACCTGGAATACCCATATCTCCTTTCGGTCCTCGTTTCCCTCTTGGTCCTCTACGGCCTCTTTTTCCAGGTGGACCAGGAGGCCCTCGCGCATGTGCACAATTCTTGTTCTTAACGTGACAAAAATCCAACAAAAAGTTTTGGATTCTCTCAAGGTCACTGACTGACGTAGGAGCAGATGCATTACGACGCGTACGAATTCTTGACCTGTCTTGAGATGTTGGTGTCGCTGTGAAGAAATACAAATTAAAATAATACATTACAATAACTGGGAAAATATTTCGACTAAGAAAAAGTATACTTCTATACCACTAGTGGTAATTTGTAATTTGCGATGTTAACCGTTAAGCACTGAATAACGGAGAAATCACCATCACGGCCGGATAGTTTGCTTTCATTGAGGGATGTAAAATATTGAGACTTTTGACAGCTCCCTGTATGAATGCAGTTAAACATATAGCAGCTTACCATTTAAGTCAACGTTTCTGATATCGTCTTGTCTTATAAAGGTTTTTTCACTGGATTCGAGAGCCTGTATTCTTGTAATATGCTCCTTCAATATCATTTCGACTCTAATAAACGCACCCAAACACGACACAATTAGAACGACGATTAGAACAGTCACTGACGCTATTAAGGTAATGGATGTGCTCCCCGAAGGTGCTGTCTTCTTCTCAGCTTTGTTCTTAAGAGAAAAGTCGTTCATTTTGATTATTGAAATGCATTTCGCTGACGAAGTAAGCAATGTAGTGTCCCGGGTGTAGTGTATTTCCGCTCTGGAAAACGATGTGGAATTGGACACTTAAAGGTCAAACAAGATGACCTACATAGACATCACTGTAATAGTTTGGGCTTCCTGTGGTATAACAAGTCAGAGCTGCAATATCAGGGCTGAAAAACGTACGACGACCACAGATTTTCAAGAAAAAATAGCCGTGCTACAAGCGATATAAAAAAGTACACAATAAAAAAATGATCAAAGTTAGTACTATAAACTACAAGTTTAGATATGAATCTTTCTAGTAACTTTTCAGAAACGGATTTAAAGTGGATATCACACCTAGCTCCAAGTTAACAGTATGAATTACATAGTATGTGAATATATGACTTGTGCAATATTTACTCATTTCAGTGAGCTGTGTCGGTGCTCCTTAGTTATCAAGGATTTATGATAATTAGATGACATCATCTCAGAAATTTGCAATTTGGTTTACGCTTTAGATGTCGGGCCCTAAGACTGGCTCTTTATGAACTCCAACATGCCACTCTATCATTCAATCCTCTTCAACTGAATATTAAGAACAACCTTACTTTATCGAATATTATATATAGGTTAAAAACCAAGTGCGAGGTCTTGCTTCGGCCCTCGGTCTTGAATTTCAATGGAAGACCGAGCACGTGGTTTTTAAGCTGTTTAAAAACTAACCAAACCCTATTTTTATTGTTTCAATGCAAAAATTCTGAAAATAAGAACTCAAATCATCGGATTTGAGTTATAGTATCAAATCCGAGTTATATCGAGTAATTTATATTTGCATGAAATTATAAACGTCGAACAATAGCTAAAATACAATACAATACAATACGTTTATTAGTAATTCCCAGAGGGGATTTTGAATACTAATTTACAAAATGTGTGTTGAGATAAAGCTTCTTAAAATTCCATCATGGTCAACGATTTACCGGATAGCATAGTGGTAAGTGAATGGACTAAGATTCAACGGGTTGAGGGTTCGAGGCTCGGTAGGGTCGATGCGTAAGATATCATTTGCGATTTTTTAAAGATCTGAATAGTCAATTCCTTAAATTTTAAGACTTTCT
Organism: Telmatactis stephensoni; assembly: GCA_029948255.1. Lineage (NCBI taxonomy): Eukaryota > Metazoa > Cnidaria > Anthozoa > Actiniaria > Isophelliidae > Telmatactis > Telmatactis stephensoni. Next base: position 301,865 of record JALIZF010001924.1, read on the forward strand.
GACTTCTAGTGTGTGTCTAAAATCTCAAATGCAGTGCATTGAAGGTAAAACTTCTCAAATGTGTGTAATGTGTGTATGGCATGACTAGTAACTTGGTAAAAAACCTGATGCAGGTCTTGAATTCAAAATTCAAAACCTGTCCCAGGTCTTCCCCCGAAATTCAAAACCTACATTAAACAATGGAAATAGTTTATAAAATATGATTGAGTCGGGTTTCTTTGTCATTCATGGGGCTTTATATCGCTTATATCCCCAGTCACTATGAATTCAAGGGTTTTATCTAGGTCTTCCCCAGGATTTATCTAGATAAATCCCTTGACTTATAATTTCGTTCTCTACTTCCTTAAGTCATCTATGTGTGGACACCGAGACTTAGAATTTTTCTTAAAGATATACTAAGTAGCGATTTTTGGTGGAAAAGAAGCTTTGATAAATGACTGAGATTCGAACCCGAGACCTTCTGCACTCCTATACCCGCTTTTAACCACTATACTACTGAGCTAACTGATGGAATCTTCTCAACAAAAATATGTTTTGTGTGTTATCATGAAGTTCGTTAGTGTTGCTCTGAATAGAATTGAAAAACAATTATTTAAGGTTTCCTTCTGGGAATTCGGTAACAATGATCTCATCAGTGATTGTCTTTTTGAATTGCTTTTGTTTGAAACCCTCCTCAATCACATAATAAGGCAGATAAATACCTCGAAGCTCGGCTTTTATCATATACACCCTCGGGCCTACGGCCAGATACCTCATTTCAACAATAACAACCTTCTTCTTGTGACTATTATATTGAAAATCAATTTAACGAAATGCTAGAGTGCTTACAATATATCCGTGAAAAACTTTGTAAGGAATTGCACTAATTTGCACTGATTAAACAATAGAAAACAAAGGATTTCGCGCTATTTAGTACAATTTAGTTCGCTAACTTTTTCACGTATATATTGTAAGCGCTCTATCAGAAAAGCACAGAACCATGAAAACGAAATTTTCCGTTCTGCATTTGAACATTAGAAGTATTAATCGTAATTTATCTCAGCTAACGGATCTTTTACTTAAGCCTGGTTTTCACTAGCTACATTAGCATAAGCATGAGCAACATCAGTACGCAGACTCAGTATTGTATTTATCACATAGGTGTGAAAAAAGACAAGCACTGCTAATGAACACTGCCTTACTGAGTCTGCGTATGTTGCTTATGCTTATGTCACTAGTGAAAACTAGCCGGCCTTAGTCTAGATCATCAATTTCACGGAATTGGCATAAGCGAGACATGGTTGAAAGATTCTAGTCATTTGGTCGATATCGAAAATTATGTCTTTATTCACAGTCACAGAATAAATCGGCCCCGAGGCGGTGTTGGTTTATATTTGGCAAATGATTTGGATTACAAAATTCGGTCTAACTTGACATTTGAAAGCTCTGAAACTACTGATTCTCTTTTTGTCGAGGTTACCGTCCCCAGGGGAAAAATATTATAATTGGAGTTGTTTATAGAGCTCCATGCCAGATAGTTAAGGCCCGGTAATACGAGCAACAAAATCGTGCAACTTGTCGCGCAACATTGTCGCGTTGCAAGTTGCAGAGCAGATGTTGCTCGTATTACCACCCCACGTGCAACAAATTTTCCTTGTTGTACGAAGTAGAAGCACTGTCTACTTTTTGCAACAAAGAAAATTTGTTGCGCGCGGGGTGGTAATACGAGCAACATTTGCTCTGCAACGACAAGTTGCACGATTTTGTTGCTCGTCAGTGGCGGATCCAGGGGGGTTCCATGGGTTCCACGGAACCCCCCCTTGAAGGTTTTAAGCCATTTTTTGTCAAACATCGACCAAACAATAGAGTATTATACACAGCTGGATTTAAGAAACGGAAACCCCCTTGCATTGGAAAAATCCTGGATCCGCCACTGCTCGTAATCTTCAGTCATTTGTGAAATGCTTTAATGAAGTCACTGATAGGATCTCAAAGGAAAATAAGCTATGTTACATAAAGGGTGACTTCAATGTAAATCTCATGAACTCAGTATGAAAGTAACAATCTGACGGGTGAATTCTTGGATGGACTGTACTCAAATTTGTTATGGCCGATGATAAACTGATCGTCCGACAAGAATCACTTCTCATACTGCCACACTCATTGATAACATATTAACAAATATTAACATCGATGTTGGTTTGGCAAATGGACTTCTCTTCACTAATATTTCTGATCACCTCAGTACCGATCTTCTCAATTTGGTTTGACGATAACTCTGACTTCGTTCATGACCATTCTGTATATTCGTTTAGAGATAAAAGTGAAAAGAACATGAAAAAAATCAATGAATTAATTAATTGCAAATTATGATTGGTCCAGAATAAGGAGCTTTTGTGATCCAACAGTAGCCCATACCAAGTTTAGTAACGACTTTATTCACATTTTTGATGAATGTTTTCCGGTTAAGAAAAGGTCTAGAAGAAATAGGGTTCGTAAACCATGGATATCAAATAGTCTTTTAAAATCGATCAAAACTAAAAACAAATTGTATATGCAGTATATTAGAAAGCCTGAAGTAGCTAAAGAACAGAGGTACAAGACCTATAAAAACAATTTCTCTCGATTAATTAGAGTCGCAAAACGACTCTATTATGACAAGAAGATAGAAGAAAATAAAACAAACATTAGGCAAACTTGGAAGTATTTAAACGACATTATCAACAAAAAGAAAACATGTCGAACAGGATAAATTCTGTCTCTACGCATGATAACAGAGAAATATCTGAGCCAGTGGAAATTGCAAATGGATTTTGTAACTATTTTTCAAATGTGAGTCCAAATTTAGCGAAAAGAATTCCATCGCGCACACTGTACAAAAAGGCAAATATTCGAGAAGAATATGCTTGAATATGGACATGCATACTTTAAGTATTCAGAAAAATTCCATGGTATTCAAGTCCGAGTGATGCAACGTCATGCTAGAATCACTCGGTACGAATCCAGCCAGTTTTTCCATTTTCGTCCCGTATACTCTTGACTGACCTGATGTACAAAATACGCATACTCTTGTATTCTATTGAATTCGTTTCGTTGATGCTTTGAATATTCTTGAATATTAGACATTTTCACATTCTTCCTAACGAACTACCGTACGAATATCAGTCGTATGTTACGAATATTCTTGAATACTAGACATCCCTGACGTCTTCTTATCGAACCACCCTACGAATATTCCTGTATACTAGACATCCCTGACGTCTTCTTATCGAACCACCCTCCGAATTTCAGTCGTATGTTACGAATATTCCTGAATACTAGACATCCCTGACGTCTTCTTATCGAACCACCCTCCGAATTTCAGTCGTATGTTACGAATATTCCTGAATACTAGACATTCCTGACGTCTTCTTAGCGAACCACCCTCCGAATTTCAGTCGTATGTTACGAATATTCCTGAATACTAGACATCCCTGACGTCTTCTTAGCGAACCACCCTCCGAATTTCAGTCGTATGTTACGAATATTCCTGAATACTAGACATCCCTGACGTCTTCTTAGCGAACCACCCTCCGAATTTCAGTCGTATGTTACGAATATTCCTGAATACTAGACATCCCTGACGTCTTCTTAGCGAACCACCCCCCGAATTTCAGTCGTATTTACGAATATTCCTGAATACTAGAAATCCCTGACGTCTTCTTATCGAACTACCCTCTGAATATCATTGGTATTATACAAATATTCTTGAATGCTCAACGTATTCCTCCCAACATCCCCTCCAAATACGGTAGATTTTCAAGCATTTTTTTTTTTGCATAAGCCTTAATATTTACCCATTCAAAGCCCCAATAACTGCATCCAAATACATAATGAATAGAATAAACAAATTTATAATCAAATTCATAGCAATGAAATGTGTTTTATTAAAATACGGTATAAAATACATGTACGATACGATTTTACATTTTTATTCTGAACTCGAACATCAGTCACACTCTTACACTACTAGACACGCTCACTCCACTCGCAACGACCTCGTGCTGTACAAACTACATTGCGCATGCGCGCCACAGGTAACCATTACATACATGTTTCTCCTGAACATCCTCCCCTTCCCTATCAGATAAACTTAGCTGATAGTTACATGACTAATCTTAGTAATAAACGATTAACTCAACAAGTCTATAATGTTCTTAAAGTGTTCTTTTACTTAGTTTCTGATGATAACTGATAATGTTCAAAGTCACTGGTATTCTAGAGGGCACAATTTTACAACTGGTCTTGTTACAATACTCTTTCCAACTTGAACATCAGCAACTCTGACTTGTCCATCAGCTCCTGGATGGGTCTTCACAATCCTTCCGAGCGGCCACTTTCCTCTTGGAGTATCTGATGACATAAGGATAACTACATCTCCTTCTTTGAAGTTCTCTTCTTCCTTGAATTTAGACTTGGTAGCCATTCCTTCAACCATCGATGCCAGAAGTGGCGTACAAGCTCTTGTACTCTTCTCCATCTCTTCTTAGGGTTGAACGCTGTAGTATCAACGCTCTCAGGAGCAAATCTGCCACCAAGTTGTCCGTGTAAGAAATGATTGGGTGTCAGAGGAATTGTATCTGCGGGATTGGCTGATTGGTAGGTAAGAGGTCTCGAGTTAATAAGACCTTCTGCTCCAACAACTGCACTTAGCAGTTCTTCATCTGTTATGTCAGCAGATCCCAATATAGCTAGAATTGCTTTCTTCGCAGCTTTAACCATTATTTCGTGGACTCCGCTGAAGTGTGGTGCCAAAGGTGGGTTGAAATGCCATTTGACTCCGTAGGTAGATGTGGCATCTTGAATCTTGTCCTTGTCCAAGCGTCTCAAGGCTTCCAATTCATTATGAGCACCAACAAAGTTGGTTCCATTGTCAGATAATACTTCTTCTGGTAGACCTCGCCTTGATGCCATTCGAAAAAAGGCATTAAGGAAGGAGTCCGTGTCTAAACTGTTTGCAACTTCCAAGTGAACTGCTCTTGTGCTTAAGCAGGTGAAAAGACATAGGTACCTTTTTTGGCGCACTTTCCCACGTCCTTGTTTTGTGATAAAAGGGCCCGCATAGTCCACTGACGTTTGGCAAAACGCGTGTCCGTATAGCTGGTAAGGGTGCCATCAGTGGCTTCAATGGAGTTGTCTTTCTTCTTCGACATTCCATACATTCCTTTTCCCAATCTCTAATAGCCTCTCTTGGTGATAGAATCCAGTATTTGGTGGATAGCTCTGCCAGTACTTGATTCGTTCCTCCATGCTTCATTCGTTCGTGGTGTTCCTTTATGATCAGCTTGGTAACATGATGATCTTTAGGAAGGATTATTGGGAAACGAGACTCCCATGGTAAACAATCAGCATAACAAAGCCTCCCGTTACATCTTAATATACCATCTTGGTCAACAAATGGGTTCAGTGAAAGTATCTTGGACGAAGCTGTAAGGCTTTTTCCTGCTTTAAGTGATTTTATTTCTTCCTTGAAGACTTGTTCTTGAGCTTGCTTGATAACAAGTTGCTCTGATGAGATGAGTTCTTCTGTACTAAGTGGACCAAGCTGTCGTTGCTTGGGAGGTAGAAGGCAATTTTCTGCAAAGCGCATGACTCTTGCCAACACACGTGTAAGTCTTCTCCAACTGGAATACCTTGATGGCTCAAGACGGTTCTCACTAGTGATACCCATGAAGGTGTTACTGTCATCTTGCTTCACTCGAAACTGTTTACGAACTTCACTGGTTTGTCTGTCTTTTACTTCTAGCTTGCTAGTGGGCCACTCAGTTTTGTCCAACTTTAGAAAAGATGGTCCTTCCCACCAAGACTTCTCGTCCTTGAGTTGAGTCACAGATCGACCCCTAGTTAACAGGTCAGCTGGGTTTTGCTTTGTTGGTACATACCGCCACTGCTCTGGATTTGTTGACTTCTGTATTTCACCCACACGGTTTGCAACAAAAGGTTTGAACTGTCTGCTCTGTCCTCGAATCCAGTACAGAGTGTCCATACTATCGGACCAAAACTGCCACATTGGCTTATCTACTCTTAGAACAGGACCAACTTTCTCAGCTTGTCGAAGTCCTACGATGGCTGACATTAGTTCTAGTCGGGGAATGCTAACTGCATGAAGTGGTGCAACTTTTGATTTCGATGCAACTAGGTTACATGAAACAGTTCCATCTTTGTACACATGTCTAACGTATGTCACAGCTCCATAAGCTTCTTGTGAAGCGTCAACAAAGGTATGAAGAGTTACCTCTTCAACTTCGGCTGCAAGTCTAAGACATCGTGGTATTTGAATCTCAGACAGTTCCAATAGCTCATCGAACCATTCTTGAGCTTTAGCTTCCAGTGTTGCATCTAACGGTTCATCCCAGTCGAGGCCTTTTGTCCACATGTTTTGAAGAAGGATCCTCGCACGGATAACGTATGGTGTCAAGAAGCCAAGGGGATCAAATAGTGTTGCTATTCGTTTCAGAAATCCTCGCTTGGTGCTTGTGTACTTTTCCTTTGGTTGGTTAACTTGAAACTTGAATTCGTCCTCCTTAGGAGACCATGTCACTCCTAATGTCTTTGTAACAGGTAGCTCATCCTTGTCGAGATCCACTTCAGTAACACAATCTGCTGTCGGTATAGCTTGTAGCACCTCTTGGGAGTTTGATAACCATTTACGTGCATGCATTCCGGCAGAAGCCCACAGCTGAGCCAGCTGCTCATACAACTCGATTGCAGTCTCAACGTTAGGCATTGAATCCATAGAATCATCCATATAGGTGCTGTTAAGGATTGTATCGGCAGCAAGAGGGTGTGTCTTCTGATTCTCTTGGGCATGGTGACGTGCAACATACTGTGCCAAGAATGGGGACGATGCTACTCCAAAGACAACTCTTTCAAATTCATAGACATCAGGTTCTCTTTCAGTCTCTAGTTGTCTCCACAGAAAACGGTGGTAGGGTCGGTCTTCTTCTTTTAGCTTTATCTGTAGATACATCTCTTTAATGTCACACATCAATGCAACCGGGTCACGACGAAATCTAAGCAAAACTGTAACCAAGTCATTCTGAAGCTTGGGACCTTGATACATCATGTCATTGAGAGAAACATCCTGACATTTTGCTGATGCATCAAAGACTATACGAGTCTTGGTAGTGGCTTTATCAGGTCTCAGAATTGGAAAATGTGGCATATACCATCCTTCACCAGGTTTTCTGTCTTCTGGTGGTACTTTGTGAATGTATCCACGCTGAACGTAGCTCTGTATAACTTCATTGTAGTCTTTGCCAACTTGACTTGAGGATAGCAAACGTTTCTCTGTATTCTGTAGACGTCGTAAAGCCATACTATAACTATCAGGTAAAGAACGTCTGTCTCTCTTCCATGGCAATCCAACGCAGTAATGACCATCTGTAAAAGTAAGAGATTCTGCTACTGTATTCTTGGCAATCCTGTCTTCAGGAGTGATCAGCTCTGAACTGATAGGTTCTTCAATGTCCCAGAAACGACGGATAAGATTATTCAGCTCATTGTAGGCTGTAGCTGTAAACGTGTAGTTGGTACGAGCATTATCAAGTGGTGTAGTTGTTTGACCAATGCATGTCCATCCAAGTGGTGTTAATCTAGCTATTGGTTCTCCTGCCTGTCCTTTTACTTCCTTGATGGCACACATCAGCTCTGCATGATCCACTCCGATAAGAAGATCTACATTTGGTCGAGGTCCCGTTGATGGAAATTCTATTGACTTCAAATGGCTCCATTCTTGCTTGTGTTGGTTCCAATCAACTGCTTTCATACTACCAGTCACTTTTTCAGCAGTGTAGGCTGAAGCTGCAACGCTTGTATTTCCATCAAGGCTGCAAATCCTGAACTCCACAATAGAAGTATGTAGTGTCTCTTGGTTATCATTCAGAACATTTACAGTTAGCTGTTGAGGTGTTCCTTCGAGCCCGAGCTCTGCAGCAACATCAGCATTCAAATAGGTTTTGGTACTTGCATCGTCGAGAAGTGCGTTCACTTTTACTCTTTTGGTTCCATTAATCACATACACAGGTACAGTTCTCAAAGCTATGAACTCTGTTGTTTGTGCTTTTTCTGTTGATAAAGTAGTTGTGTGCGATCTGTGTTCAGACTCCCCTTCCTTGGGAGGATGCTGTCGAGGCGTCCACCAGCCACTGTAACGACGCGAACCTTCACTTTGTTGTGATCTTGACGACTGGTTACATGCACTAGCACTTTGGAGAGTTCCACTTTCTTGAGAACTTGACACTGGTTTGGAGGTTTCCTTCACTTGGGTTGGGTTTCCGGTCGTCTCGGCATTTCTTTCATCTTGATGCAAAAGTCTGTGATGAAAATGCTGACAGTCACGCACTCCACAAACTCTACTCCTGGTGCATGATTTTCCTTGGTGTCCAGAGCCTAAACATCTATAACACAGACTTAGTTCTTTCGCCTTGTGCCATCGTTCCCTGGTACTCAATGACTTAAAATTGTCACAGTTCCATATTCCGTGAGCCTTGTTGCAGATCTTGCACTTCAGATAACTTTTACTCTCTTGCACAGATGATGGCGATGTAACAAAGGTTTTGGCAGAATTCTCTCTCTTACTACTTTCCTTGTTCAGTCCCTTTATGGTTTCCGAAGCTGTTGTGAGGAATTCTGACTCTTGATTGATAAATTCTCTGAGAATTTCAACAGACTCTTTGTGTTTATTCTCAAAGACCCAACGGCTGTACTTGGACAATAGATTTTCACTTAATTTTCGTTGAAGGGTAATGTACAACGAACCGTTTCCTAGCTCGCTTTCTTGACCAGCATCATGAAGATTCACAGTGATCACGTCTAAAAGCTCTGCAAAACGTTCTAAGTCCTTTGCATTTCCATCGCGAATAGGTTTAAACTTGTCCAGCTCGTCCAGGCGAAGCATAATCTGTCTGCGTTTTCCACCATATTTTCTCTCCAATCTCTCTTTAGCAATCTCATATGCTGCAGCAGAGTGCCCAAGACTGTCAATGACTCTCAAAGCCTCTCCTTCAAGACTATTACGTAGACGCAGTAGCTTATACTCTGATGTAGCTGTTGTTTTGTCGACACAAGACATAAAGGCTGCTTTCCACGATTCGTAGTTTCTCTTGTCCCCACTGAACTTCGGTATTGAAACACGTGTTAATAATCTTGACGAATCCATTTCCAATGATGAGTGCTGTGTAACGTAGTGTGATGATGGACGAGGACACATTGGCGTTGATGCTGCGATATGCCCTCCAATGGGCAAGGTAAATGTATCTTGGGATTCCTGTAGTCTTTTAGACGATGAAGGTTCTTTATCTGTAATTGATGAGGATCGGGTATCTTGTGGTTTATCCAACGATGAGTGTTCTTTATTCGATGTCGATTGGGTTTCCTGTGCTTTATGTAACGAAGAGTGTTCTTTCTCTGTAGATGCTGACTGGGTTTCCTTTAGACACAAGGGTTTTCTATCTGTTACCAAAATATCACAGGCTTTCTGATTATTGAGCCATGGCGATTTTTGATCAGTTGGCGTGGATTGGGATCCCTGTGGTTTATCGTAAGATGACGGTCTTTCGTCGATTGTTGATGTCTGTGTTTCTTCAGAAAATAACGTTGATTCATCCTTTTGGGTATTTTGGCAACTAAGTACTCCATCTTTCGCTTGAGTTTTGTTGGTTTTGGATTCCTGTTCTTTTTCGGCCGGTGAGGGTAGTATATCCTTTTCACTCCCGACGTCCTGTCTAGTTGGTGTCTTGTTTGGCGCCACGTTATCTGGTTGGCGCGCCGGTTCGTCTGGGTCGACGTGTTCTTGTTGTAATAATTTGAAGCTTGATTCGATTTCTTTGACGATCTTGGATATTTCTTCTTCTTGTTTACTAACTTCTTGCTGTAGAATCTCTACTTGTTGCTGAGCTGGAATTTGTTTCGATGGTAAGCGTTTCTTTGTTTCGTTGCTGGGCGTAAGATTCCCCATGTTCGATGACTCAGCGCTTTTGTTTAGACAACCATTCACGATCTCCTCCGCTTCTTCGAATTCCTCTGCTATCGTTTCTAACTCACTTGAAAGCCTTCTTCCACTCTCTATATCTCCAGTACCTTCGTAGAATGTTTCCAGATCTTCGATTGTACCAATAACGTACTCCATTGCCTCGCTTAACGCATCCATTTGCTGTCTTATTTGTTGTCTTGACGATAGTCCGCCCTCTAATGTCATTAGCAGTCGATTCCTTGTCTTGGTGAAAGCCGCTTTCGCTTTCGTCTTCTCTTTCTTCAGTCTTTCGATTGACATGGTTTTCGTTGGTTGAAAACCTCGCTCTGCTACCAGAATGTACGATACGATTTTACATTTTTATTCTGAACTCGAACATCAGTCACACTCTTACACTACTAGACACGCTCACTCCACTCGCAACGACCTCGTGCTGTACAAACTACATTGCGCATGCGCGCCACAGGTAACCATTACATACATGTTTCTCCTGAACAATACATCAATTGACACGGCGGTATAAACATTTGAACAGTAATAGATAATTAAGCAATAAACGATAGATTTCCGTGGTTTATCGGGGAAATAAACCACGCGGGATGTTGGGAGAACACGAGAAAAGGCCTAAAAAATCACGAGCCGTAGGCGAGTGATTTTCGGCCTTTTCGAGTGTTCTCCCAACATCCCAAGTGGTTTATTTCCCCGATAAACCACGGAAATCTATCGTTTATTGCTTTTATAATATAGCGGAAAATAATTATAAGCAAAAAACTAACATATAAAACCAAATTTCGCAGATGAAAATATCAATTCTCCTAAGAATCATCAGAGAGCCAATAAGATTGCTCATTACTTCGAGATTGAGATACAACGAGCGTTGTGATTGGCTTGATTTTGAAAATTACGTCATCGACGTCCTTTGCGAAGAGACAAAAATGGCGTTGAAGAAGGTTGACATGAAAGTTGTGGACAACAAATTTGCTCTTTTGAGGTACTTTTCTATACTTTCTCGTGTCTAAGCATACATGTTTTCACTGAAAAAAAATTTTTCTTGTATGTGCAAAAATTTTTAGGCGGATTAAGTCCTTTTTATAGACTTTTTTAAGCTTTAAAGCTTTGCCGTAATTTCGATCCTCTGAAAGTGAATGCTTTGAAGCATAAATTTGCCTTTTTGCTCCTCGTGTTTTTATTGACTTATTTGTACATGTGTACGTTTTGTTCACAGAAAAAAATACTTAGTATGTCAGAATTGCAGATATTTCAAAGGCAATTGAGTAAATTTAACGGCCTTCAACTATCACTTGTAAGTTTGAGAGTTTTTTCACCCACGCAGCATGTTGCTCTCTTGCTTGTTGTCATCAAAGCTGTAATATAAACAGCTGAAAGGAACTATTTCATCATGGAAAGTAACTTGTTAATACAAATATTGTTAATAAACTTATTGTTCTTATAATACTGCCTGAATTTTTTAGTTATTTGTTTTGTGAAAAACTATCCAAAGTTTCATACACGATTTCAGGTTTGCTCTTATCAGTCGCTTTTCATTACAAAACATCAGGTTCTAGTGAAAGTCGTGAACTGTGACTTGCTAATATATCAGAAAACAATAAAAAACGTATTTTATATTGAACATTCTTTTGTTTTTTTTGTTTTTTTTTACGGCAGAAAGAAGTGTTGAGCCGTGGTTTATGGGGGAAATATACCACGGGTTTCAAGCGCTTTTTAGCCAATCAGAGCGCTCGTTAGAAAAAAGCTATATTATAATAGATAATAGACTACTACCTTGAATCTATTTCTTAAATGTGTCTAATAGTGTCCTTTACACTCAACTGTTCGCAATCAATGTAGCCACAGGACAAGTTGACGTACGAATAGAGCTCTAGTACGGTATGAAGCACCTCCAAGAAATAGACGTTGATCACTGGTTCAGTCCCATGCTTGAGCTTTTTTGGCCTCTTCGCTTTTAAAGTCGCAATCCAAGATTCTCCAGTTTAACTAAGAAGATATAAAAGTATATATTTTAAGATCTTTTCGTTTAAAGACATTAATCACAACCGAGAGCACAACTCAATGTGCAGGCTACATGTATTTTTATACCCGAGCTGATTTACTGGAAAGAACAATCATATTCCTGACATAGTGAAATCAAAACATGGCCATCCTAAGAGGATGTCCTTTATGACCTTCTCCCTGCCTGTAAGAAGGTTTAAAAGTTGACTTTTTGTAGAGTAAATTAATCTAAAGCTTACTTATCAACTTACCGCGCGACTTCGGCGTCCCTTCCAGTAGAATAACTGACTATTTGTACTCTGATGAAGCTTGTTCTTCTTTCCAATCATGTATTAAAGCTTTCTCAATCTTTCTACCTCAATTTGAGATTAATGTAGGCCATATTTTAGGCTCAAAATAGAGATTTTTGTAGAAAATATTCACTTAATCTCCTTGTACTTTCAAGGTTTCTTCAAAATGACCGCCCAGCAACGGCCGCATTCAAAATACCCACGTGATCAAATACCGCGTTTTCATTGGTTTATTGTGAAAAATGTACGGGATTCCTGTGTGTTGACCGCTGACTTGACTTACCGCTGGCTAATAATTCATTCGAAGAGAAAAGATTTATTTTAAGAACAGTTGTTGTTGTTGTTGGATGTTTTTCTTTTGCTGTTGGAGCTAAAAACTACTAAAAGGACACAACGAAACAAGATAAAAGAAAGGTACGTACGACAAAGGATTTTTTGTTAGGTTTTTCTCGGTGTAGACGTCTGTAATCGATTGTGAAGAGCAATAGAGGGCTTTTGGCGCCAATTTTTCACTGTATCACACATACAACACTGACATGAATTTAGGACTTTGTCTGTCTTATTAGCTGAAGAAATCCTACCAAAATACGAGAGTAACAGCACCTCGTTAATTGCTTTCAACTGTCCTTACCTAGTGTAGAGTAACCTAAGAATCCATGATGTTGTGTTGGAATACACGAGTCTTGCATTTTGCCACAGTCTGCATGGATTGTTAACCCAGATACAAAATCTTTCAAAATGATACTGTAATATGTAGTACGTCACTTCCGCTACACGTACTAATTATAGACATGTAATATTAGAATGTAGGGGTTTCATAGATTCATTCAATAAAGGACACGGAGCAACACAACATGGTGTCAGAAAGTGGTCTCTTTTAATCGAGCAAATTTGGAAGCAATCGTCTCTATACAGCTATGGCATCTAATATCCAGTGGGCAGCGCCCAAAGAAATGTCGTTCGAGGGCAACGTGAGCAAAAATTACCGCAAGTTTGAAGAGCATTGGAATCTTTTTGAGAAGACCGAGCTGAAGACCAAAACACAAGAAGAGAAATGTTCCTACTTCCTTCTATGTATTGGCGAAAAGGGACGTGAAATCTACAAAACCCTCAATCTGCCAGATGAAACCACTACAAATGATGACGGTGAAAGTGTTTGGAAGAGGACTGTGACAGAAATCAAGACGGCATTCAAAGCCTACTGTAATCCTAGGAAGAACGTAACTTTCGAACGTCACAAATTCAACACTCGCAACCAAGAACAAGGTGAAACAATCGACCAATACGCCACAGTTCTAAGGACTCTCGCATCGACATGTGAGTTTAAAGACCTTAAGGACTCTCTCATACGTGACAGAATTGTGTGTGGAGTACTGGATCAGACGTTGAAAGAACGACTGCTGCGAGAAGCGGACCTCACGCTCGAGAAAGCTCTCAATATCTGCAGAGCGGCAGAACACTCAAAACAACAACCCAAAACAATCTCTGAGACAAATAACGCTAATATTGATTTTGTGAAGAAGAAGCCAACCAACGAACGTCACACCCCTTCACGATCAAGACCGCAAGAACCATGTGGTAACTGCGGCGGCACCCACAAACCAAGATCATGTCCCGCATATGGTAAAGCCTGCAATAAATGTTCTAAATTGGGACATTTCGCGAAATACTGCCGATCAAGCCTGTATCAAGCTACAAACCGACCTCGAGTGCATGAACTAGAGTACAACGACAATGAATATCCTGATCACGGAATCGATCAGATAACCATCGACTCAGTAAACAGAAATGACCATCATGAACAGTTTGCCAATATACGTATTGGTAACCACAGCCTTAGAATCAAGCTTGACACCGGAGCCGAAACGAGCATTCTAACCAAAGAGGATTTTGACAAAATCATTCCACAAAAACATCCACGTAGAAAACTACAGGCATCGCATGCACGTCTCACCGCGTTTGGTGGTCATAACATTCCTGTTATTGGACAGTGTTCTTTGTTATGTAACTTCAAGAACATGAAGCATTTTGTTAATTTCCAAGTTGTCGACAGTGGCAAGTCTCTCCTCGGATGCAAGGATTGCGAAATCCTTGATCTGATTTCATTCAACATCAATCATGTGTCATCAAAGCCCGACAACAATACACTCAACGGGCTCACTAAACAGGAGATAATCGACAAATACCCCACATGCTTTGAAGGCTTAGGGCGGATATCTGAGCCCTATCACATTAAAATCGACGAACACGCGCAACCAGTTATCCACCCTCCAAGAAAAATCCCAGCAATGCTGCGTGACAGAGTTAAAGACGAACTAGAAGGCATGGAAACGACAGGAGTGATATCAAAAGTTCAAGAGCCGACAGAATGGGTGAACTCAATGGTGGTCAACGAGAAGCGATCTGGCAAACTGAGAATTTGCATTGACCCCCGCGACCTAAACAAGGCTGTGAAACGTGAGCACTATCAATTACCTACTCAAGAAGAAATCACTGCGCGGCTCGCGGGCGCAAAATATTTCAGTCATCTAGATGCCCAAAACGGGTTTTGGCAGATACCATTAGACAGAGAAAGCTCTCTTCTCACCACTTTCAATACACCGTTTGGCCGTTACCGTTTTGAAGTGATGCCTTTCGGATTTGTATTTGCACAGGAAGTCTTTCATAGAACTGTCAGCGAACTATTCGCTGATATTGATGGATGTGAGACGGATATTGATGACATCCTCGTTTGGGGGGAAACGATCGAAGAGCATGACGCGAACCTGAAGCGAACTCTGGACCGTGTACGAGAGATCAACATGATTTTGAACAAAGACAAATGCAAGATCAGGCAAACTGAACTCATCTATCTTGGAGAAAAGCTCACGTCTGAGGGCGTTAGACCCGACGAAGCCAAGATCAAAGCCATCACAGAATACCCTACTCCACGGGACAAACAAGACATAATGCGCCTACTAGGAATGGTGAACTTTGTTGCAAAATTCTCACCAAAACTATCTGAAACAACGGCACCGCTAAGAGAACTCGTACGCCGTGACACAGAGTTCCAATGGCTTCCACATCACGACAAAGCCTTTCAAGACCTAAAGAATCAGCTGTCAACAAGTGAAACACTTCGATACTACGATGTAGCCAAACCTGTCATCATTCAAGTCGATGCATCGCAGAAGGGTTTGGGAGCAGCTTTGCTTCAGGACAATGGACCAGTAGCGTACGCCTCAAAAGCTCTTAACGAAACCCAGCAAAACTACGCCCAAATAGAAAAAGAACTCTTTGCCATCGTTTTTGGGTGCAAACGATTCCACCAATACATCTATGGAAAGAAAGTGAAAATTGAAACCGATCACAAACCGCTGGAGGCGATCTTCAAAAAACCACTCTCACAAGCACCCTCACGCCTACAGAAGATGTTGCTTCAGATACAGGAATATGACATCGAGCTTGTGTACAAGAAAGGTACAGAAATGTACGTAGCTGATGCTCTATCTAGAGCGTTTCCGCCAACCATAACAGAGGAAGAGTTCGAAAGAGATCTCGAGCAAGAGAAATTTGTACATCTTATGTCAACTAGTGCTTACGTGACCGACCGGAAGTTGGAGGAAGTCAGACAGCACATTGAGACTGACATGGACATGCAGCTGTTAATCAAGCAAATACGACGAGGATGGCCAACAAACAACAAATTAACTCACCCAGCAATGAAAGAGTACTTTCCACATCGAGAGAAATTGACAGAGAACGACGGCTTGATTTTCGCTGGTCACGCAATACTCATCCCTCCTAGTCTTCGACGTGACACTCTCAGAAAACTCCATCAGTCACACCAAGGAATCGAGAAAACAAAGCAGCTGGCACGACAGACCATATTCTGGCCTGGTATGTCATCACAGATAGAGGATATGATATCCAAGTGTTCGGTATGTCTACAACACAGAAACTCCAACCCTAAGGAACCACTACAACCACACCAATTACCTGAGCGTCCATGGCAACGAGTCGCCACCGACCTATTCAACTGGAAAGGCCTACCACATATTGTAGTCGTAGATTACTACAGCCGTTACCCAGAAGTTGCAGAACTCAGAGACACCAAAGCCAGAACAGTCATCAATAAGATTAAGTCTTTCTTCAGTCGTCATGGGATACCAGATGAGCTTGTGTCTGACAACGGGCCTCAATACTCATCCAAAGAGTTCAAGGAATTTGCTGACAATTATGGATTCACCCATGTTACAACCAGCCCCAGATACCCACAATCTGGTGGGCTACACGAGAAGACTGTGCAAACTGTCAAGCGACTGTTACAAAAGACGAAAGAAGATAACACAGATCCATATCTAGCACTGCTTGACTACAGGAACACTCCCATCAACGGCACCAGTCCTGCACAGGCTCTTATGAATAGGACCTTACGAGGCTCGATACCTGTTGCACCTAATGTACTTACACCCAAGCTGTTAGATCCCTCAAGCTTCAAAGCACAAAGGGAAAAAGAGCAGATATACCAAAAGAAATACTATGACAAAGGAGCAAGGCCACTTCCATCACTCAAAGAACACGACCAAGTAGTAATGAAGAAGGAACCACAAAGCCCTTGGCAGCCAGCAATAGTTGTTGGACGGCATGCCACTCCGAGATCGTTTCTAGTAAAGGCCCATGACGGTACAGTGTTCAGACGAAACAGGAAACACCTTGTGAAAGTCAAGTCAGAGCCTATGGAATCAGGGCCAGCCATCGAGGATTCTGAAGACCACGCTTTAGAAGACGACGAGGAAACAAAGCCTGAAGGCGAACCCGCAGACGTCTCACCTCCAGTAAATACCGAGACACAAGTAAAAACAAGTAGTTTCGGGCGGATAATTAAACCAAATCCCAAGTACATGGACTACACAAACTAACTAAGTACACTGACTGATTCAATGCTTTATGAAGCATGCCAAATGTTCATTTGTACAAAGACTCTCATATTTTGTTACAGTTTTATACATTGACTTTATTATAATTATTTGTTAATCATTGACTTCTTTGAAAAAGGGAGATGTAATATGTAGTACGTCACTTCCGCTACACGTACTAATTATAGACATGTAATATTAGAATGTAGGGGTTTCATAGATTCATTCAATAAAGGACACGGAGCAACACAACAGATACTTTGCATCTTATATCTATAAAATGTTTGCTTTTAGGATGCATACTTCAGAATGAAAATAATTTGGAAAGAAAGAAGATAACTGAAAAATTAAATGCTATAAGAAAGGAAATCATATATGAGGGAAAGTCTTCAAGGAGAGAGTACCAGTATAAAAGGAGTTCAACTGAATCTGGCACTGCTACACAAATAAAGCCTTCAAGAAAAGAACTTTACTGTAGTCAAATGTCAGTGAGAGCTAGTACTTGTATATGCCATAATAATTATTATAATTTTTTCAGATAAATACAACATGAAACAAAAGAACTAGAGCAAAAATTGGAGCAAAAAAACTATGAAACAAGAACTAATAGTTGCTACAAATTCTACAAATGATACAGCTATATAGCAATATAGCAATGATTTATTTTTTAACAACTAAATTGATTTGCAATTGAATGTCATGGCTTCGCACTTTGGAATTTTTTGTTTTTTGTCAATTTGTATTTATGTAATAATGCCTAGCTGTATTATATTGTTGCATGATCTTTGTAATTTACAGTTCCTTAGGAGTGACCATTGAGATCTTAATTCATGCAGACCACTTCAAATTGAGCTTGAAATCATTTGAGAATATTTGAGCACCAACAAGATTGTTTTTGGCTTTGTTTTGTTTGATTGTCATGTTTTAATGTTATGAGTTAAACCTTGGTATTATTCACTCAGTTTTGGTCATTTTTATATTTACAATTGAGCTTGAAATCATCTGAGAATATTTGAGCACCAACAAGATTGTTTTTGGCTTTGTTTTGTTTGATTGTCATGTTTTAATGTTATGAGTTAAACCTTGGTATTATTCACTCAGTTTTGGTCATTTTTATATTTACAATTGAGCTTGAAATCATTTGAGAATATCTGAGCACCAACAAGATTGTTTTTGGCTTTGTTTTGTTTGATTGTCATGTTTTAATGTTATGAGTTAAACCTTGGTATTATTCACTCAGTTTTGGTCATTTTTATATTTACAATTGAGCTTGAAATCATTTGAGAATATCTGAGCACCAACAAGATTGTTTTTGGCTTTGTTTTGTTTGATTGTCATGTTTTAATGTTATGAGTTAAACCTTGGTATTATTCACTCAGTTTTGGTCATTTTTATATTTACAATGTATGTAATAATGCCAAACTATATAAATTGCTGCATGATCTTTGTAATTTGCAGTACCATGGGAGTGACCATGAGATCTTCATGCTGGTCTGCAATGTGGAGTGCTTGCAATATTTATATATTTCTGCATTTATTGCATTGATCACTTCAAATTGAGCTGAGAATCATTAGATATCTGAGGATCAACAAGAATTTTTTGCTTTGTTTTTGTTGTTATTTTTGTTTTTCCCATGTTTTAATGTTAAGTCTTAAACTTTGTAATAATCCAGTTTTGGCATTTTTTATTGTAATAATACCAGACTGTATAAATTGTTGCATGATCTTTGTAATTTGCAGTACCATGGGAGTGACCATGAGATCTTCATGCTGGTCTGCAATGTGGAGTGCTTGCAATATTTATGCATTTTTGTATTATTGCATAAGTTAGTTCCAAAGTATTAAGACTAAAATTAATTTGGATTTATTCAAGTAAATTAATTATGGTGTAAATTAATGCAGTAAATAAGATTGAAAGTGCATCAAAATTCAAACTTGTTTAGCTATGCAACATCATCAATTATTTGATTTCAAGGTGAATGAGAATATTATAAATGCAATGCAGACAGCTTAGAAAAAGATTGGATTTGTTTGCTTGGACTGGTAATTACAAATCAAATACTTTTGGAAGGCACGATACGAAAAAGTTAATTTGATTGTTGTGTATCCATATCATTGCATGATGTATATATATTGTATTAAAATACCGGCATACTAGATAATATGTTGTGTAGCAAGTATTCATTCCGAAATAGCTTAAGAATGCCTGCCAAAAATTCCGGTATATTCATTCTTTAAGTATGCAAATCCTCATATCTAGTTATATGTAGTACGAAAAGTATGCATAAGTATTCGCCATAACATACATCGCCTATAATTTTCGTCAGGAATATATGATAATATCTCAAGTCCCGAAGGAATATTCTTATACTGATATCTTTGGTATACAAGTTGAAAATTCTGGTATATTGATACTTCACATATGCAAGTCCGAATACCACAGAAATATAAAATACGTAAAGTGTGCATAAGTATTCGTCCTTCCATACTTCGCGTATAATTTTCGTCAAGAATATATGATAACATCTCAAGTCCTGCAGGGATATTCATTTTCCGATATCTTGAGTATACGAGTTGAAAATCTCGGTATATTTATACTTCACATATGCAAGTCCGAATACCACAGAAATATAAAATACGTAGCGTATGCGTAAGAATTCAAAATGAATACTATTACCATACGTTACGTATATTATCCGTGTCGAATATCCAAGAATACCCCAAGTTTCGGAGGCGTATTCAATTCTTGAATACTCTTGAATATTCGCCTTTTGGCACAGGCCAGTTGCTTATCCTGCTCTCCTGAGTCATATCTTTCTGAACGGCTCCTAAGTACTCTGCTTAGATCTTGTTACGGAAGATGAAGTTATAAAGATCACTAAGGGCTTTCACAATGGCAGAGCAAGTTGGTTATGACAATATTCCGATGTCGGTAATACAAAACACCATAGAGTCATTATCGATACCCTTATCACATATCATTAACTTATCATTCATCCCTGGTATCGTACCTAACCAACTGAAAATTTCGCGAGTTAATTTTATACCATTGTTCAAATCCGGTAATATAAGTCTAATTTTAGCAACTATAGACCCGTTTCTGTTCTACCAGCCTTTTCAAAGATATTTGAAAAAGTTTTTTACAATCGTCTTTCTAATTACCTTATTGAGTTTAATATCCTATGTAATAATCAATATGGATTCAGAATCATTCAGAAAGGGTTACTCAACCTCATTTGCATTAATTGACCTTTATGATAAGATGTCTTCGGCCCTCGACAATAATGAACTTGCAGTAGGATTCTTTATGGACTTATCAAAAGCGTTTGATACTGTAAACTACGACATCCTTTATATTAAGCTAGAGCATTACGGTATTCGAGGAATTGCTCTAGAATGGATAAAGAGCTACCTTCCTAATCGATTAAAATTTGTACATTTTAATAATAGTATTTGGTCTCTTGCACCTTTATCATGTGTGGTACCACAGGGCTCTATTTTGGGCCCTCTACTGTTTTTAATTTATATTAATGATATATGCAATGTCTCGTCAGTAGCCAAAATCATCTTATTTGCTGATGGCACAAATCTTTTTTTCTCTCATAGAGACCCTAGCTATTCACCTCAATGATCTTTTGAATCAAGAAATTCCAAAAAATTTTCAATGGTTAATAGCAAATGAATTATCTCTGAATGTTGATATAAGACTAAATTTATGATTTTTAAACCTGGACGAAAAAGAGTTTTGGTCAAGTTTCGAGTTGTTCTTAACAACAAATTAAGAAATTGAACAAGTTAAAGAAACAATTTTTCTAGGAGTTGTATTAGACGAACACTTGACTTGGAAATCTCACGTGGCGCTTGTTGCCTAGTCTCCCTCGCAGCCGTGTTTAGCCTCGTCACGCAACGCTCCCTCGGAAAAACACGGCTGCTTCAATGGGCGCTACATTCCATTCCAATTGTATCAGTTGTCCAATCAGAAGATACATCAACAAACGGTCCATTTCCCGTGTTCCGGAAATAAGTTTTATATCTGTCAACACCACAAAGAGAGTAAACATTGCACTACCAAAAATAAGTTTCAAATTTTTGAATACGAAAAGATATATACAGATGGAAGATCAGTAAAACTTTCTTCTTTGTATATTTCTCAAATGATACCAGACACTTCGAATGAAACGAAGTGAAGTGTTTGTAAACTAGCTGTTGTTTTGGGATCCGAGGTTAATCCAATTATTCTCCAAGTCAACGGAACGCTATATGTAGACCTTTTGGCATTTTTGGCGCGAATGACTCCTTGATTTTGAGAGTCAAGCTCTGATTGGTTAAGGACTTGGAATGGAATGTAGCGCCCATTGAAGCAGCCGTGTTTTTCCGAGGGAGCGTTGCGTGACGAGGCTAAACACGGCTGCGAGGGAGACTACTTGTTGCCAACAAGATTTCAAAGTCTATCGGCATAAATCAAGTCTTTATCTACAGAAATCATCTTTACGAACGTTTTACCTCTCTCTGATTTACTGAGAAACTGTACTAACGAAGAAGATCTATGTTGCCTTCCCCCCTAGCCCGGGGGGGGGGGGGGGGGGACTCCGATCGGAAATGGACGGGGATGCTCGTCGTACCTTTTAGGGGTCAAAATCAGCGATCTGGTACCTTTTAGGGTGTCTCAGACTTTAGTGGACTACTAGAGACCTAGCTGGTACCTTTTAGGGTGAATTTTTCCTCCATCAACGATTAAATACTGGAATCAAAGATCGGATTGCACGACCATCCAATTGTTCGTATATAAATAGACACAATTGATCGCTTGATTGACTAAAATATGCAAAATGTTAAATTTAGTGTTTTTGAGTTGGTACCTTTTAGGGGTAAAAACATGTATTGCCACGCCCACCCGGATATGACATTGGTACCTTTTAGGGGTCATTTTTAAAATTTCCGACGAGCATCCCCGTCCTCTTATATATAGGAGTCCCCCCCCCCCCCCCCCGGGCCTCCTAGTGGAGAAGCTGAAAAAGTATCAGGAGAACGACCCCGTGGTTGGAAGAGTGATGGAATATGTCAAGCTTAAAAGAATGCCCAGCAAGAAAGAAAGCTAAAAAGAGGATAAGAGTGTCTTACAACTGCTAAAGGAATGGGAACGATTTCGTTTGGACAGAGGTATTCTTTACCGTGAATGTAGACATGACACCGACGTGACTACCCAATTGGTAGTGCCAGATGCTCTAAAGGAGAAAGTATTCGAGAGTATCCACAGCAACATGGGTCATTTTGGTACGGAGAGAACACTGCATTTGGCAAGATCAAGATTTTTGGCCACGAATGGCTAAAGAGATAACACAAATGGTGAAGACTTGCAAGCCTTGTGTTCTGCGAAAGACCCCTCAGCCACACAGAGTTGCCCCGTTGGTACCTATAACGTCATTGGCCTCGTTGGAATTGCTGTGCATAGACTATCTCAAGCTTGACAGGTCTGCAGGCGGCTATGAGAACATACTCGTCATCACGGACCACTTTACGAGATATGCACAGGCAATACTCACATTGAATCAAACGGCCAAGACTACAGCTCGCGTTTTGTTTGACAAGTTTATAGTGCATTATGGGTTCCCTGTGAGGCTCCATAGCGATCATGCTCAAGGAAGAAACTTTGAATCTCAGATCATCCAACAACTTTGCAAACTTGCCAATGTGTCGACGTCGCGCACAACCCCGTACCACCCCATGGGGAATGGCATATGCGAGCGCTTTAACAGAACGCTGCTCCAAATGTTAGGAACGCTTTGAAATAAGAATAAAATATCACAGTGAGTAACCACGAGATTACATATATATTATATACATATGTATATACTTTGACATCAAGTCACGATTTCCTTGCTTTTAATATACATATTATTGAATGAGAATGTCTGATTCCTTATAAATAAGCCCTACGGCTTCATAATCAGACCTCCTCGCCATTATGAATATATGTTTTGTATATATATATTTCTTTTTTTGTGTGTATTGTATGGCAAATAAACTATAACTGTAACTTTTGAATTTTTCTCGAAAGGTTTGTTAGTTTTTCAGCTCTGTCGGCAATAGTCGGAGATGCACAACGCTTCAAAACGACTGCGCATGCGCAAGTTTTCGTGGGCTTGCGCGTATCCGCATCTTGACAATCATTAAGAATCAATAAGAATCCCAAGCAATATTTTTAGACTTTTTATCAATAGATTTTTCCATGTCATATCTTTGAGCTTAATTTTGAGCACTGGTGCAAACATGAAAGTACTTGGTGCAAACAAGAGACCATAATACTAAGAGAGCGAAACTCAGTATTGATGTTTGTGCGCGGTTCGTAGCGCCTAAGGCTATTTTTAGTAACTTCGCCATCGCGCGCGCAAGGCACTTAAACAATAGAATTCAAACAGTCCCTTCCGTGCGCATGCCAAAAAGCAAATTCTATTGGTTGAGGGCCTTGCGCGCGCGATGGCGAAGTTACTAAAAATAGCCTTAGTCGCCGCGAACATCGCACAGACTTTAATACTTAGTTTCGCTCAGTCTTGGTATTATGGTCTCTTGGTGCAAAAGGCAGGTGACAGAATATAGTACAGACTGTCCTTAAACTGATATTTGGGGACTAACTTTGGCTTCTGTCGGCTTACTTTTCGCTGGCAAAGTACACGGTCAAATGTTTTCATCCGGGGATTCGTTTGAAAAGTCGCGCATGCGTGGTACGATTTGCCTCAGTGTCGTCGTAGATTTACCTTTCCTCATCAAAATGCGTCAGTATCGGATTACAAAGTACAGCAGATCTTACAAAATACGACAGGAAACTCGTGTTTATCGACTATTTTGTTGGCCTAAAACACTTTTAAGATAATTTGGTTCGCTAGGTCAAATGAGATTAGGGAATAAATCCGGCTTAGAAAATAGACATAAATGATAAAATTTAGAAATAGATTTAAATTATAATGATATTATCGTAGCATTATTTCCTTCGTAAACCAAGATACAAAGCCAGCGTTAATGTTGGTAAACTTCGATTCTCACTTGCTAAAAAAAATTTGTCTACAGAACCACGTATTAATTAAATTGTGAACATAAATGTGGGTGTCTGTTTGTGCCTCATAGGGGATTTCCGCGTTGCCTTAAGTATATTTCATAATTTAATTTTGTAAATGTGTATTAATTTTACTTTTTTTTTATAATGGAAAATAATCTACCTAGGAACTGTTTTTGATTGTAAGTACACCTTACGATTTCTTCTATGAATAAATGAATGAATGAATGAAAAAGAACTAAAGAGATCAAGAAAGAACGGAGAAAATAGTTGAAAACTAAGAAGGAAAGAAGGAAAGAAATATACAAAAGACAAACGAGGGAAAAAGAAAAAGAAAGAAAAAAGAAAGGTAAAAGAGAAAGAAAAAAGGAAAAAGAGAGAAAGAAAAAAAGGAAAAAAGGAAAAAAGACGAGAGGAAGAAAGAAAGAAAGAAAGAGAGAAAGAAAGAGAGAGAGAAAGAAAGAAAAAGGGAGGAAAAAAAGAAAGAAAGAAAAAAAGAAAGAAAGAAAAAAAGAAAGAAAGAAAGAAAGAAAGAAAGAAAGAAAGAGAGAGAGAGAGAAAAAGAAAGAGAGAGAGAGAAAGAAAGAAAGAAAGGTAATAATAAAGGCACAAACCGATGAACAAAAACTGGCTTCCTCACTTACATTTTCTGGTATCGATAACTTTCTCTACACGACTTGCATCCACTTGCAATTTTCACTAAATATCTGCTGTCATTATACATTCAACTCACGTTTCCATGTACAATAACCATAATGTTGCATTTATAGTTACACATCGTCTGACGTAAAAACGTCATGTCACAGTTTGTTTTCATGTATCATTTGTAGTTTATTGTACACGATCATACCACCACAGTGACTAATATTTATCCAACAATAACACAGATACAAAAATAGAAAGAAAACCACTATGGATGTTGTGTTCCTGACGGGGGCCCTGTGCTGTTTTCCCGACGCTCTGGCTCGTAAAGTCACGGAAAATTTGAGCATTCAAAATTTTTGATATCTTAGTATTGAAAATAATCCAAATACTAAATGATTGGGGAAAGAATTTCGGTGTCTTTAAAAAAAATTGTAAATTATTTTAGGCTCCAGATTTTCTCTTTTTGAGTAGAGCATATACGTTTTTTTAAGAGGCTATTAGCATTGTGAGAGGCACTCAGTTCGCAGTACGTTCGAGATGATTTTTTGGGATATTTTATTAAGAATTACCCTCATTTGCCAGAGAGTAGAATGATTGGTTTGAAACTCTGATTGGATGAAACATTTCCTCTCGAAAATGTATGCATATAATGACTTGCTTTGCTTGTTGCTGATTGGTTAGTCGTCGATCAACATACATCCTAAGATGTAGACGATATTTCTCTTTTAAAGCATAGCGCTTTTTTTCTCTCCAGTTTACACACCTCATTTACAAATTATTCACGCTTAAATAATGCATCCGTTCAATTTAGAAAATATCGACGTTCAAAATGGTAAGTTTGGAAGGGTATTTTTACGCATTTTGTGAGTTAAGGTAGTGAAAATGGACTACCGTGAGCTTCCCACAGCACGGCCGTTTCTCCATGAACTACCATAATCGGGTAGTTTTATCTTTAAGCGATGTAGAGCGAAAGGTATTGTAAACATAATGTGCTATTTTGTGCCTAGCAACAATTGTACGATGGGAATGACAGATGCGAACCTGAGCAGGTGGTCTAAAGCGTGTTTTCAATTAACCTCGCTCGCATCTTCTCTGTCCCTCATATGACTGAAGAATCAAAAATCGGACCAATTTAACTGATTGGAAGAAAAAATCATTTGGGTATAGGAGTGAGTCACTAAAAATCGACTGGTGTGTGGAAGTCTTCACGGCCTATGATTTAATCATGAAGGCAGCAATGAAGGCATTGGCTTTAAACTGGCTTCAGATGTAATTGATCGTCACAATCCGTAGTCATTTGTGAACAAGACCAAAGCCTTGCCCCTATTTTTCTCTTATTAAAATTAATGCATTTTTCCTTCTGGACTTAAGCTCACTGTCGTGCCTACAGCCTTTCTTAAGCTTTGCTACTGATACATGACTTTGCCAAACCGTGGAGTGGACATTCTTCAGTTATTGATGCACAATGATGGAAAGAACTTGGACGCACATTTCCAAGGTAGTTTATACTATTTTGTTTTCATTTTTCAATCCTAACGACGCACAGATATTTAAATGTGTCCCTAAACCAAATGTTTATGTATGTTTTTCTTTCTTCTATAGATTGGAATAATGTTTTTGCTCGGTTTGAGCACGGTTAGACCTAGCCACCGCTCAAAATCAGACAGCACAATCAGGTTTGTCCGATTTGATTAGCACAACTTTTTGAACTCAAAATGTAAAACTATAAGTGTTAATATCATTCAAAACTTGGTTCTATGACAGACGTGATATTATTCTTGATATTGGGGTTTAAAAAGAGGGTTTTAGTATGTATTTTTAGGTCATATGCGAAGTTATAGCTTTCCCTATCTAATCTTCCGGTGTCGGGAAGTGGCGTTCTGTGCCATTAGAAAACACGGCTCAAACCAAATCGCCATGTTTTGATTTCGAGTCTGAAAACATCTATGTTCGTGTTAGCAGTTTCCCGCGAAAAAGTATTCAACAATCAAATATTATAAAGAACTTTTTGAGTTCTTCTATCTATACGAGATTTATTAGGGCTTAAATGAATAAAATATTCAATCTTGTTTTCTGGCTTCTGAGACTAGCATCTCATTCTTGTATTTGTTGAAATCGAGTTTAATTTGTCGCCGTCAAAGTTATTTCAATAAATTTTCAATATCGGAAAGGAAAAAAACACACAGATATTCGCTAGAGAGTTTTGATATCTGTGAAAACTAAAGACTTGATGAAAAATTTATAGTTCCAAAACGATTAGAAATTCAGGGCTGCCGAGCACTAAGACGTTTAGAGTCAGTGGGAAACCAGTAAGTATTTTGATAGAAGTTTCCTTTTTCACTTTATTTTGCTGATAGTTTTTTTCTACGTGCTTACTTTATCAACAAAACATTATTATTTTATCCGTGGCGACGTTTTGAGAATGATGGCGCCAAGCTTTCCTTTCGTCCCCCAATTTATCCCAGAGCTGGAGATTATTTTTATAACTTTGCACAAAATGGAATAATTACCATACTTATATCAGTAAGATTTTACTGGAACATTTCAAATTTCTGTTTTATATCCTTAGAACAAATTTCAATCATTTCCCAAGCTATATTTTATAAAACCCAATGCTAAGTTTTTAAATTTTCCAGAGTTTTTCAGTTGACTTTAGCGTTCAATGTCGGTAGATCAAATTAAAAATTAATGTAAAGTTTGTAATTTTAGCCTCTCCGAATAACTTTTCACTTGTTTATGCGAGTCTGTTGGGCGCTTTTGTTATGAAATATCTCATTAGAGTTTGTCTGCTTCAAATTACTTCGCAATATGGATTTTGAACAGACATACAAAAAGTTTGATTATCGGTTGTTAAGTAGAATAACATTATTGATGCTTCCCTCAAGATGCAGATTGGACTGCAAGGCGAGTGTTAGAATTATAGTGTAACAAAATTATTTCTTTGGGAAAAGAAGAGAAATTATGAACAATGTTAAAGAGCATAAAGATGAAAAGCAGAAAAATTTTGATACTGTCTTTTTCTGCGAGAAGAAAATGAAATAGAACCTTTAGGAACACAAGAATAAATTGTAACATAAATTTGAAGTCAGACTAGTAAACTGGCCATGACGAAGTTATATCGAATATTATCATATCAGATACAATTGGCGTTTAAAAATCTATGAGAATAAAAGTATTTTGAAAATAACAAAGAAAACATCAATATAAAAAGCCAAATTTTTGGATAAAAAGTAAAATCAAGTAGATCTATTTTTCGTTAAAAATATATAATCGCCTTTTTAGCTTCCTTTAGTTTACTGATTTTAGAATCTTAAACTTAATCCTAATGTTTCGGTGTAGAAATCAAAGTATTGAATAATTAGATTCAATCCCTCGACGTTCTGACATTTCTTGGATCAGAACAGCTTAAAATTCCGGTCGGAAATTGTACTGTAATAATGATGATCAGAGATGAAAATGACTGATTCGTCGGCTTTTGCACAAAATAAAGAAAGGGGCGAAATGTTGTAATTTGTGCACTTGAAATTGTCGTTCATGAAAACCAAAAATTAATGAATTCTAATTTTATTTTTTTGAGTTAATGAATAATTTTTAGTTGCAATATTTGTCTACATAGTTTCGTGTAGAAAAAGAAAAGCATTTGTTATAATGATTCATCGTATACAAAGTATCTTACAGTTTCAAATATTTATGAAATTCTAGGGTTTTATCTCGACTTTTGCCTTTGAAGTTTACCTAATTACTCAGAGATTTTTACTCAATTATCAGTTTCTTTTCAGTTCATTTAAAAATTCATGACAATTTAATTTCAGAAATTCGCGTCCCTTCCGTTGGAAATATGGAAAACAAAATAATTTGCCAAGGAAAAACGAAGAATATCTCCTGTGCGAACCACACTGAAGTTCTGGTTATTTATACAGCAAAATATGGACGAACAGAACAGGGACAAAAAATTTGCCCACACAATCCTCTCGTAGAGAAGGAAGACAAAGATGATCAAAATACAAGATGCGAAACTGATGCTAGATCTACGATTGCTGAGCGTTGTCACAAGAAAAGATACTGTGAAGTGCCGGTAGGGAAGAAGCTTCTGGGAAGGCCATGCAAGGGTGTATACAAGTATTTAAAGATCATATATGCATGTGGTAAGGTGTTTAAATTCACATAATTAAACATTGATATTGTGTACGTGAGTGAGATAGTTTATACTATCAATAATAGACCACTTGGTTCACTAGTCTTATCTTCACAGTAAACAACAAGAATTACGTGCCATTTTTAAAGCAAGCTGCGCAAAGTATTATGGGTAAAAGAATTGACCAATCAGCGAAGTCGAATGATTGTGGGTGAAAATGAATCACTGAGGCTTTGATGACTGCAAGTTCAATATTCATTACTTAACTAGGACTAACGATATATATCGAGATTACAACAACACAAAAAAGAGGAAATAATTATCTAATACATTAGTGTGCTCACGGAAGAGGAAGAAAAGAAGAAAATAGGCCTGGAAGTTCAAAAGTAAATAGTAAACTATTCATCCACTCAAGTTAGTCAAAACTTTCGGGTTTCAGATCCATAACATACATAACGAGTTTGATCGGAACGTTGTTGACAAAATAATCAAAGGAATAACGCACTATGAGAAGAAAATTAAACAGAATGGAAGAACTTTATATGTATAGAATTCATTTTTCTTCTGTCCAAAAATAAAATAGTGAAATGAAAAATGAATAAAAGGAAACTAGGAGAAGCTTGAGAATATAAAGAATAAGAAGAAATGGGAGAAGAAATTAAATAAGAAAAATAGAAGGCAGTTAATGAATGATATTTTTCTCGTACCAAGGAACAAAGAAAAAATTGAAAATAATAATAATAAAGAATTAACTTGGTGAAGCTTAAAATTTTTTGAAAGCAACAAAAAAGAGAGAAAAAAGCAAGTGTTTTTACGATGTTTATCTGTATGTATCTTTCCCACATATATAATAGATCACTCAGGAAACTCATCTTTTCTCGTTTTCACACCTGTGACGAGACGAAATGATTCTGTCTGTATTCGCTACAAATATTTGATAAGATATACAGAGCATTTCATTAAGGTTATTCCACGTTTGTTATTAAAAACACGATATTGTTTCTGCACTTTTCTACTCGTTTTCACACCTTTGACGAGACGAAATGATTCTGTCTGTATTCGCTACAAATATTTGATAAGATATACAGAGCATTTCATTAAGGTTCCACGTTTGTTTTAAAAACACAATATTGTTTCTGCACTTTTCTAAGCTTAATTAATTGGAACTTCGCTTGATATTTTTATTTTGAAAGTAGCTTTAGAGCTTAATGTAAAAATTATATGAAAATGCAGTTTGCTCTCTAGCTAATACTTAGTTTATTGTTTCTTTGACGCTCTAAAGCTTTTATTATTATAATTTTGTTTTTAAATATCAATCTCATTGTGAAGCCACTTTTGAGCGTCTGACGATAATAGGTTATTTGTAAAAAATATTCTTGCTAGCTTGTTCTGTGTTTTTATATTTTCTCGATGTTTTCGTGCCTCAATTTCCTTCTTACGTCTTGTCTCCTTGTTATTTCTAATACCTCTATTTACGTCTATATTTCACATCATTTTGAAACGTACTACAGTTATTTGAATTCACAATCGCGAGCTTTGCAATGTATAGCCTTTGAATTTAACATGTTGTCTTTCCTTTGAATTCTAGCTCAGTTTCAATTACAAACAGTAATGATATAATTCATTCTTTTCTAATAATAATAATAACACAGATAACCCCAGGCACCCCAGGCAATCATTTAGAGCAGCGCGTAACACCAGCAAATACACTGCAAATAGAAGGGTCCGGGTTCGAATCCTCATGGAATAAAAAAAAAATTCGCCTTATTATGTAGTAAATATTATCTTTTTATGTGCTTGTATGCTTTTTTATGGTTTTGAAGCATTTTAAGCTGGGGTTGGTTTTTTTTTTTTTTTTTTTTTTCCCTCCCCCTTTACATAGAAGAACTAAAAATTAAAAAAAAAACAGCTTTAAATGCTTCAAAACCAGAAAAAAGCATACAAACACATAATAACAAGATAATATTCACTACATATAAGGCGAAAAAACAAATTTTTATTCCATGAGGATTCGAACCCGGACCCTTCTATTTGCTTCATATTGCTTTGTATACGCTGGTGTTATGCGCTGCTCTAAATGATTGCCTGGGGTGCCTGTGAGATAACTTGAAGAGTTATTCATCCACATTGCAGCCTGAAGGCTGAATTACGAAAATACCAAGCTGAACGTATGCTGTCATTGTTTGACCACAGCCCAAGATCAAAACGATGTTGGTTTTAATGGAGGGAGCTAACGGAATTACCCTGAGAAAGATAGAGTAACTCAACTCACATGTTTTCCAGCGGTCGATCGAGCTGCGACTCGAACCTGGACTACAGCCGTGAGAGACGAATGGTGTACCACTCCATTACCCTTGCCACCATTTTAGCTGCTTTTTAACTTTAATTTCATTCTAAATAAGTCTTTCTTTTATATCTAAATCTTCTACTATTAACATTCTTTACTCTTTTTCTCTTCCCTTGTGTAAAATCTCTCTTCAATTTCAGACCCTCCAGGGAAAGTGCATCCTACAACATTACCGCCATCTCATCACTCATATCATAGTGTTAGTGTTTCGTTGACTCCTAGCCCTGGATGGGACGGCAATGCTTCTATGCCTTTTACCAAGGCTATCTTGGGCGATTGTAAGAATCCAAT
This sequence comes from Telmatactis stephensoni, assembly GCA_029948255.1. Lineage (NCBI taxonomy): Eukaryota > Metazoa > Cnidaria > Anthozoa > Actiniaria > Isophelliidae > Telmatactis > Telmatactis stephensoni. The sequence goes on from JALIZF010001924.1 coordinate 333,523, forward strand.
GTGGCTTTTACTTCGCTTTTTCTTTTGGTTTTCCTCTCTTTTTCATTTTTCTGTTTCTTTTTTTATAAATGTTTCATTTAGACATTAGTATATCTATGTTTTTTCGTTTTCTTTCCTCTGGTTTAACAAACTTACTCAATAACATGCTTGATTTTTCTTTTCATTTTTGCATCGCATGCTGTATTGTATAGCCTTTTTGTCTTCAGTTTTTATAACCATTTCTTTTTTAATTTTTACATATTTAATTTGTATTCTTGTTTATTTATTATTTTCGTTTGATATCGCTCAACTGGATGTTAAATCGTTAACGACTTGCTTTGAAACATGATGAATCTTTCGCCAACTCAGCTTGAACAAAAAACTGCATTCATAGACAACCAAAAGCACCTCTGTACAATGACCACCTCTCTACAGTAACCACCTCTGTACAATGACCACCTCTCTACAATGACCACCTCTGTACAATGACCACCTGTGTACAATGACCACCTCTGTACAATGACCACCTCTGTGCAATGACCACCTCTGTACAATGACCACCTCTGTACAATGACAACCTCTCTACAACGACCACTTTCAACTTTTCTGACCACCATTCTACCATGGTCATCTCTCTACGACGACCACCTAAGAGTTCTTAGAAATGAAGTTTTGTACCAATTTTAGAAACGTCTATCCAGAACGTTAACATCAGCAAAAAAATTCTTTAAAAAGCTGTGCTGCTCATCTGTTATTGGCCAATTGAAAACTTATTCCAGCTGCCAATTACCAAGCCTGGTATACAAAGTTAATGTTGAAATCCTTATAGTTACGTACTAGCATAGGACTGGGCTGCGATAGTTTTTACGGCAATCTCTGGACTACGATAGGTTTTTTTTACGTTATTTGATACGATGTAACGGAATGCTTGCGGAATGTGTATGGAACTTTACGTAACGCTTACCTGCTTGCGTTTTTCAGTCTTGGAAAAATTTTGGTGGCTACTGTTTTTGTATGCGCCACACAGTTCAACTAGTTCCTAGCGTCTCGCAACTTAAAATTCCACAGGGATTCCAATGTATGATATTAGAGGAGTCACTGCAATACCATTACCAATGATAATGCTTTACCATCAACAGGTGTTCCGCACTACGTAAAAATTTCAGAAAAGTTAAACGAGACATCGTCAAATATTACGTCATTACCGATTAACTCTACATCAATTCCAACAATAACAAGTAACGCAAGTACAAGTAACAAAAGCTGCGTGACAGCCAACAGAACAACTGGCGAACTGCCGACCACTTCCGTGCCAAACACCACAATACCTTTGGTTGTAAATACAGATATTAGCAGGCATACGCCCGCAAGAAGAAGTACGGAACTTTACGTAACGTCTACGCCTGACGTAACGTCTATCCTTTACGTAAGGGAACAGCAGTCAAGCGCGATAGAATTGGGCGTTGCTGGAAGGTTATTAATATGGTTCCTTCATTTTAGGGGTAAGATAGCTGCTGCGCCTGCGCAATCCATGTAATTTGATTGGCGGAGAGGTGGAGCAGCTTATTTTACTTCGTTTGCTTAAACTAATTTAACTGTAAAACTCTGTGAGTTTTGAATAACGTTAACATTTTTTCGATACTTTCCCCACTTTTGTAGCGGTTTTTGAGTTTCGTTGTCTCAGAGGTTAGTAACGCTTTTATTTTTTCTCTTCAATCATGCGCGTTGACTGCGTTCCCAGAATCCTTTGCACGTGTGCATGCCTATCAAATACATCATCAACGACGTCATCGTGACGTCATCACTGTGAACTGTTTGTAAGGCACACTGCACAGACTCTCTGTTTATTGCACTAGTTACCATATCAACACGCACTGAACGCACATGTTGACGGAGGTTCGTCACCAAGGTAACCGAAACTGTAACATTGCACGAGTGAATGTGTGATCCATTACGTTGCTAAGTGACAGCTTGTTTGGACAATCACGTGACTTTGAGCAAAAAGTTTGAAACCTAGTTTTCAGAGTCACGTGATCTCACATGACTTTTAGTGAGTCACTATTGGCAACGTATCACGTGATTCTCACCAGGTTGTCACTGGACAAAGTTTCGCAAGTCGAGTTTTCTTTCATTTTGTGTTTGTCTTTCCAATTATCTTTTTTTGTTTTCTGTTTTCATTATTTTGCACTTGTTATGTAACTTCATCATTTCGTGATTTAATTCTAACTACTACCTTCTTTAATGTCGTACAGCTAACGAGACGTCTTACGTAGCTGTCTTCGTTGTCGCTGCTATCTGCGCCGCAGTTCTTTTCGGCATCATCTTTGGTCGATGTTGGTACCTCAGAAGACGAACCAAATCCCAAAACTTTGCAGTTTTACACAAACCTAAACGTTTCTTTGACCCAACCAAAGACTACAAGCAGTCCAACGGTCACGTGTCCAGACGTGCGTCACGTGACCATGCAACCGATGACTTGTTACCTGATCGACCGTCCACCAAGTCAACAGAGGTGGTAATAACACGTGCAGACGTAGAAAGTACGCAGTCGAGGCGACCATCGAGAAGCGAAGGAGAAACAACGCCAAGCAAATCAAAATTAGGGTATGTGAGTTCTCTCTATATTTTCTGGATTTATCTGAACTATTAGGGAGACAGATCTTGCAATTCAATTTTCACTGATTGTTTGGAGACACACATTGGACCTTTCACAACATTGTGAAGTGTAACAAAGTGAAGTGAACGGCTGCATTGCATATTCATCCCTGCAACAGTTTTGCGCAAGTGCAGAAGTTATGCTTCTACAACTTTACACGCAGCTAGAAAGGGGGAATTTACGTTGCGCGGAGCGTGTCAAGAAACGTGTATCATGTGTCTGGGCTTTGATGTGGTCACGCTGAAAAAGGGTAGTAAGGAATTCTCATACTGGCAAAGCCCACATGAAAGGAAGGTATTATCTACACTGCTAAACTGCTAAAGAGATGCTTCGTATGCTTGGGGTCTTTGGCCCGACAACGCTTATTGAAATAGGCGTATATAGAAATGATGGAACAACGTAAGGGCTGAATAAATAGCTATAAGAAATAAACTTTTCAATAAGGTCGTAGGTTCGATTTCCATCTTGAGCTCAGATTTTTACCTGAGGTTTTTACGGTAAATGTGATGAAAAGTTTATTTCTGTCTTAGCTATTTGTATGATTGTTTTTCAATATTTTTTTAAGGTCTGGAAAAGACGACGAAGGAGATGGTGGTAAAGGTGATGGTTCAACGTTTTATGTCAACCCGATATACGATAAAAACCGTGCGGGAACATCGGAACGTGCCAGTTCGCACCCACGATTAGGTCATCGACTTAGCAATGCTTCTGACGGTAAAGCGACCTCTACTGGTTCTCCAGCACGATCTATGGCCAAGCAACAAATGCGTTGCAACAGTATGGGAAATATTCCACGTTCTCACCACTCGTCAATGCAGCGTCGGCACCCAAGTGCAGGGAATGTTGCGCAAAAGGATGGGTTTGATCCGCTAACCTATCCACCTAAGGGCTCACACACTCCACAACAACAACAACAAAGCCTATTGTACAATGCGCCACAAATTCAAACTTATCAAGGTCAGGGAAATTACCAAGGACAAGGTCAAGGAAATTACCAAGGTCAAGGTCAAGGCAATTATCAAGGTCAACAGAGGCCAATGAATCAGCCTCCGGGAACTCCTGGTCGGCATGGACATGCGGGATTCCCGGTTAAAAGCCCTATAGGGCAAAGAACGGGGCAATCAATGGGAACTCCTACAAAAGCTCCTCAACGCAATCGTCCTATGGGACCCGGAGGTGTACCGTACCAATCTCCTGGTCCCCCGGGGAGGAGTGCTAACCGAGCCCTTAGCCCAAGTGAATATGGCATCATCGATAACACAGCTTCTCCGAAAGGAGACATAGATCCTAATACCGGCAGGCGTTACCAAGGCAATACGACAGGAGAAACTCCTCAATGGGAGGTCAATCCGGGAATAGCAATTACCGTCAACCCGGCCTCAAATGGTCCGGTACATCACCGTAGTAACGGACGACTCCACAGACGAGAAAGTTGGGAGAATATGAAGCCGCTAGATAATATTCCCATAGCTGAGCCCATGGGCCACGGTGAGAATTTGTTGGGGTATGGTAAGGGGGGACGTCCTAAAACCCCCGTGGCTAGGCAATGATCTGATATCTCCACTCGACGGTACTTCAAATAGTTTTCGGTCAAATGAGGGTGGTAGATCTCAGGTGTATTATCCTGCCCCCCCGGATCAAGGAAGTGACAGTTCTGATGACGACTTGTATAGTCTTGTTGCTAAGGCAACTATGATTCAGTGATCAATGATCCCTTGAATGTTTATCAAACGTTCAGATCGGAAAAAAAGAAACATCGGAATCCTGCCGGTAGTAAACATACTATTGCAGGCAGAACACCAGGTCGAATGTTCAGTGATACATCGGTTTAATTAAACGAAGACCTCCGAATGGTTACGAACGAGATCCGACGAGCTACCGACGTGCAGTTTCCGAGGCACGCCAAATGATGTCACTTCTTGCTACTAAGAAGTTAGTTATTATTTCAATTGAAAACGCTGGCGTTTTACTAAAACAAGAAATGACTTAAGGAGTTTGTACTCGACCAAGAGAAAGTCATGAGAAATTTTACATGACTCGCTCTTTAACTTGGAGACAAGCGCCATTCAGATAGTTGCGTTCATCTCTTACTTTGTTATTGAAGAAGCGGTTTGAATAATCAGAGTTATTTTTAGATGCCTTTCCCTAATTATGCTTCAAAACAAGGTGGATTTGAAGCTTTCATACATTGGTTGTATTTATCAAGTCCTTCCTCGACTTGAAACCACGAGCAGTGAATCCAATTCGGGAGGGTTGATTAAATTTCCAAAAATAATACATGCAGCACCAATAGCACCGGCTGCTGATTGGCTTTATTATAACCATTATAACCACTCGATCGTGGAAAAGTGTTCTTCAAAAAACTTAGTCGAAAGACTGCCTCTTAGGCCGTATAGGAGTTGAACGTTCCTACCTGATTGGCTGTTGTTAAGAATTGGTAAATATTGGAAGACACTGGTAACATTTTATCTCTTGTATTTCGATTCATGAAGTCAGGTTTACCTTATCTCAGATCACGTGAGAATTTCATATCAAGTTGCCATGGCAACAAGAAAGACGTTAGACCATATTTAGCACATGTTTCGTGAGGTTTTCGTCCGGGGCGGCAGGCTGTGTTTCCCTTTAAAAGTACAACAATTGAAACTAGTTTCCAGGACTTCTCGGTACAGACAGGAAGCCGAATTGTTGACGACACGACGCGAGAAACAAATTGAGGAATTATGGGTAAAAATGACATTCTAGAGTCTCATCGAGTTTCGGACGGATCTGTAACTCATTCGCTTTCTTTTCTCGTTCTAGAAGAGATAAAAAGCCATCAAGATCAACCGTTCTCAGGCGGGGACAACACAGTCGGCCGTCTCGACTCTTTAAAAATGTCGATCTCTCAGAAGATGGAAGCTCTGTTTAGCTGATGATGCTTGCATACTAATGAGAACACTAACAAAACCACGTGACCGACATGACGTCACGACGATGGCCAGGTTGCTTAGCTAGACTAATGACGTAATGTAACTAGACCAACCAATCAAATTAGAGATGGTAATGAGAAGGAGTGCAGAAAGTAGGATATTTTGTACTAGAATTTGAGAAAGACAATTTGTAAAAAGTACAAGAAAATGTGTCTTATGGCGCCGGTACACGTAGCAATTTTATTCGTTCATTTTGTCTCGCGAAAAAAAATTATTGCAAGTTGCATGCAGGTTGTTTGACGCTACAATTTTCGTACAACTTAGTGTGGACATCTTACATGCGTCATTTCAAATAAACGGAAGCTGAACTTTCTATAAGAACTGCGTCGAGAGTGGACGATAAAAAACTGGCTTCTTGCTTTTCTCTGATGGTTGAATCGTTGCGCAGCCCATGTTAGACGTATTTCCTTCGTAAAGCTTTCACAAAACTTGCTGCAGAAAGTAGAAATCAATTCTAAAGCTTCTCGTGCAACTTTCTAAACCAAAAAATCAGATGCGCGAGGGTGTTGTTAGACGTAGAAAGTAAACTTGCAGCTTGCAACAATTGTTTCGCGAGATAAGCTACACAAAAACGCTAGGTGTAACGAAATGAACTGATGTGAATGTACACTAAAAAATAGCTAAGTAGCTCACAATCAAATCAGTTAGGTCAGAAAATTGCAATAGAATTTCAAATCGTCAAAAAAGAAAAAAGTCGAAATTTTTTAAACATAGGTATTTAACGTAATTGAATGACGTTTTATGAAATCATGAATGACGACCAATCAAACAATCGATTTCCAATGACGTCACTAGTGAAAATCGTTTGTACACAATGCAATGAATTTCAAATTTGCGCATGCGCAAAGCGGTTTTCTTTAGTGTACGTTATACGTCATCTTTGTTACCATAGTAACTAAAGTAATGAATGAATTAATGGCCTCGTTTCTAGGAAACGTAAACCGTACTATGGTGACGTCAACCGGAAGCCTAAGCAATATCTTTCTTCTCTGTTAATAACAAAACCCTCACTAACAAAAAAAGCTTTATTCCAAAAGTTCTTAAGCATCCGGATGACCTCATCCTTTTCGACTTTTCTGAGCTGAAGCAAGTCCTATTGTTGGTTCAATGCGGCCGTCCGCGGTACCCTGGGTCGAGTAGCGTGAAAACGAGGCAATGAAAGCAAAATTCTGTATGGAAAAACCGCTGGACATGCCAAGGGTTATTGCTTTCTCAAACTCTCCCGCTTGCTTGCCGTTATAAATCGGCATCAACACAAATTTTGGCCCTCAAGTACTGGCTTTCATGCTAAAGAATTATCGCACTTATTGCCTCCCTTCGATGCAGGGTATGGCGTCGGGCTGTCATTTTCTAATAAGGCTTAAAAACAGACTTGTACTAGTACGAAGGCAAATTTTAAAGTGTTTCAGACAAATGTGAAATTTGAATCGTTTTTCAATACTGAATATTGATTGGTTGTGTCTTGCAGATATAGTTGTCTTGTACATTAATTCACTCAGCCTAATTATAATTTTCATTAATAATAAATTGATGATTAATTCATAATTAATTCATAATCTTTAACATCTAATAATTGTATCAATAAAATCGTAGTTTAACATCGCTTTCTAATGCAGCCTATAACGCCAGGTAAACAGAGCTCTCTACATGGGAACGGGGAAAAAATTAGTTTTTACTTTACTTCGTTTTCAGTAGTCTCCCTCGCAGCCGTGTTAAGCCTCGTCACGCAACACTCCCTCGGAGGGAGCGTTGTGTGACGAGGCTAAACATGGCTGCGAGGGAGACTACGTTTTCAGTGACACGTACCGTGAATGCTTGTACTTAACTTGGGACTGGGAAAGAGTTTGTGTGTTTGGCTAAAACGGGATGAAAAAACTTTTGTATTCATTAGACTTTTTGAGACGACTCTGACTCTTGATGGGTGTTGATGTTGGTGCAAAAAAGAAAGAGGGAAGAAATGAAAAGAAAGAAAGAAAGAAAGAAAGGGAGGAAGAAAGAAAGAGAGAGAATAATGACAGAAAGAAAGAATGAATGAATGAATAAATGAATGAATGGATGAATGAATAAATGAATCAATCAATCAATCAATAAAAGAATGAGTCAATGAAAGAAAGCAAGAAAGAAAGAAAGAAAGAAAGAAAGAAAGAAAGAAAGAAAGAAAGAAAGCAAGCAAGCAAGAAAGCAAGAAAGAAAGACATTACCACCACTGTGTCATCCATAGTGACTTTTGTGGTCATTCTATCGAGCCGTTTCTAAAAGTGACTAAGTAACAACAAAAATGATAAATGATAAAATCTAATTTTTGAGAGAAATCTATGGTTATATAGCCTTTACTGACTTACACAGCTAACGAAGAGCATACATTCAAAGTTATAATTAAAAACTCGGTCCTCGAAGTATAGCGACTTACGTTTAATCGAAAGCAACAGTGAAAAGGATGCAGGCTCTTACTTCGGTGTTGCAAGTTAGCCTCTTCCGCAGGCAACTACTTTTTTCTTCTCTTGAGCTTCCTGTTGCAAAGAAGAGAGACTGGGGACAAGCAAAATCCTTTTTTCTTCTCTTGGGTTTCCTGTTGCAAAGAAGGCTAGAGAGGCTGGGGACGAGCAAAAAAAATGGATAAGGGGGAGAGGATAATAAAGCAAGACGTTCGTTTGAGTGTTCACTCGGCGGGCTTTCGACCCTCCCTCGGCTAAGCATGCGCTGTAGAGACCTCTCTGTATTTGGTGATGGACTTAAAAAAACTGCATATTCTACTGCCGAGCAACTGCAGTAACCAAGAGCAAAGAGCTTGAAACCGTTTAATGCCCTAAAGTATATACGTCCTGCAACACCAAGAAAGACCCTGGCTGCTGGTCACTAGATCAATGATAATGTATATTTTTTAAGTTGATACAGGAAAGATGTGATATAATAATCTGGACAATAAATGGGCTATTTTTAGAACATGATTTCCCAGAAGCTCATTCGTTTTCGTACCGCCAAATAGCCTACTTCCGAGAGCCACTTCACTTGCCACATACAAAAGTATCAAGACAAGGCTACGTGCATAAACCCTCAACTTGTCGCGCAACATTGTTGTGTTGCAGGTTTTTGATCGATGTTGCGCGTTTTTCACCTCGCGATCTCAACTTGTCACGCAACAAAAAAATTGAGATCGCGAGGTGAAAAACGCACAGCATCGATCAAAGTACACACCTCTTGCAGCCAGGTTAGTTAAAGAGAGATGAAGATAAAGCATATAATATTGATATTAATATTGGGTATATCTTGTTATTTTTCTATTTTCATCGCAGTGAATGTTGTCCATCTATAAAAGAACTCAATACAATACCTATCACGTGTTTCTGAACTTGTCGTTCGTATTTTTTTTTTTAATTTGTCATAAAAACTGTTTTTCTTTTAAGTTAAAATGAAAAAAATCTAATGAGAAATAGTGGAAATAGTTACACAAAATTTTCCAAAAAAATTCCCCTTAAAAACTCCCCAGTCCCGACATGCTCTTCGGTACTTACATACAGGGAGCCCAAAATAACTGAGTTAACTAACGATAGGAAGTTGCAAGCAAGACAAACGAAACGCGAGCTACGTTGCACAAAGTACCAAGAGCAAGACAGAGGAAACACATTCCTAAAACGCACACCATATGGCCTGGACGTTTCGCTCAGCACAGGACATTGTAACGGGGGGGGGGGGGGGGAGGGGTAGGAAGAGGGGGGATAAACAAGGTAATTCTCAAGGGACTTTTTGGCGCCCAAATTGATATAGGATCTTCATTCATCATTTCCTTACCAAGCAATTTTATATATATCAAACTGAATATACTTCCCAAAAATGGCTTAAAAGACCTCAAAAAGTGCCGCAAAAATTTTGAAAATTGGTAGCCGCGCAGTGAGTTTTCGCGCATGGCAAATACGTTTTTCTGCCCCTGTCAGATTCCATTTGATTTTACATGTAGGTAGGGTTACCTGATTTCATTTTGTAGGCCATACTCTGATCTCGATTCAATGTAAAGTCTTGGTTACCTTTCAATGTAGCTTCCATTTTCTAAAATCAGTTTTACAATACTCTAGCAAACTCGATTTAATGTAAAGGCTTAGTGAGCAGTAACTAAGCCATATTTCTTTACTATGCCACATTTTATGCTTAAGAATCTTTTCTGCACTTCAAAAAAGTCCAAATACTTTTCAATGTGAATCTACTTAAAATATATTGCTGAGTCGCATGTGACGTCACGGCAGCCATCTTGCGTGGATGAACTTCAACAAAAGATTTCTCATTAGCTTTCACCGAACTTGGCTACCGCTCCTTTGTGTTTTAATTCTCAGAGAATTGGCTGAAAACAAGCAATGCGCATTTCTACAAAGAATATATATATACATCTGTAAGATTAAAAATTCTTTAAATTCTATTTTATTTCAATTTTCATTATTTCTAATTTTGTTTAATTAGTGGATTATTTTTCAAATTGTGTATGAAGTGTGACGTCAATCTATGACGTCATAAACCATCCCGCGAACAATATACCTGTGTATGCATTAATTCATATATGGTAATTTCTAGCTAGTACAGTTCATTATGCGATCAAGTATATAAACCGCATCACGGTCCAATTGCATAAAGTAACGGTGGACGGGTGGACGTAACTATTAACTGTTAGCTAATAACGTATGACGTAGTTACGTCCAACGTTACGAACAACTGGCCCCAGACCACTGTTAGATTCTGTTAGTAACGTCCGACGTAACAGCTACGTCCAACGTTACGTTTTATGCAACTGGACCCAGACCACTGTTAGTAACGTCCGACGTTAACAGCTACGTCCAACGTTACGTTTTACGCAACTGGACCCAACTGGACACCGTTTTATGCAACTGAAGCGTTGATGAGGTCATTGGTGGGCTCGCGGCTGTGTATCCACCTTTTCTGAATTCTCTACTTTTACAACATCCCGCACAACTCCTTTTGTTTTTTGAAGGGGGAAGTAGCCATTCTTGGATTGCAATCATTCCCAGGAGAGTGAGTTGAACAAAAGACATGACAGCCATGTTGGTGGTCTTGACAAAAGAAAAACCACCAACATGGCTGCCATGTCTTTTGTTTGATTCACTCTCCTGGGAATGATTGCAATCCGAGAATTGCAGTTGAATACAGAAAATATGGCGTCGACGACGAGAAACTTCCTCAAATTAAGATGTCTGCGAAACAAAATATAGCTCAAAAGAAGATTGCAAACCCTTTAGGGTGGTCTTGAAAAGTCTAATGGCAAAAAGTGACTTTCTAAATACTGACGTCCCGGCACCTCCCCGCCCAAGGTGCAAGGCATTTGGGATATGTGAAGGTAGAGAGTTCGTAAATAAATCGTGTTGAATCATGTGGTTGTTTTACGGGGACGCACTTTATAGGGGTCTTTATAAAATTTATCTGAAGATATGAAACTTTGCAAATAGCGTGAGTGAAATCTGCTAAATAGGGCAATAACATGACTTTTGTCGGGCATATTGTTTATTTGTGGTCCGAGTAGCTTCATTTGCGCCCGAGCGCATTATCAATATACCAGGCCAAATACCAAACTTTGTAATTGAAATTCTTGGAAATTCTTCCATATTAGTGGTAAAATGGCGTTTGATCAGTACGATAAAATTTGTCTTCAATTAAATATAAAAAATAACGATTGACACAAAACTCGAGTTTTGAAATGGTTTTCTTGTAAATTCTGATTGGTCGAGAGCTGTCGCGCGATGCCTTTTCAGCCAATCAGCAACAGGGCTGCAAATGTATTTGCGGCCCGTCAAATTCAATTTTCGCCCGCTGAGCGGCGCGTTTTCAAGAGGGCAGTTTGTTATGTGGCCTAGTATATTGATGATAATAAAGAATAAAATGGGATTCAGATGATGAAAACAAATGTTCAAATACAACTTTAAGAGTCACCTCAAACCAGCCCCATGATTCAACGTCCTTTGAAATGAGAAAGTTAGGAATTAATAAAGAAGTGGGGAGAAATTGCCGCAACCCTCTTAATATAGAAACAGACGATTTATCTTTTCATGCAAAGAAAGAAATAAAATTTTAAGGCAACCTCAACTCAGTGGAATGTCTATTGCGGGAGCACTCTCGGGACCACAAACAGTATCACCTTAATGGAGATTACCACTTAGTAAAGATTAATTGGAAATCTGAAGTCTCCCTTTGATAGAAGTGTGGTAAAGATATATGAATGTGTGATTGCCAAATTCCCAGTACAAACTGCATGTGGCGACTTTCGTCTGACCACAGGGCAGAAACTCACAAGGGGAGTCAATCCCTTTTGAGTTTCTGAAAACCGGTCAGTAAAAGAACGCCAAAAAATCTTAATTTCCCTTTATGAAGCTAGTATTAGCCCAGATAGCTAGCCCCGTTTTAAGAGTAAATTATTCATATACAATTCAACAAGATATATCAAGATCTCGTGAAATTTAAAATCGTTTTCTATTATTAATGTTTTATATTTTTCAAATTTGCACATATTTTCTCTTAAACGAGGCTTGCCTTGTCCTTTACTTAAAACTAAGATTTTCCTGAGATGAAATGCAATTTATCAATACAGCGAATGTAATAACCTTACCCCACCCTGGAGAAATTTGAATTTGTCTGGATCGGGGGCGGGGGAGGCAGGAAGGCTAAGGTCTTGAGATGCAGGGCGTATAAGATTGCTTATTTACATTATCACGTTAAATTATCAGCACGGATATTTCTATCAAAGCTATATATGTGGAAGGTAAAGCTGATCTAAAAAGGTTGATCGAATAATTTGAATTTATGTATTTGTCAGTGACGGATCTAGACATTTTGAAAGGGTGGGGCACCATCAAGTGCCAATTTTTGGGAGCGGGTTATTTTTGGCATGTGTGCACTCAAAATTAAAGTAATTTTAGAACAACTTTTATGTGGTCTATTGTGCGCATACTTTTTCACACTATGAAATAAATTTTCTCAAAAGGAAAAAAAATTGGATCCAACTGAAAGGAGGGGGCACTAGTGGCCCCCCTGGCCCCTCCCCTTGATCCGCCACTGTTTGTTGAATCTACTAGTATTCGTTTACCAATTACACTGAGCAAGATGGTGCAGGAAACGTTCTTCACTGCTCTGGACTTGATTTCTTGATTTTACAATTCAACGTTCCAGTGACAAAAGTCCATGACTCTCCGCATTAATGAGCTCAAACTATCAAAATCATCTTCTTGGTTTCTATCAGCTATCGACAATGTCCACGAATCTCATTATCTGCTCTCAAATGATCAACGATTTTGTGTTAAGGAGACTGTGTTTGTAGAATAAAAAAGTGGTTGAATCCCATGCAGAAGTGCAAGACAAATGCATTGTACAAATCCCAAAGCAAACTCTCGTCAAATTAATTAGTCCCGTAGACCCAAAACGTGGCGTATACATCCATTTCCACAATCCATAGTGGTCACCCCTGCCCATTGCTCAACGTTCCCACAATCCATAGTGGTACGCTTATCCATTGCTCAACGTTTCCACAATCCATAGTGGTACGTTTGTCCATTGCTCGACGTTCCCACAATCCATAGTGGTCACACCTGTCCATTGCTTGACGTTCCCACAATCCATAGTGATCACACTAGCTGTCCATTGCTCAACGTTCCCACAATCCATAGTGGTACGTCTGTCCATTGCTCGACGTTCCTACAATCCATAGTGATCACACCTGTCCATTGCTCGACGTTCCCACAATCCATAGTGATCACGCCTGTCCATTGCTCAACGTTCCCACAATCCATAGTGGTACGTCTGTCCATTGCTCGACGTTCCCACAATCCATAGTGATCACAGCTGTCCATTGCTCGACGTTCCCACAATCCATAGTGATCACGCCTGTCCATTGCTCAACGTTCCCACAATCCATGGTGGTACGTCTGTCCATTGCTCGACGTTCCCACAATCAATAGGGATCACACTTGTTCATTGCTCGACGTTCCCACAATCCATAGTGGTCACACCTGTCCATTGCTAGCTCAACGTTCCCACAATCCATAGTGGTACGTCTGTCACCATTGCTCGACGTTCCCACCTGAATCCATAGTGGTCACACCTGTCCATTGCTCGACGTTCCCACAATCTATAGTGCTCACACCTGTCCATTGCTTGACGTTCTCACAATCCATAGCGGTCAAGTCTGTCCATTGCTCGAGTAACTCGTATCACAATCTAAACTCAACGCGCTTGTTTTTGATTTGAATAGCATCATCACCATAATCCAAAGCGGTCACGACTTTGAATTTACAGGTAAAAGTATTGTGTTATTTATTTCGTTCACACTTGACTGACATCAGAGTATAAATTCAGTTAAGTATAAATTTCCACAATTTTGTGACGTCATAGTGAATTCCCATAATTCCAACAGCGCAGCGGTAAAGTACGAATTTGATTCTATACTAGGATATTCCATTACGTAATTGCGTTAATTAAAATCTCTTTGAATTATTCAGACCATGTCACGTGATACATTAACATCCGGGCACTTGGCACGAATGATTATTCTCAGTTCTACAATGAATAACGAGTAGGGCCTGGGCTAGCAGGGGAGTTCCTTCATATGTCCGTTACCATACATTGGATTCATGTACATTGTCGATTCTTTAGGTCGTAAAACTGTGTGAATTTCAGGACAACCAACAATAGGCTGTAATTTTGTATGAACCCTAGAAGACAAAGAAGAAACAATATTAATAACACGTTCCAGTAGTTCTGAAGGGTAACTGAAAGACCTTTTCAACTACAAAGCAAGGCCTCGATACACGAGAAGTCAGATCGCCGACAGATCAAGACAATGAAGGTCCCGTCCACAATTAGCCTTGCCTGGCTGGTCGTCAGGGAGGGGAGGGGAGGGGATGAGAGGGAAGGGGAAGGGAGGGAGAAGCTATCCGTCATTAATATGCATCTTTGTTTGAAAACGCATACTTTTCAGTGCGTTTTGGGCTTCCGTCCACACTTCAACGCCGGCGTTTCTTTAGTCTTGGGGGAGAATAATGATGCGTTTTCATCGTTGACGCAGCCCGAGTATGTGTACGTACGTACGTACCAAGGTTGGATAGCAGTATCCGTTGGGTAATTCCTTTATCCAGTGGCCAAAATGATTAATTCAAATAAATGTATCCACTGGATAAAGATTTACGCAACACACTGCGTTATTCCACCCTTGCTTGTCTTCGCGCAACCGCAACGGATACAAAAATCCATACTTACTTGGCAAAATTCAGGTCCTTGGAGTAATAATCCGGCGGTCTGGAGCGCATACTCAGTGACCGCGTTAATTCAACATTTTTATTTCTTTCTTGTCCTATTTTGCTTATATCGTCCAATGAAGACACCCTGTGGACAGGGGGTGGGGGCGGTCGTGATGCATTATCATCTCCGGGCTTGGGCTCGGATAAATCATGTCGTCAGGGGGTGGTGGTAATGCTGAGATGGGAGCTGGAAAGCTATTGGATAAAGTGTCTAATTCGCCGTTTCTCTTTAAGTCTCCGTTCACTGTTGTAGAGTGATTGAGTTTTTGTAATTGTGCTTCCGTATTATTGGCCGAGTGTCTTTTCCTCTTCTTCTTTCTTTTACGATTTATTAGTAGCATTATGATGTACACGAGGAGCGAAACAAACGTCGCAGCTCCGATGGTAATTAGAAACACTTTCATGAACAATTTGGCTCTCCCTGTCGACGAAATAAACGCGATATTAGAGAGATTAAGCATCACGTACACGACAAACGGCAAACGGCAAGCGTTGCGTGACGGGAGCGTTGCGTGACGAATAGAAAGATTAAGCATCACGTACACGGGAAACGGACAAACGGTAGAGAGGATCACAGTGAGCTGCTTTTTTCTCGTCTGGCGTTGCTGTTTCAATCGCGAAGGTGGATCATTTTGCGTTTGTCGTAAACGTGAAAAGTCGCTCTTTAGTTTGGGTATCAAACGCGCAACGCCAGCCGCGAAAATCGTAGGTCATGTGTTCCTCTCTGTCTTCTGCTGTTTCCCCTGAACGTAATGCTTAATCTATCTCTCTATTCATTAAACGAGTGATTCTATTAATATTGTAATAGCGTGGGCAGTAAAACATCACGATAACATCATGATTCAATCATAGGATTCATTTTGAATCGCGTGACTCATAAATGGTGTGACAGTAAAAATCACATGACTTAATTATATCCATTTTGAAATCACTGGTGATTTCTGCAATCTGATTGGTTAAAAAGTGTGCGATTAATTCCTAAATTGCATCCTTTTGCTTCATTAATCGCATCTTTTTTTTCCAACCAATCACAAAACAGTATATTTTTTTGAGATTTCAAAATGGATATAATTAAGTGGTAATTAAACTTCGTGTCGTGCAATTTTGGGCCAGAAATCATACTCGTGATTATCAAACTGCACTCCCGCGTAATCACTAGTATGATTTCGGCCCAAATTGCACTCCACTCAGTTTAATTACCATTATAAATTAAAATCACACTACTTGCGTGACTCAATGAATTAGCCACGTGACATAGTTCAATGATGTTGCACATGTAAATATTGTACGTAACGCAATTTAATCATGAATTCAATTAATATACACCAACAAACTTTAACTTTTGAAATTGGTATATCGCGGGGGTCCCAGCGGAAAGTCGCCTTTTCGGAATTGCGGGATAGGCTTAACCTGCCTGCAGACTCTCTGGGAAGGGGTAGAAAAGAGTGGGGAGGGGGAGGGGGAGGAGGAGAGGAGAGGTGTAAGAGGGAAGATCACCAATTCCCTTCCTCCTCCTCCCCTCCCCAGAGAGCCTGTAGGCGGACTAGGATCGTTTTGAATCATGGGAAACTTTAGGGAAATTGATCTGAA